>JAEAOA010002102.1:35000-360065 GCA_016746295.1 Potamilus streckersoni | reverse complement strand
GTGGTATATCATTAAACCCGTTTTTGTTAATCATATCCGGTGTTGGTGTTTCTCTTACAGCAGCTTGTAAAAAAGTTGAACCTAAAATTTTGATAAAAAAGCACGGCTGCTTAACATCAATTATAACTTACAAAAAACTACTTGATCAAATAAGATCTTACCTACGAGGAGTAAAATATAGTATGGACGATTTAATACGTGAATTTCGTATTATTGACAATATGTTAACAGATATTCTACCCATGAGGATCAGCAAATATGAGAAAGATTATCAAAAGAAGTATGATATAACATAAAATTTTATATAATACCACTTACCTTACTGGAATTCTAATGCGTAATTTAGTCCACAATCGCCACGCTCTGCTAAATCGTAATGATTTGGAAGATTGAGTCTGACACATCATTTTGCTTATTCTGGAAGATCACGTAATTAAATTTTACCTGTTACCTAGGTATTTTGCAACAGGTGTTCTATTGTATTTGTTTGGAGGTCTAGAGGGGTTGTTGAGCTCGGATTCTTAACGCAATTATTGATTGCAACAGGTGATCTATTACGTTACCTAGGTATTTTGTATTTGTTGAGCTCGGATTCTTAACGCAATTATTGATTGCAATAGGTTTTCTATTACGTTACCTAGGTATTTTGTATTTGTTTGGAGGTCTGGAGGGGGTTGTTGAGCTCGGATTCTTACTTTCTCCTACTACTATATGTTCAAGCGTATGAGTGACCCCGCGTTTGACATGGACGCACCAGTTCTCAAAGATAAGACTATACACGATTATCAGGATTATTCTTATGAAGCACGAATTCCAAATCAACGAGGAAGAATTGAACTTCAGGTTCATGGTACAAGTAGATATTTTCTGCCCTCAGAGGCTTTTATTGAGGTCGAAGGTGAAATATTTAAAACCGATAATACTGAATATGCAGCCAAAATTAGTGTTGGTTTTGTTAATAATGGTATTATGGCGTTGTTTGATAGCGCTATGTACATGATTGACGGAAAAATATTGAATCAATTCAAAAAGATGTTGACGTAGCTACAACCATACTTGGTCTTGCAAGATACAACGACGATTATTCAAGATCAGCTGGTCCATCAATGATGTTTGTAAAAGATACTTCTGATTCTCCAGAATATCAACAATATGAAATAGAACGACCAAGAAATTTTGCTAGAAACGCCGATGCAGATGTACGAAGTATGATTATTAATATAGATCCTGATTTCAACATAGGATTTAGATCACGTTTAGCGATGTTAAAAGGAAATAGAAGAATATTTTCATGTGCAATTCCACTATCACATATTTTTGGATTTTGAAGAAATGTCAGAAAAGTCATTTTCGGAGCCAAACATACAGTTGTACTAGTACAAAAAGCTGCAGATGATGATGCATTATGGAGACCCGCTGGTGATGCTGATATGGTAATTCTTACAAAACTTAGTCTCTGGATGTCAGTAATGACCCCATCAATATCTGAAGAACAACGATTATTATATTGTATGAGTCAAGGCGGTAAATCAATGCTATCATGGCTGACAATGACTACAGATGCTATCCAGAGTAATATTAACGGTTTATTTACCTGGCAGATAGCCTCTCAGCAAGGTGTTTCTGCACCAAGACACATATTTATTGTATTACAAAATGCTGCACGAGTAAATGATCAAACGCGTAGTATTATGATATTTGATAATTTCCATGTTTCTGAGATTTCGTTAAGGATAAATGGACATCAAGAACCATCCGAGGATATATTTCTTAATTTTGATCAAAATCATGTAGCACGTGCATATCATCGTCTTATGTCGTTCATGGGCCGTGATCAAAATGTTGATACTGGATTACAAATATCTCAGTTAGATTTTACATCCTTGTATCCTATTTATTATTTTTCGCTCGAACATTTAGATTTGACCAGACAATCAGTAGTAGATATACATTTTCGAGCTAGTATTAATAGAGGAGTTATTGATAATTATAGAGCAACTGCTGTTATACTTAGCGATAAATCAATGCTCATAGAAGGTGTTGGTGGACGAATGAGAGTCGTTGATGCTCCAGTAGAAAGTATGTAATGTGTAATTAGATCATTTATCATTATTATAAATGTCATATAATCACGTTAATGTTACCCTGACTCCTGGCCAGGTCAAAATACTGCATTCAGCATCAAATAATAACTGTGGAATAACAATATCATTAAAAAAGGAACATATGAGTGGTTCAAATAAATTATCGTTAACTGATCGTCAATTCAAAAATTTTAATAAAGCAAAAAATTAAATAAAGGTGTCAAATTTGATCTTTCTGCGGCAGCTATTAAGGATACTTTTAAAACCTGTGTTATATTTCCCCTTCTCGCAGCTATACCAGCATTAATAGCCGCTGCAGCCCCAGTTGTTGCAAAAGCCGCTGCATTAGGCGCCGTTGGAACAGCCGCTGGAATGGCATTAAAGAAAACGATCGGACAGGGAATAAAACGAACATCTAAAAAAAAGGGAAAAGGTCTCAGATTACCAGGGACCCCACCTTCATGGTATGGAAAAGGCCTAAGACTTCCAGGGACACTACTAATCTCGACTATGTCTAATTTTGATTTACTCGATGCTGTTAAAAAATTCAAAATAAAAAACTTTAGAGGTGTTTTCATACGCGATCAATTACCAAAACAACCAAACAATACTGAAACAGGTATTATAAATCTCGATAAAAACTCTGGACAAGGTAGCCATTGGGTGGCGTATGAAATTGAGCCACGTGGAATTATTTATTTTGATTCATATGGATTAGCGCCACCAAAAGAATTTATTCATTATGTCAGTAATAATACTGCACCAATCTGGTATTCAACGTTACCTACACAAACATTAACTGACCCACCAATATGTGGTCGAGAAGTACTTAGTGTACTTGATGCTATATCCATGGCACCGCAAGGAAAACCACCTCATAAAGTCGTGCATGAATATACTATGATGTCACATTTAAATAGACATCAGTAAATATAATGTTAGATATTTACGGAAGATCTGCTCGTGGTAAAACTCAACAACAAGGTGATTTATCTAAATATGCAACCCTAGAAATGAGATTGATGATTTATTAAATATTACAAATGTCGCTCAAAATGAAGTGGTTATTTTCAGGACAAACAAGGACGATTAAAGACAAGCAATATACGACTACCAGACGTACTTACACGAATTCATACTGCAGTTGATAATAATATCGTAACTTTTATTGATCAGGGTAAAATACATGATAAAGGTAAATCATTTAATGATTTTGTTAAAAAAACTGGCGGTGAATTTAGTGGAGACGTTATTATGAACAAAAATAAAATTACAGATCTTGGAAATCCAACTTCAGATAATGATGCTACAACAAAAAAATAGGTCGATGATAAACAGACTATAATCATTAATGGAATAACCAACATCGAAACTGAATTTACCGGTCACGTGAATATGTTTTTGAGTTTTCGCGAAAATATAAACAGAATTAATAACGAATTTTTTGGAAAGCCACCAAATGTTAATATAAAACTTACTGATATTAATACAAAACTTAATGATATTATTGTAGGAATTCCTGATATTGTTAAAAAAAATAGACCTGATTAAATTTCCTCACGATCAGATTAAAAATATTGTGTATACTGTTGCTTCTGGGTCTGGTATATGGACGCCAGAAAATAAAACCATTAAATATACAGCAAAAATCGCTGGTATATATAGGATATCCGTACTTAGCGGTGTAGATTTTATAATATACACTAACTCTCCATCAACTGGTAATATTTCTAGAATTATATCCGTAAAATTAGATAAAGATTCCGAGATAACATTTACGCTGGAATCGTCTGATAAACATTCGGTCTCAGTTGGTTACTGGTGGTATCTGGAATTTGTAACTCAATTAACTACTTAACATCATAGTATAATGGATCAAATAACTATCGACGTTCAACGTCACAGATATAATCAAGCATGTGAATGCCTGACCAAACTAAAATATATCATCGACCATTATATAATAAAAATAAAAAAATATCGTAGACGTATGGTCGTTATTGATATAATTGTGTATTCAGTTTCTGCTATTGTTGCTGGATCCGGATTAATATTATCAACATTAACGATGACAGCTCCAGCAATTATAACAATTATTGTTTCAACTTCAACGACTATAGCAGGGTATTTTTAATATTATTGCTAAAAAGATAACTACATGTACGAATGATAAATTGCGCGAGTATATGATAAAATTACACACAGCAACAACAACATACTCTAAACTATCTGGATATATTTCCACGTATCTCAGGGATGGTAAAATATCTGATGAGGAGTTTGTAACGATAATTAAAACCTACGATGAAGCATTCAAAATTGTTAGTGATTCTGCTGACAAAATAAATGGAGAATTATACAATAATAATAACAATAATGTCAGCAACTGAGTCGAGAGAGTTGTTACAGCAGATCTTCGCTAATACAACTCCTTCAAAAACTACTATGATATGGATAAGTTCGACCAATCCTGAATTTAGCGTTAACTTTCCAACTGCAATTCCAGTAAAAGAGATAGCATTAGCTCAGTTACGTGTTTTTTATAGCTGGCCTAATATTAGATCAAAACCATTTGGTGGACAACAACCAAATAATTCATTAGTATTCGCAAATAAAAATAAATGATGGAACTCCCGATTGGCAAGTTGTTAGTATTCCAACTGGCAGTTATCAGTTAGAACAGATTAATGAGGAATTCCAGCGCAGAATTAAATCTTTAACCGGGAAAGAGTCTAAAATAGCAATTACTGTTTACGAACCAACATTATCGTCAGTAATTGAAATAAATTCTTCTGACTATGCTGTAGATATTTATCAAAGTTCGATTAGATCAGTATTAGGTTGGCCTGAAGTCGCGCCAGATTATTAAGTTCCACCAGAACCACAGCGATCCGACTTCAATATAGATGTTAAGAAATTTATACAACTTCCAGAATATAGAAACAAAGTTCTATTTATAGAGAGCACTATAGCAAGTGCTTATCGTAATTATATACATCATACTTATTTTATAAGTTTCATTCAAAGTAGGAGTGGTTTAGCAAGAATTTCGACACTTGATGTTGAGCAAATTAACTCATTATCAAGACCGATTAAATCTGAACACGAACACATGTTTAAAAATCTTAAAAATTTACTTTCCAGCATCAATACTTTTTATAACGATGATTTACAAAATCAAATAATTGAAACAATACAACATCTAAATCAAGTTGTCGGAAAATCGCGATTGATAAAAATGATAAATATTTTTTTTAAATAAAAAAACTGTAATGAGCTGTAAAGATATGCTACATATTAATAATGATACATACATACATACATACATACATACATACATACATACATACATACATACATACATACATACATACATACATACATACATACATACATACATACTTTTTGTTATTATTATTATTAATAGGAAATGCTCGATTAATTGATCTTTGGTAATTTATTATATATATGGTCTTCCTTTCCCCATTTCTTTTTTCTCATATCCAAAATATTTTCTTGTATGATCTATTTACAAATTTAAATGTTATCACTTTTTGCATCCATACCCTTTATGGAAGGGGCAGGAATACTGGCAGACAAGAGTAATTTCATTAGGCCAGCATTTCCCAGAGGCACTCGAGTCAGTTGCACTTGTAGCCCTCTACTTATATTGGCTGATTTGCATCCAGGATTTTGATCACAAACTTCTTTATAGAGATTGAACATTTCTGATTTATAAATACATCTGTTACTTATGGTTCATTCCCTCCAAACAAGGTCCCATTGATCTTCTGATTGTTGGTCCAATAGCAAAAAGCCCAAACTTTTTGGGGATATTTGCACATGCTTTCAGAAGATGGTGTTCCACATTACTTCATTCTGGTACACATTTATGATGCGATTAGTGAATAATTCATTTTCCAACAAAACATTAAAAAATAACTACTCTCAGGCTCTCTGCTATACTAATATAGAGATAAATGTATATATCTCTGATTATGTAAGCACTTTGATTCTGATTTTGTAGTGTTCTTTGATTTAATGCATATAACTTAAATCACTTTTATGTGAACTGACTTGTATGACATGGAGAATTAAGGTATGGAAAGAAACTTAATACACATGTATAGGTTTCTCAGTCAGTTTTCTTTTTAAGAAATAAAATGTTACATTTGTAATACTTTCTGTCAATAATGAGAAGATTAATAATATAAGATTACATAACTTGACATAGCAAGCTTACTGTTTATTTTCTTCAAAAAAAATATTTCTTTCATTGGCTTGATTGAAGCCATTTAATGTTAACTTAATGTGTAGGACCAATACAAATTGCATGTGTTTGTTTGTTCTAAATTATTTACCCTTTTACTTCAGATGGATAACCAAACTGTTCCACCTGAAGTTTTGATGCTCAGCAGGGGACATAGTAGTACCGTTACCAATGGATGTGCATTGTTATGTTGTGGTACAGTCTTCACATACTGATCCAATGTAAGTCTAATAAACTTTCTATTCTCTTCTTTCTATTCATTGTTGTTTTCATCTGTGATTCCTTTATTGTAATGTACATGTCTCTTTTGGAAACTCACTGTCCTCCTGTTTTAATTCCTTTGGAATTGCTAGCCTTCTTTCTTGGCATTTACCTGTTCTTAATTCCCCAAAATTATTCAATAATCCAAACCAGAGTGCTTATAAGTTGTATTATACAAGGTATGATCATAGTGTGGCTCATTACAAGAATATTAGTCTCTATTTAAGGGAGGAAAGTTTGTTGTTTTTGTTACAGAAGGGATGGGGGAGGCTAAACTGTGTAATTGGACTGGGGTAATTGACCTCATTCATTTAGAGGCAGTGAAAGGTTTTGATAGATCAAACTCTATTTTAAGATTGGGTCATATCCACCTGTTCCTGATAATAAGTTCTTTGTTTATGAAACAAATATAAAGTCCTTTATTTTAGATCAACATGTCCATCTAAGGGTAGAACAGGTATATACTAACTAGAGCATTGACCTTTGACCTTGCCAATTCATAATATGATATACAGTAAAGTGATTTATTCCATATTACCAAAGTGAAGTTAGATAAGCACTGATATAAATAAGACATAACTCCTGGGTAAAAGAATTCATTTTATTTCAAAACATGAGTTTTTAGTGAAGCAAAAGTATGAAAACAAGCATTAAAACAGCTAAATAACACTTCTATAAACATTCATATAAGACATAGCCTAGTACCTCATGAAATTGTTTTTGACAAGTGAGACTAAGTACATTTGTTACTTATACAGTCTTGAACTATTTCACAGGTTATTGGAAAAAAGTAAGATTTGCTTTAGGTGTAACGGTACCAATTGCACAAGTCCTGCTAGGTGGCACTCAAGGTGTAGGGAACATTGCATTCAGAAATAAACAACACTAGCTGTGATTGGTGCATTAGATGAGAGTTGTACTTTTGTTAGGCTTTAAAAAAGTTGAACCTCTGTGCAGCATGTGAGATTGTTATTTCCTATATAGCTCATATTTTGTATTTTTTATGATTTTTTGAAAATGTGGTACACATGACTGAAAGATTGTTCTGACTAGATAACTCATAACCCTGTCTAGATCCAGCAGAGTTGTTTCCCTTAAATGCAATGAAGTACCTGGTTCGGTCATTGTCAAATCGACAGTCTAATACTGTTCTCTTGAGAAATATATTTATTTCTACAAATATCAACATTAAGGTCTATGGAAAAACAATTGGTACCGTGATACCTAGAAGGTTTCCTGCAGCTTTTCTTGTCTTGGCTGATGTTGTTTTCCACACATGCGCCAGCAATTTAAAAATAAGGACATTAATAGATGTATACATAGGTGTTCTGTTCTGACAGGGATTATTTACTAAAAAGTGAGTGTTCTGAAGGGTTTGATGCCATAAGTCAAAAGAAAAGGGATTTTAATTTCCATCCGCATATCAAGGTCAGTAGAAATAAATTTATTAACTACTAGCGAGAGTCTGATACGTTTGAACTGAAAGTCTTTTAAACAAAGTTCAGTATGGATTATTGCCTGATGCCATTGGTCTCTGCTGCTGTCAGATATAAAAGAGCAGAGACCTACTTGTTGGTCTACTGCTTGCATATCACGCTTACGCCAAGAACAAGAACTATTAATGCATATTCTGTTGAAATAAGTCAATTATTATAACAACAAGAACCGTTCAATAATTAATGTTACTTTTAAATGAAGATATTAAATGCTTTGAAAAATGTAGCTTTCTTACTATGTATATTACATACACTTCTGACGAAAAATTTAGTCCCCATTTGGAGAGGCCACCCTCCTTATAAGGCCACTTTTCCAGTGCAGAAGAAGTGGCCGTATAAGAGGGTGACTATTGCACAACCGCATCTCGTATGCAATTCACCTACCAAATGGGTATAATGGTTGCAATGCTAATGGTTACAAGATATGTTAAGAGGCTAAGCAACAGAGTGGGACAGAAAGTCGGTTACTATAGGTTTCCTACCATACAGAAAGTTTTCATGGATTCCGTATGGAGTACTTAAGGAATCCACATGGAAGAGATATGGACTGAAAAATTTATGGAATTAGACAATTTATTCCATATTGATTCCATAAGTACTTCAGAGTAAGTGAAAGTTCCATACGGAATAAAGTTGCAGTTTTAATCCATAAGCACTTTTTTCAATATGGAATGCAGGCTCACTATAATATCATGGAAAATGTTCTCTGAAGATTTAATTTACATACTGATTCAAATAGAAATATTGGTGGAAGTTAGAGTACATGTATATGTCAGTGTTGCTGATGTGAAAGGATGAATATATACTCAAATAAATTTAAAGAAATCACATGTATGTTAGTTTTCTTTAATTTATTTCCTCAGTTTAAAAACAGGCAAATATGACCAAAAAAAGTAGAGAAAATGTAAACATGATCAGAATATTAAACTCTGGTAGAACAAATTTTTATGCAATTAATAAACCACCAATTATATGTTGATACTTAATGTCTGAGCTCAAAATTTGACTGAGATTTCAGCAAATTCATGTTGAAATTTTTTTCATTAACTCAAATGTTGTTTTTTTCACTAAAATTATGGTGTTATAGGAGAGTTTAACCAAAATTTCTGAAAACATCAGTGAAATTTTGTGAATGAAATGTCACTGATTGCCAACAGTTTTAAAATTATGTGAGAATTTGTGATTGAAATTTCACTTAAAAGTTTGTCAAAAATTCCTAAAATATAGTGATATTTTGCGATTGTATTATCACTTACTTTCAATAAAAAAATATCAAAAAATATATAATAAAATTTATTTTTTGTTTCTAGTACAATCTTAATGATTTTGATAGCTGTATTATTTTTTTCATTTTGGACACAATATCTTCTTTCCACATATTTCCCTGTTATATATTTCTTTTTCACAATTGTTGTTGTTGTTGTTGTTGTTGTATTTCTGTGTTTAACTTCAATTGGATTTAATTGCCCTCAACCAAGTTTTCTAGTTTTCCATTTTAAATTAGAAGTTTGCTTTCTCCTTACCTGATTCTGATTTTCCTCGATATGGACCCTTTTTCAATATCTCCGAACCATTTTTTATGCAATAATGCTTTATCCTGCCCCATTCCGCAACAAGATTTCTAATCAGTATTTGTTCTGTTTTTTATTATTTAATAGATATTCACTGCAAAAAGTTTTCTGATTTGTACTTTCCTAATGAATCATTGCATAATGAAAACTGATGGGAATGAGCATGCCTATTAGCACTGCGATTTAAATTTTCGAGCAGGATAAGAGTTTGAATAACCAATTGAAAATTGTCCGGCAGTGAGAATACCTTGAATGCAAAGTTGATGGGAACGTATTTGGTCAGTCTGTATGAAAACTGAACACCAGGACTAGCATTTTGCTTTTAGTACTGTAAAGAGCTTTCCAGTAGCGGCTAACATGCTAAATGTGACGAGGAATTGAACAAGGAATCTTTCAAAGTTATACAACTCCAAATGATTAATTTCCAGAATTTAAGAAAGGACAACGTATAGATCACTGGTGGGAATTGTTAATATTTTGCCAGATACCCATATCGGTCAAAGATAATAATATCTTTGCAGACGTTTTTGGGCTTTGGCACATAAGCTACAGAATCATCCTTCAATATTGTGAGCTGTATTATTGTGTATATCATCAAAATATTCTAGGTATGTTAGAATTCTTTGTAAAACAAGGGTAATTATACCATGATAAACATTTGTTTATGGAACAAGGATTAATTCAAGAGACCACAACAGTATCATGGTTTGTACATTATTCAAAAAACAAGTCTGCTGTACAATAGTGACATAAGGCAGACTCCTTAGTCCTAGCATTTATTCTTTTCATAATTAGCATCTCAGATGGATGCTTTTCTGTAAGGCCTCAAGGTAGATTAGCTCTGTAACTGAGTCACCTACTCTTAATAAAATCTTATTATTATTATTATTATTATTATTATTATTATTATTATTATTATTATTATTAGTAGTAGTAGTAGTAGTAGTAAACTCCTATATCTCTTTCCTTGGATGTCATATACCTACAACACTTTTTTTATAATTTATAATTTTTTTCATATACACGGAAATATCACCTTGGCTAATAAATTCCTGTTTAATTCATATTTATTATTTGTTTGAATCCTTTTGAAATGCCTGAACAACTACTGAAACTTCACTAAAATACTAATAGAATGATTAGATGCTTAAGAAACCTGTGGACTATTATCAAATTCCATAAGGTATATTTCCAAATTCCATATGGACTATTGCCAAATTCCATATGGATTATTGACAAATTCCATATAGAATTAAAATTTTATTCCATATGGACAACCTACAGATCTTATGGACTAATTTGCATATTCCATGAGATTTTCATTTGATTATGTAAGGAATCCATAACAATTCCATATGGTCTATTCACAAATTCCATATGGACTATTGCCAAATTCCATATGGATTATTCACAAATTCCATATGGATTATTGCCAAATTTCATATGGAATTTTAATTTTATTCCATAAGGACAACCTACAGATCTCATGAACTTTTTTGCATATTCCATGAGATTTTCATAAGGAATCCATAACATTTCCGTATGGATATTTCTATAAAAGTACATATCAATTCCATATCCAGTCCGAATGGAAAATTTCGTACAGGCAGTACATCTTGATAGAATTCCCTAATAATGATTAAATATACAAACAAAAAAACACCCTATTCGGCTTTATATACTCTGATTACAAAAACCTTTTTAGAAAATCAAGACACTTTATCCATCCAAATTCCTGTGCTTTTGCATGTTGCACAGATTCACCACCAAACATCAGATGTTTATCTGAAAAATAAAACAAATCAAACTATTGAAGTGAAGACCAACAGACATTGCCAAGATGATAAATCTTATATAAATACAATGTACTATTTGATTTATTAAAAAGTTCTTATTTTTAAATTCTGGTGAAATCATCTTATTAAAATGGTAGGAAAATATTGTAATTCAATAAACTATTTTTAAATATCCCCATCAGTGGAGAATTTTAATAACCAAGTTGAACCCCTTCACAAAAGGTGTAATACCCAAGTTGAACCCCTTCACTAAAGGTGTAGTACCCATGCTGAACCTCTTCACAAAAGGTTTAATACTCAAGTTGAACCCCTTCACAAAAGGTGTAATACCCAAGTTAAACCCCTTCACAAAAGATGTAGTACCCAAGTTGAATCCCTTCACAAAATGTGTGGTACCCAAGTTGAACCCCTTCACAAAAGGTGTAATTCCCAAGTTGAACTGCTAGGTAAAATGGTATATATACAAAAATAACAAAAATGAGTAGTGTGAATGGCACATATGACTACCCCATTTTTAATAGTCCTATAAGGAGACATTATTAGGGAGTTCTTGACAATGGTGATTATAATCAATGGGTCTCAATGACCTAGACAATTAAATGAAGTATGTGGTCTGCAACTAAAGTTACTGTATAGAAACCATTTTTTCTTACAGGACTTACTAATGATGGTGACCTATAACCATAAGCCTCTACAGGTCTCCTAATATCCTAAGTACAAGCCATCCAGAAAGTTTTGACAAGAAACTTACTCTAAAATAAAACTTTTTCTGCAAAATCCATTTTTCAATTACATACATAACTTTAACCTTTTGACTTAATAATCATTGAGCTTGTTAAAAACTTGATGCAGTTAAGTGTGTGCCCTCCTCAAACCTTAAATAACACAAGTATTTGCGCAAAAGGCATTTTACTTATTTCATTTACAAAGACCTTTACTTCAACCTTTCATCTTTTGATACCAAATTTGTATTTGATTCCTTCTTGTTTATTGTGTATGTGATGCACGATCTTCAGGTGAACATGCATGATCAAAAAAATGAAACTATCTGCAGAAATAATTTTTTTTTCCTTCCGTCATAGTGACCTTTACATTTGATTTTGTGACATTCAAATTGATAGGCGTCTTGTTTAACTCAAGTGAAAATAAGCCACCAAATTTAGAAAATGCAAAGAACTAATGTAGAACTATCTTGTTCTCAGTTACATTGAACTTGACATGTGACCATGTGCAATTATCCATAAAGTCTTTTGTAACTGTGTATGTGAGAAAGTGTTGTGCTGAAACTATTTATCTTGTTTGGTTCATAGCGAACTTGACTTTTAAACTTCTGATCTGATGAAAAGATGGTGATGCTGCCTAATTGTAATGTTTTTGCTGCTTACCAATAATGTAAAATTTACAGTTCCAATTTTAATTACATAACATTCCATCAAATTACATCACAAACAATATTAAATGGCATTTAGTGAAGATGCATTACATGACATTTTTTTTAACATAGGTCAAAAGCTAATGTTTAGATTGATTCTCTTTCTTGCACTTAAACCAATACTTTTAATTAATTTTATCCAAATAATAACAAATTGTTTTCCTACAAATGTTTGATTGGTATGCCACAGTAAAAAGAGGCTGTGGCAGTTTTAGAATCACAATATTAGTCATAATTGCATTTAATAATAATGATAAAAACAAACAAATACAAACATGTTAAGGAACTAAAGCTTAAACAAATAAAAATATTTTAACAAATAAACATTTAAATATTATGCCTCTGGATGGCTGGTATCAGAAAATAAATTATAGTTCTAATTGATTCTTTATTAAACATTTTAGTTATAATTAATATAATTTGAAAATAATGAAAATACAGAAACCCATCAGTACATCATGATTGAATTAATGTCAGCAATGATTTACGATATTAAATTTTCAAAATATACTCTTTTCACTAACTCTGAAATCTTTCTTTTGTAAAGGTTGGACCTTCAAAACAATCATAAACAATCGCAATGTGAACATTGTTCCAAAGATTATGAGAAGATACAGAAGATTATAAATTCTAAACCACACACCTGTAATATTAAACCATACACCTGTCCAACTTATTGTTTTCCAAAATCTTTCCTTTTGTAATTTCTTCTTTCAATCCTAGCTAATTTTGAAAATACTTAAGGTTCTAATCCTGTGACAACTCACCCCAAAATTTTTCGGCAATCACTCCCAAGCCTTGCAATCTCTCCCTCGCATCAATAGCTCTGCATAGTGGAGTGTAGGGTGGATCTATAATATGTCCAGCCCCTGGAAAATGCACATGCTCTATGTTCCTTTTTTATTTGTCAGGGCAGACTTCCATGAATTTAAAGTTTAACTCCTGATTAATCATCAAGTCATCTCCAGCTGTAAGGATCAGAATTTTAGCTCCATGCTGCCAGGCCTGGAATTATAATAGTCTTTATTACCTGGGGCATACCAAAAGTATTTGTTACACAGGGAAGATATTTCTCTTGATGCCCAAAAATATATATTACTTTTGCAAGTAGATTTTTAAACATTTCAGTGCTGTCATAAGCAAATTGGAAATTAGAAAGATGCTGGACATTAACAATTTAGTGAACAAGTAATACTGAATTTTATTTTATATAAAACAAACTTGTACTGGTATATCAACTCTTTCGGTAACACCCCCAACCTTCTGGCTGACAAACATAGTGGACCGCTCCCTCTAACCCCTCCCTTTGTATACCACTGCCTATTACAAACTAGATGTTATTATATAGTGTGCTAATTATTACCAATCACTGGTATGAATTTTCTGTTGACAAATTAGGCAACACAAGAAATTTTCTTTTTAGGTATTTTGTCCAGATCACAAATTTGAATCATCACAAGTTCTGGAAGGTTCCAGAGGAAAATTTAACATTAGAATGTGATACCATTAATCGTAATCATATTGTCATGGCTTCTATAAGAGTCTTGTGATGCTGGATACCAAAGATAAATATAAAAGATAAATTGGTGAAAAATCTATCCTCTCTTTGAACTGACCAGTTTTGGTTTCTCTAATGTTAAAACATGGACATGAATTACTGCCACTCTTTAGAACAAAAGAAAACATTATATAAGCATAATTTGCAATCCATAACATAGTATGATACATAATTACAATATAAGTTAAAGCACATAACACTAAACTTAAGCTGTAAGCAAGCAAGAAACCATTAGAGAAGACATGATTTAAAAGAAAAGAGTGTTTATGCATCATACAAGGATAAAAAACTCGGAAGAAAAAGCTTTTAAAAGCTGCCTTAAAAAAATCCTTGTCTGGACCATTTCATCACTATCATCTTCAATGTAGACAACTGAATAGTGAATGCATTATTCACTCAGTCACAGTCATGTTGCCTTTGCATCTTTTGTCATCAAGTTCAGTAGGGTACTTCCTGACAATACATGTAAGTCATCCAGAATGTTTTAAAAGTTCAGGTCTGTGATGTTATTTAAGGAGAAATATTTTTTCATTCAGTGACTTTAAACTTTTGGCTCCAAATCATCTTTCTGCAAGTGCAAGCAATCAATTGTTATTGTGCAGAATAAACATCCTTCATTTAGTCAGTTATTTTGATCTTTGACCTTTTAACCCCATATCAATAGGGTTCTTCCTTAGCTTAAGTAAAAGCTATCTAGAAATTTAGTACCTGTAGATAGAGAAAAACTCATACTATTCGATGGAAACTATTTTGCTTCTTTCAGTCAGTGATTTTGACCTTTGACCTTTTCAAGCTGAAATCCATAGGGTTTCTTCCATACCCCAAGTGCAAGCCACCCACAAAGTTTATTAAAGGTAGATGGCAGCAAACTTCAGTCTCTCTGCAGAAAACATTTATCTTATGCCAATCACAATCATCTTGCTCTTTGCACTTCTGACCCTACAAGGATATGAACATTAACACCAATGGCCATAACCTAATGGTCTAAGCAGCTATAGTCCTATCAAACTGCATTAGAATATACTGAAGGGTTCTTGAACCATGATGATTGCAAGAAACATCCTATGCAAAAAATATAAAGTAAATTGACAAGGGACATAACTCAATAAAAAATGTGTGTGTGTGTGTGTGTATGTGTGTGTGTGTGTGTGTGTGATAAGATAACATCTATAAAAGGCACACATAGGTCTTGGAGATTAGTTCATATTAAAACTACAGTATCAAAATATCTTGAAATGGTCTTTAGTATTACTGGTTACAAGCAACATCCAATTTGAAGATAGGATATTAATTTTTGTGGATCATTACAATCCAAAATGTAACTGATAAATAATGCCCTTAAAGGAATATTTAGGTTGATGAAAAAATGGACACAAATTTCCAACAATACATTGAATGGTAACAAGAACCCGATATTATGAAGACTAAAATTTATAGAAAAAGGGTAATAACTCCATCAAAACTGTACTTGAAAAGATGAAAAATAAAATGTGTTTACATGAAATAAGTAATTCAACACCAGAATAGCATTCATTTGTGTGTAAGAGCTACATGGGTATGGTTGTTACAAAAGTGTGAATTGACAGACAAATGGAAAAGATGATTTGATCCCAAGTCTTGATGTGGTGCACTAACAAGAAAAATAATTCTTACAGGTATAATCTTGTCAACATCTGCTTGAAAACAGTCTCTAATAACGACACCTTCTTCTGTGGCATATATCAAGTCTGGACGAAGCCTGGAAATGAAGTAGCATATCAGAGTCAGGTACATTAGCTTGAAATATTATGTTCATTTAAAATGTTATTCTAGGTACACCAGAACACTTTCTGGTTCTTTTTGCAAATGGAGTAGCATATGAGTCAGGTAGAAGTTTGAAAAATATGTTCATCAACACTTTCTTCATCTTTTTGTAAATTATATTTAATTTAGTTTGACAACAACTGCAGTTATGAAAACAAATATCAAAAGAGGAATATCAATGTTGGAGGCATTGTAAAAAATATGTCAGGAAAAACATTATGGTCTTAATGACTTTAAAGACTTAGGGTACAGATGGTTGTATATCACAGTGAAAATATTTTCATCCAACATGGACACATAAAGAATGTACCTAAAATGACCTAATAGAAATCTTAAACAAGGTTCGATAGATATACAGTTGAAAGACATTATTATAGCATAACAAATGACATACATGACAATAGTGAAGCTAAAACATGAAACCTCCCAAGCTATAGACTTACATAAGCCAATGTCTGACAGGTTACATCTATGAAATGCTTTTGCAACCCTTAAATTATGCTCTCTTTAATAATGGATTTGATTCATTACATTTCTAATAAGTCTCCTTCTGATTAAAAAATAATAAATGTATTGTATTCAATTACAAAAGTAAAAATAATTTATAGAAAACTGCATGAAAAAAAATCTAAAAACACATGAGCTATTTATCAAACACTTTCTTTAAAAAAGTGATAAACATTACAATAGTCATACCTATTACTATATGGATTAAGTTTCCCATTTTGCATAATTCCATAAGTTGGCACTCCATTAACATTAACAACTGCTTTCACCTGAAGACATACATAAAACATAAATCAGAGATAAAGACGAATGTCTTCTAGTCCAATAAAATGTTTTGTTGTCAAATATAGAAAATATCAATGTCATGCAACATTTAGAAGGAATAAAGATGAATATGCATGTAGAATTTATGTTGGCAAAAGTCTTACAAACACATGTATCTTATGTATACATCAGTAGACATATAATATGTGTGTCGGAGTGTACATGTCGGTGAGGGTTCATGCATGCATGCACAAGTGTTATTGTTAAATATATAGAAAAGATCAATGCCAAGCAACATTTAGAAGGAATAAAGATAAATATGCATGTAGGATTTCTGTTGGCAAGAGTCTTACAAACGTATATATCTTAATTATGTAATGTGTGTGTCAGTGTACATGTCTGTGTGCATATGTGGGTTCATTCATGCAAGTGTTATTGTTTGATATGGAAGCATGATACATTGAATAGATCAAGCACATATTGATGACTGCAGGTTAATTAAAATTTGTCAACATTTTAAATAATGCTATATGGCTGGTGGATTTGTAAAATCAGACTGGAGATCTGTGTAAAACGTATATTTCCACTGCCTACCAAAATGTCCAAAGTCCATATGTCAGAAGCGTTAATAACATTTGTCAGATAATTAAAAAAGATCTAATTATTTTTCATTTCTAAAAAAGCTATTAAAATACATAATATCTCTACAAGCAATTAAACATACCATTAAAACCAAGATTGAGTGGAATATGTGTAATCACGCATATGTGTAATCACAATGTTTCATCAAAATATTTAAATCCCAATGCCTTGAAACAAAATGTTTTCCAAAATCTTCAAACACTTAGAAAGCCCTTTAAACCAAAATCCCATGGGCTCCCCCACAAACCATCAATTTTGATACATTGCAAATTACTTAGATTTGAGCAGATGTAGATAAAGTTTTTCTAAACAGTTGGAGAGAGAGAGAGAGAGAGAGAGAGAGAGAGAGAGAGAGAGAGAGAGAGAGAGAGAGAGAGAGAGAGAGAGAGAGAGTAATTTTGGCAGTGGCAGTGTAAGAATATTTAACAGTGTACAAAATGTACAAAATGAAACACTTTTATGACTTGAGACTAAATCCATCAGAATTATGAATGATACTCTACAATGTTTAATTACTCAGTACAATTCATAATGATTGCAGTTTAAGAGACTGACTTGAATAAGCCATGGCTTATATTATTTACTCCATGTCTTGTGCAATAGCCAAATAGCACCTACCCATATCAATCAAAAATATTTTAAATCTCTGGATAAGATCTAAAATTTCATGGTATGTTCATGGGTGAATCTGATATTTTAAAATATTGTTTCATCACTTTCTGTTTGCAAAGTATCAAAAGAGAGACCTCAAAATAACACAGTCCCCATATGATCAATGACATACATGGCAATATATACTGCAATTGATGTTTACCCTGGGTTCATGATTTGTAGTCCAGATGGCCAAACTTCCACCCACAGACAAACCCATTAATCCCACTCTGTCACTGGCCACATAGGGCTGCTGTATGAACCAATCTAATGCATCCTGAAATAGTGATTTACTGAAAGCATGAATGAATGAATATCATATTTAAATAGCAAGTACCAAAATTAAAAGGCCTATTAAGGACAAAAAGATCAAATAATTTTCTCAAAAACCAAAACTAGTGAATTAAGCCATCTCCAACCATACATTTAGGCTACATTACAAATCTGTGGACTATGGAGCATTTGTTATGGTTATGAACATTTAAATGATTCTTCATACAGAAGAAATTTATTCAAATTTATGCATTTCAGGCTCCTTATAGAACAACCAATATACACCAACAAAAATTATCAACAATCAAATTAAGTTTGTACTGACACTGCCCAGACATCAAAGAACACATGTGAAAAGAGAAGCATGACATACTTAACTGAAATTCTTCATACAGGATCAAATGAAAGCTCATATTTGGCTTTTAATCTGATGCTCTATATCCCAGTCATCATCTAAACATATATGAAAGATTCCAGATTGATATTTGAGAGAACCATTTTATTAGCAGTAATGAACTAAAGTCTGAAAACGCTGCTGGCTTGAATCAATTACTGGCACATAAGGTGAGATGGAAGATTAAAATTTTAGAGATACTGTTGATCATGGTCCATTTCAGTATTGGCAAAAGACTGCTCCATATAATATTTGTAATACTAAATTAATTTTACATTATATATCATTCAATAATTTTTATTAATATCTGAATCATTATGTGAAGAATTACTGCAGTGGTTTCTTTTTAAATGAATTTTCACTTGTTATTTCAATTATTACCACAAATGGAATGTTATCCTAGAAAAATAACACTTGTAAGTTGAAACATTTGCCTAAAGATAAGTTGCTCCCCTTTGATCATGGAATAAGACATGCACTTCATTACTAATTTTTCTAAGAACATAGTTTGCTACTATTATTAGTAATACAAACATTTATTTGGCACATGAGAATGGATACTTCGCCACAGATATTTAGGGAAATAAGATTATATTATTTATTCATCAGCCAAATATTGTGCATAATTCGAAGTGTTAGTTGCTATCTAAAAGTTTAATTAACTCAGCAGAATCAAAACATCCTGTTTTCAAAAGGAAAGTGAATCAAACATATGCATAATGAATATGCACATCTCTCATAATGTCACAATGTCATATAGCATCAAAGTGAATGAGATTGTTATAAGATCTAAACTTTGGGGTTCGGGGTGTTGGTAATTTTTATTGTTTAAGGATATTAAAACTCCAACCACTTATATCTTTCACAAACTAAATGATGTACACAAAAATTTAATTGCACACTTCTGAACATCATCAAATTTAAAATCAAAGCAAAAAGTATACTGATGTAACCTGATGTTCCACTTGTTGTGCAGTATCACTAACTCATCAGCATTTCCCTGCTAGAGCAATAACACTTCAGTTCAAAATGAGTTAACCACAAGTAGACACAAATTAATGTGAAGAAGTATTCTAACCAAGAAATATTGAAGCTTGACCTCAGCTAAATGTTTGGGAAGGTGATCAATTATCATATAGCTCAGAGCCAAGGTAGCAAAACCATGGGATGCCAGTAAGGCTGCCCTGGACTCCACCAAACCAAACAGAACACCATATATGTCCATCACAGCTGGGAAAGGGCCATCTCCTAAAAGACACAAATAAACCTTAAATGGGCCTTTGAGGCAAGTGTAAGCATTAAATATCATTATGCAATTCTAGAGAATGTTAAAAATATTATGAATTATTGTAAATTCAATGTGCCTGTCTATATTATAGGATGGACTAATAAACCATGCTAAATAGGTTTTATAACTAGAGAGAAATAGAGAGACATTCCAGCTTCATCCTTAGATACACAGCGCTGCTGAAGGCCATTAACGACATTCATTAGCTTCTGGTAAATTCCAAAGTATGCTGTTGATGCATGGCTAATAGACAATTTTGAAGAACACTTTGTTTTAGTAAATTATGTTTCTCCTATTATATTTAACTAATCATGTTACATTGGCTACTTCTTGTAATGATCGTGTTTTTCAGGGTTTGTGACTGTAATTGTGAAAATAAAGGTTAATTTGCCAGATTGGATTGGATGGTCATCCAAGAGTGATTAGTTGGTATGTTTCTGTTTATTGAATGGATATGTATAGTTTCTCTGTCTTCCTGCGATTCTGGAGTGATAAAAGACTCGTGAGAAAAGTCGAATCGAGCGGAGGGTTGTGGTTACCCTTGCATTCCTTGTGTTAATTTATAACGTTAAGGTGATTTCATGTAGTATGAATTTTTTTTTTGTGCCTTATTGATAAAACTGCAGACTCCCTAAGTACTAATATTAGTACTTTAGTCCTTTTGTAGATACAAGTTGAGGCCACAACATCGTAGCTGCAAACTCCTGTGATTATAGTATCTAAAAAGCCTGAGCGCTTTAGACTCTGAACAAGTCTTTATCAAAGGCAAATACAAATATAGACAAAAAACCCAAATAAAACACAAAATTTGTTGTCTTTTTCAAAACTTTAAATGGGTGTTTCTACATGAATTAAACCTTTCAGTTTATTATGTTTTAACTAATTTATTTCAACTTGTTACGGATGCCTGAAAATATCTTTGCAGAGCTAGAAAATTGACGAGTGATAACAACAAGCATTGACAACAACATTGTTTTATGTTCATTTTAAGTAGGCAAAATTTATATCCTGGATATTTCATTTACATGTTAGTAATTATAAGCTATGAAACAAATTTAGAGAATTATTTAAAAGAAAATGATTTGTATAAGCATCTGGAAGTCCTCTATTGAAATGTTTTTGACATTTTAAGTCAAAGCTGACCAAATCAAACTATAGGATAATATAAAAAAGTATAAATAAAGTCTCAATTTTACAAGAATGTTGTTGGCACTAAATAAAACTGTTTGAACATTTGTGACACTGAAAAAAATGTGGATGATAAAATTGAAATTAGAAGTTAACCGGATGGTCTTGATGACATCACAGAAACGGTAACGAAAGGATAAATCTGTTTAAACAGTGAATAATGGTAGAGACTAAGGAGAGGGGAAGAGTAGAAATGGGAATTAAACGGTAAGAGTTGCTTCTCTTGATCGAGAGAGAGAGAGAGAGAGAGAGAGAGAGAGAGAGAGAGAGAGAGAGAGAGAGAGAGAGAGAGAGAGAGAGAGAGATGGTGGGTTTGATAGTTTTCCTTAGCTAATGTAATGCGATCAGGTAATGCCATTAGTAAATAACCCTTCTACCCTCCATCTCCCTCAAACTTTTCTTTACCCCCTTTAAGTTCACCAGATTCATAAAATATCTTACAGTTACATTACCTTATACCGGTTGAGAGATAGAATTGCGTCGTTGTACAGGTATATGTTTTTTTTTTTTCGGGAGGAGGTGTAATCTCAATGGCAGTTGAATGAGTAATTTCATTATTTAACGCAGCTATCAGACGTAGCTATTGCAACCCATTTACGAGATCTTGTATATGCCTGAACTATTTCCTTTGCAAACTGATATTCAAATAAATGCTCAGCAAGTTTTTCATTAAATTGCTCAACTATTGCCTGATCACAATGTCTTATAGTGATACAGATCTCTAATTACCCATGAATAATCTAATGCAGCATGTTACTCCTCGTTACAGCTTGTTGTTAGTATAACTACAGTAGAGCTAAATACCCAGTATAATTTCATTATTTGCAATATGAATTGTCAAAATTGGAACCGATGAAAACGAAACAGTTTCTTGTAATATATATTATTTTTTGTGTTAAGTTCATATAACATTCATATATAAATGTGATAATACTTTATTACTATGCGACATTTTATGTTGCTATTTTTCTTTGCTCACGCACATAAACTGTGTACTTCGGATGCAACGGTCACACCACCATCCTCAGTCCTCATTACTATATTCGTATAAAGAGCGGCATGCAAACATTTGGATATGAACTATATTACACAAGTGAAGAGTTCTTTTTATTTTAAAGAAAAATATTGGGTGAGAAAAATAATATGCATTGGGGTTTGTACAGAGATAAGGAAATCCCAGTCGCGGGGTTACATTATATATCTCCCCATTAGGCAAACTTAGTGGGGAGACAAATAATGTAACCTCTTGACTAGGATTTCCTTGTCTCGGTCCTAATGCAGATTATTATGCAGATCAAATAACTACAGAAAAGAGTGACGATAACAAGCTTTGTAAAATTAGGCAAATAATTTATTTCCATGGAATACAGTCATATTTTCATTATTATCTTTAACGTTCATCTTAAATATTGCAGGACACAAGAGCAAAAATCCATTATTTACAATTATATTGTGAGTTTACCCATTGATATTGCCAATTAGGCTGGTCAAATCGACCTGCTTTTCAGGGAATACGTTTATGACCTATTTCATACGCTACGTAACATCGTGACCTAGCTATTCGTTCGCAGATGATTCTAGGATATGATATAAACATAATGTATCGAAACTAGTGAAAACATCCGATTCTCTAATGGACATAAATTATTTAGAAATTATTGCTATTTGTCAACATGATAACAATCCGTGAAAATTTGCACTCATTTGTTTTTTTTAATGTAATGAGCTTAATTCATAACTGCCGTAAACAGCATTTATAAATTTTGCCGTCCATTGCCCTATGATTGTGATATCATCTCGGTCAATCGTAAAATCCTTAATTAAGATAAGAAAATATTCTTTTTTTCCGACTGTATAGTCCATACGTATAAATTAAAATATAAATATAAATTAAAGTATTAAAAACATTAAAGATAATATATATATATATATATATATATATATATATATATATATATATATATATATATATATATATATATATATATATATATATAAAGAATACAAATCATATGGCGAATAACAACCCTCTCAAGCGTACTGGATCCACCAAGGGATCACGTCTGTCAGGGATTAATTAAAATAGATGCAATAAACTGACGACGAACAGTACGAAACTAGTAACTAACTAGCCTAAGCGCTTTCGACTCTTAATGAGTCTTTTTCAAAGGCAAATACAAAACATAGTTACGACAAACAAATAAACACAAAAACGTTGCGTTTGTAAACCTCTATAGTTTTAGCACATGTGAAGATAGAAATGTAGAGGTTTACAAACGCAACGTTTTTGTGTTTATTTGTTTGTCGTAACTATGTTTTGTATTTGCCTTTGAAAAAGACTCATTAAGAGTCGAAAGCGCTTAGGCTAGTTAGTTACTAGTTTCGTACTGTTCGTCGTCAGTTTATTGCATCTATATATATATATATATATATATATATATATATATATATATATATATATATATATATATATATTTCGTGTAATTGCCACAGAGCTGGAGTAGAAGAAGACAGCTTTATAGATATGTTGGTGGGCATCCGGATGTCTTTTTGCCGCAGGACTCTGACACGAAGTCGTCATAGGGCTTCGCTTACTTTCCGAATCCTGGTTGTAATTTCATTGTCCAGTGACCATCTGAAGACATTGTGCTTCTCAGGTATATAAAGTTCTCCACGTTCTTCAACTATCTTCCCTCGATCTTGATGGTGGGTTGTTGTGGGATTGAGCTGGCTGAATGAGTATCGTTATTTTATCCAGGTTTATATATTGGATGCCTCAAAGAAGTTATTCACAATGGTCTGTAGGTGGTTTGCCTTGTGTGCCATAAGTGCACAATCATCTGCAGGGTTTCGAGACGTAGTCTGTACCGCGTCTTTGTTCTTGCAGACAGCCGACGCAAGTAAAACAGGGATTTATCAAGGCGATACTTGATGTAGACTCTACTTTCCAAGTTCTTTGCTGTATGGAGTATGATCTTGGTGAAAAAGAGGTTGAACAGCACAGGTTTGAGTTCACAGCCCTGCTTCACTCATGTTGTGACGCCAAAGTGCTGTGAGTACTCCCCATTGACCAAAACCTCTTCTGTCATGTTGTCATGGAACAACTGGATAACAGTGGTGAAATTGCTGGGCCAGCCAAGGTTTCCAAAGACGAACCACAGGGCTTCGCTATTTACAGAGTCGAAAGACTTGGTGAGGTCGACAAACACTGGATAGAGATTCGCGTGCTGTTCTTTGCATTGATCCTTCTCTTTATATTTGCCTCACATGACTATATGTAAAATTCTGAGTTTCAAACTAATATCGAACAGTTGGTGAATTAATGGAATAAATAATTAGGAAAAGAGGACAAGACTGTTTTAGATCAATATAATGGCTACTTATGCCAGAATTATTTAAACAACGTTCTTGCAATTATTTTTGTTTGATAAGAGATGAACCAGATGTTGAATTAAAGAAACGATTTTATAAATAATTACCAACAAATGGTATTTTTTAGATGTTCTAAAGATGTTGTTTTCTTCCATTTATCACTGAAAAGGAAAGCAGAATTAATGAAACAAATAATGCTGCATTCGATGCCGCTGTCATACTGTCATTAATTATGTTACATGTTACTGTGACCTACATGATCCAGTTAAAACACTAGATATGTGTTAGGCAGTAAAATGCCTGGATGCTGTAGACAAACAAGCACAACGGCAACATAAAGAAGTAGAATAATTCGAGACGAAGTCTTTAACAACATTGTCTAGTCTGCTTAAGTAATTGTTACTTTTGAGATGTAAGTATATATTCTTGCAACTGTGACTGTGTATTTTGTTTATGTGCGCCTTTGTGTTTGTATGTGTTTGAGTGCTTGTTTATTTCCCTTTAGAAAAAACCCTGTCCCTATTCACTGTGTTTGTTTCGTGTGAATGTGGAGTAGTGTTACTATAACTACTAACTCTTTGCTTAGGTAATGGTGTGTCTTGTAGATAATTTTTGTTTTCTCCACAATGTATTGATAGCAAATAATGTAGATTTTGTTAGTATGTGTGTGTTGTTTTGTATAAAAATTTATTTTATATTTGCACTCTCGTCATTATGGATTGTTTGGTAAGTGAGTCTATGTCTATAAAGTTATGTGAACCACCCAGCCAGGAGTTATAGATTTTTTTTTGTGCTTTCACTGTTTTGACCGATTGAGGGCAACTTGCAACATTATTGGCAATCCCCAGTATCATGACGTCACACCACCTGTTCCATTCCTTTTGTCCCTATACAGTCCCAATCCATTGTCGCTATATATCCCTATGTTCAATTCCCTGTGTCGCAATGAAAAGCTATAATGCTTGAAGGGACGTGATAAATGAAAAAAACGTCTGACGGAGCGGGACATATAACTTTATATAACACCTGGCGGTCATTGATGTCATTGTCCATGACGTTACCCCACCTGTTCCATTCCTATTGTCCCTAGACAGAGCCAAATTTTATTTTGTCCCTATACAGATCCAATATTCCCATGTTAAAAAGCCTTTTGTACCCAAAGTTTTGGTCCTGTATTTTCAATGTTAAATACACATTGTTCCTAGAGTGGTTATAAAATTTCATATGTTAAATTCCCCTTGAGGCTTGGATGTATACATTCTCATTTTTTAACATTAGGTGTCACAATCCCTTGTTGCTATGTTCAATTCTCCATTTACTACATGTTAAATTTCCGCATGTTAAATTCCCTTTGTCGCCAAAGTGGATATACCCCTTTACAACATTAAGGTCCATTTGAGGTAGAGGTGGCCCACAAAGCTACTAATGCATAAAGAAACAAAGCAAACAGTATACAAAACTATTTTCTGGGTCTTTTTATTTTGATCTTTTGAAATCGATATGATTAAAAGTTATCAAGCTTGCACTTACTGCAGATAGATACCATGTAATCATATTTCAGTTCATTCTGCATTCTTGTTTTTTGTCTCTTCTAAATTTTGTCCACATTTGATTGATATTTTTTGTGCGAGCAAATGTACTGTCTGGATCGTAGTGCATATTTCCATAGTACTCTGCATTTTTAATAATCTTCTACAAAAATAAAAATATTCCAGGGAATATTGTATACCTGATGAATTTTTCTTAATTAGTAACAGCAACCCACTAGGACTAGAATAGCCATTATTGTTGTTAAATTTATTACAACTACCTCATCTTCGGAGTCACTAAGTGCTATTGCCATAAATTGAATCTATGTTGTGTCATTTTAGTCCGATGTTGTAAAGCTTACCATATCTTAAAGACATGGTAAATTTAGATCAATGCAGATTTTTGTATTTACCCTAATCAAACGTAAGTTATTCCTTCTTCGTATTGCACGGTTACTTTCAGTCTATCAGTACCATCAGAATATCAGGGGAGAGAGTTGATGTTTTATTTCATGCACGGGTACGGAATATTGTTTAGTTATTATTGCATGATGGAATACTCTTCACTGGGAAGGTTAGATTGCCATTTCTATGAAAACACGTAACAGACGAGAAAAGAAGAGAGTTTTGCGGGAAAATAAGCTGAAATGGGAAAGAAGAAACAAAAGCAGCAACCAGTTTCCAAAGAACAGAACAAAAATATGAAGTTTGCAGAGACAAGGGTCAATTAAACTTCCGTTGATTTTCTGTTTGATATTGTACATCGCTGAGCTCATGGCCATGTATTTCAATTTTGAATGGACCGACCATTAACTCCTACTACAGGGGAAGGGGTGTTAGGATTTATTTAAAGTAACAAAATATGGTCATCCGATAGTACTAATATTAGTACTTTAGTCCTTTTGTGGACGCGACAAAATAAGTCGAGGCTAGGACATCGGAGCTAGATCATCCGATAGCTAGAAAAATATAGTCTTGCCTTGAGATATAGAAAAGAACATGTTCTATACATTATATTAGTCACTTGGTGGTACTTAATTCGACAGATATGATAACAAGTAGTCTTACAATGTAAGACATAGCACACGTTAGTTTTGTTTAAGTGGGCTATTGGACAATCCGACCCAAAGACAATTCGGCTCAACTTGGACCAAAAATAAGACAATTCGGTCCAACTTAAAAAAATAAAATTCAGCCCAACTCAAAGACAGTTCGGCCTAATTTAATACAACTGACAATACTTTTAACAAATTTTTTTTTTTCAAAAAACAAATACTCAATAACTTATATTTGCGTAAGTTAACTAAGGCAAAATATTTTTTGACAATTATTATGGTTTTTTTTTTTTGCTGTATAGTTCAAAATAATTGCTTTATGTAACTGATTTCTTTTTATTAATTTGTGAGAATGAATTTCAATGATGTACAATAATTAGTTTTTACCTGTGAATGTGTGCACTGGTTTGAAAACACGGTTTCATTCTCAATTTAATGAGGATAAAATTTGAAATATTTGTTGAATTAGGTAAATGTTTATCAAAGTTATAAAGGTTAGGAGCTTGTGGATATCTTTTATAAAACCGTTCAAAGGACAAATATTACATGGTAAAAAGGACGTCTGAAAGAATGAAGTATTGTAGAGCTTGACGTGATGCTTTGGGAGTTACATAGACAATAATGAGATGTATCATATCTCCTGTGGAAGAAGGTTGATTTTGTTAGGCACATGAGTATTTATAACTAAATACAATATGCATAATCTCTTCTTCCTTCCTTTAGCATGAGTTTTATCAACCAGTTTCTATATAAACAAATACTCTCAAGCATTTAATCGGCACAGCTTCCAATTCTTTTTTTTTCTCCAATCTAGTACCAATATCTACTGTAAAATAATTGTTCCAGACTTGAGAGACATTCTAAAATGTCACATGAAAAGTATATATATAATTTGAAACCAAATTTACCTGCAAAAAAACTTATAGTCAAGCCCAATATGTATGTATGTGTGTTCATGCATGCATGTGTGCGTGCATGTATGTATGTGCACTCAAGCTTGTGAGTTTTGTGTATGCGGGCTCAGATGTATTTTGTTTTGTTTCACTTCCCTTCTTTCTAGCAATTATTTTGTTCCTCATATGAGAGAGGTTGGTTGATTGCTTGAATTTTTACAGCGCACCATCACTATGAGGCTTTTTTGCGCCATACAAAACATATCTTTTGTCATTTTCTCATATATATATATATATATGAAATGAAGCATAATTAGTTTTTTTTAAAGAATATCAAAATACCTTAGTTTGTTAATATTTGATCAGTTTTGTTCCTGAAACCTAATTTATTTTACTATCTATAAAAATTGTTTTAGTATCTAATATTATTGTTGCTTGAAGAAAAAAAAATTTGGTAAAACTATCAGAAAGTTGGGCCGAATTGTCTTTCAAGTTGGGCCGAATTGTTATTGAGTTGGGCCGAATTGTCTTTCAAGTTGGGCCAAATTGTCTTATTTTTGGTCCAAGTTAGGCTGAAATGTCTTTGGGCCGAATTGTCTTTAATCCGTTTATGTTCTATGTCTTACTACCCAAATAACGGTTTTGCATAGCCTGTTCTGACGTCGGTTTACATCGGAACGAGTAGTCTCAGTTTCAGGAATATCTCACACACATGGCAGCCTATATAGACAATCTTTCACTAATTATTGTGTAATTAATATACTTACTTTTCTGTATTTATACTGATGGAATCAAAACAAAACACTAGCAAATGGACACATTTTCATGTTCTGTTGACATACATTTGAATTTGTTGCAATGCACCAGCAGTCAAGGTACATCAAAGTATGTTCAAATAGGTTCATGTGGAAGATATGTTTCTTAAACAAAACAAAACAATGCTTACATTTCCAATAGGCATAATATATTTTTATTCATTTCATTAAAGAATAATATTTCGACTTAACCTGGTTTCACCATTTCTGGCTTTCATAGCTTTACAGCCAACAAAGTCCAACAAAACTTTGAAAAATGTTAAATTTCTTTTGTGAGAAATTGAATTTATTAGAGAAAAGTCAATATGACTTTCCTTACACTGTTAGTTGACATCAAAATGTGCTACACAGTGCAGTTTGGTGGTAAGACCCATAACCCACCAAGAAAAAATTATCGGGGATGATGTGTCTCATGTTGTAGGACTAATGAGTGTTAGAACTAGAAGAAAGTAAATAATGCATATCAAAATTGCTTGAATCATATTTTAATTTGCTCTTTATTATTATCCAAAACAAAACAAATCATCAATAATGCATGAATTCAGATATATATATATATATATATATATATATATATATATATATATATATATATATATATATATATATATATATATATATATATATATATATATACATACATACATACATACATACATACATACATACATACATACATACATACATACATACATACATACATACATATCCAGAGCATGTAAATACATGTGTTTTTTGGTGTGTATTTTGGTTTATCTGTGTATTTCGATATTTATAGTAACCTGGACATTCCATGCATTAATGTATTGTACCCATTGGTATGACTTGGTCAGTAGGTCATTTGAAGTATTGAATTATCCATTAGTATATCTTGGTCATTAGACCATTTGATGCATTGAGTATACCCATTGGTATGTCTTTGTCATTTAATTATAGTTTGTCCTAAAAAACACAGCACAGTCTGAAAAAATCTGACAAAGTCATAAAAGTCTGTTTACTTTTGCTTAATTTGTATATATTTGTATGTATTTTACTATATTATATGCTACTGTCACTCCATCATAATACAAATCCTTAGTTGTTTCCATTTATTTTGTATTGTGACAAGGATATATGCTGATAATTATGAATAAATCTTCACTAATGAGTCATTTAACAAAACATTTATATTATTGAAACAATTATATTAATGAAAGGATAATAGAGTGTGACTAAGTCATATAACAAAGAAAGCTATAAAAAAGACAAACTCAGTTTGACAAAGCCAGATTTAATTAAGTTAATAAAATAATTTTCTTATTGAGAGGCACGTACAATATAATGAAAGTAATATAAAATACATTAGTAATATATTACACAGGTTTAATATAAGTATTAAATGGAACAAAGGTAGATAAAGTTTGAAGACTAATAACATGCCAGATATTATATAAAAAAAAGGTAGATTCAATATGACAAACTGCGGTATATATTTGCATATAAGCCTGTTTGCATACAAGCCACCACCACCTCAAACTGAACAGTTATAAAAACTAAAAAGTGCTTGACCTGCATATAATCAGACCCACAATTCAAAATGCACATGGTTTGTTCTAAATGCATTTATTTAGGAAAACTTGTACAGTATTAACAAAAAGTACAAGTATACTTATATCAGGCTTGGCATGTATGATTATTAAAAATAAATGGTATAAACTTGTTTGAAAAGTAATTTTTTTAATTTTCTGTTTTATTATTTCTGCCTAATTTAGATTTGTGTATAATTTGATCGAACGATGACAAGAATTGAATAATTTTGAGTTGCTGTACCACTACCTCTTCCTTTTGTTGCTGTAGCACTACCTCTCTTCGTTATTGTTTGTTTAATATATTTAGCATTTTTACAAACTTTAATTACCATCATTTAATTAAAAGAAGGAATGAAAATACCTACCATGCAGCATATATGTCCTCAAAAAACTAATTCAGAATACATGAATTATAGTAAACAGTACTAAATGCCTTATGAGTTGACAATAGGGGAATAAGGTCCATATAAAATGAGGGGAAAATAGTTTCCAGATGTACTGTACCATGAGGCTGCCTATTTAGGTACCTTTTTTTGCCAATCAATTGCTGGTAACAGGCACTAGTGTAGAATATGGTTTCTTTGATTCATGACAGATGTCCTGTCATTTGCATCAATGAGGATTAACTTTTAATTTGTTGTGCTGGCTTTCTTGCTTGTTTATTTAAAGCTAACCTTTAGACTATCCTTTAGCTATTTTGCAGTTTGGCCACAGCTGACCAGAATATGAATGTTGGGCAAGTCCTGGTAGAAAAAAAGGTGTGTTACAGAGAAACTATGCATCCTTTGTGAATTTCACCCATATTAGACCCAAAGATTGATCAGTATTTAGTGAAACCAATATACTTCTTTTTTATTCAGTCTCTCTACTTGGCTTTTTGAAAAAATGACAGGTATACCTTACACCCACCCCACCCCACCCTCACCCCCGTTTTATAAAACTATGGTAATCATGCTAATATTATGGAATGAAAAGCAATTACACATCAGTGTACTGGTATAGTTGCTGTTAAAAATTCCCTCTTAACACAAGCCAGTTTTGGAGTTTTGATGATTAACTAGCCTGTGTTGCTGTTGGAAAACGATAGACAAATCCACAAACTATCAACAAAAGAGAAGCCAAAACATCAAGCTTTACATTGTGTGAAAAGTTATGATGTTGTACAACCAAAACACAAAACTAACATTTGATGAGCTTAGTCAGTCTATAATGAGAATTTTAGCCTTTATTATTACTACTCTTCTTAATCACGTAAGTTATGCTGGTTATGTTCCTTGTACAATTAAACATACATACCTTTTCATAAATATTACTTTAATTCATAGGATCGTTTATATCATTAAAAATGAGTAACTCGTGAACACGTTATTCAACGTAGATAAAATCAGCTATTAAGGACTAGCTGAGATGTTATCTGGAAGAATGCAGTTTGGTTGAAGCAATGACTAAAGCAAAATCTGCATCTAATGTTTGGGAATAAATAAGGATTTAAGTGACACTGTACAATTTGCTCTGTGTAAGTACTGTGCATTATTGTTCAGCCTGGTCTCCTAGGTAAATTCAACTGGCCCGTGATTTATGAAGTATATATTTAACTTTATTTAATTTCATGCTGGAGTAATTAGAAAATATGCACATGCAAAATAATTTTAAAAAATCAGTTATAGTACTTGCTAACAGTTTAAATGATTTTGTTTACATGCATATGTCTTAGGACACAGAAAAATTAGTTCTTTATGTCCCAAGATTTACAGCCTTTACAATAGTCAACTAAAAGACTTAAAAACTGTTAAGTTTATACATTGGCTAATGGATAAGCCAATCTATCCTTCCTTCAGGCCTTTATTTTTTCCTAAATTAGTCGAGTTATATGTGAATATTCCGGTATACAGTACATTGTACTAATGCTTTACTATTACAAAATCAATGCTATCAAAATCAGCTAATTATATAAAATATTACATTTCATTTAATTTTTTTTATGTATTCTTTTAAAGTAAGTCAATTATTTATTAACATTCATAATCATATATTCATGATGTACTTTCATCAGAAAAGATAAACCATGACAATATGTTTAGTACCAATACAGAACATAATTTCACATGTAAATGTCCTATTTTATTTCATAGTAATTATTACGGAGTCTTAAGCAGTAATACAAATCTTTTCTATTAATAATGCTTGCATCAAATGATCGAAGATGCTACAAACAGTAAAATCAAGGCAGGTAATTAATATTCTGCACCTTTAGTAGTTCCTAGCTATATTACATTGTCTTAAGCAGTTGTTCAAATCTGTTGATGTAATACTATGAAACAGTAACCATTTAAACAGCTTTAATTATATATTGGCATTGGCAATCTCAATATCAAATGTAGATACTATTTTTGAAATGTTACACTTTCTGCGATTCTTTATTGAATAACATTGTGTATATTTGTTAGAATGCCTTTGGCCTGTGCTTCTAGGATTGCTTAACTCAATCAGTACTATTAACTCAATTAACTCAATCAGTACTATTCGCTGTTTATAAACAGAATTGTGACAGTGATTCTGTCCATTATGATTCTTGCAGAAGTTGGGTACATGCATTGTGTAAAGGCATCACAATTAGTGAAGGAAATGTTTATTTTTCAGGGAAATATAATTTTATATATGCTTAATTTGTATTAAGAATTTTAATGGTGAAAAATATAGTACAAGGTTTTTAATAGATGCTTGACTTCAGGTTTTCACATGTGAAATTTAAAAATGACCCATTTTTGACATGCGAAAATTCCGAATTGTGCATCTTTTTGACGCAAGTAGATTTGAGATGGAACATCAGTCTTAATTACCATTGGATCGCCTCCAACTTAGTTTCTTACTAAGAGAGAGCTATCTGTAACAAATTTACTGTAGGAAGCACTGATTGACATCTGCTCAAGAACAGTCTACACCTTGATGGTCAATAATATTGCACCAGTTGAAGATGTATATGAACTGGGCAGAGCTAATGCTTAGGTGCAACTAATTTCCGATGAATTGTTTTCAGATTACATTTGAAGTTTATGATAGAGGAAGAGACATGAATGGACTCCCTTTTGATCACTTATCAGAATTGATATGTTTGGACATAAATTTATAATCAACTAGTCAGAACTGGAGGATATGGTGGCTTGCAAAGCCGGTAGTCAATGAGTGGACCAGCTTAAATAATTTTATTGGCAATTAATTTGTTTCATTTGGTGGAATGTTTAAAACCTCAGAATCAATTACTTGATTCATTTCTAATAGAATATCAGATTTGTTTGATTGGCTTTAAAGTATAATCATTTAGACAAAACAGGAATATGTGGCTTGTTTTATTGCCAATTAATTTGCTTCAATCTACAAAATGTTTAAAACATCAAGCATTTTAGCTAATGGATAATTCAGAAAAAAGTTAACAGACCAGTGCATACATCTTAACTTGAAAATGACAGTGGCACAGTCTCAGAAACGACCTGCCAATGATGAATTCTCTGACACTAAGACTCCAAAAAATTAAGAAAAATGGTGTCAGCTCTGAGGAGAAGGAGAAGGAGAGTCAATCTCAGATTTGTTAGAAAATTCAAGAACAATTGGAAAAGTGAACTGACAATTCTGTGATGAACATCCTTGATATCTGAATAATATATAATCCTTGTATGGGTATATGCTTGTGAATAATATAATTGGAGCAGATTATAAAGAAATATGTTGAAGAGTTGAAAAAAATCATTAAGTTTAAAATAATCTTGTTTCATATACTAAATTTATACACAGTTAGAAAGATAAACACTTTCACAAATTCATATTGTAAAATACTATACAAGTATTTCCCATTATCCAGCATGAGACAAGAAATCTTCAACTTCATTTGTTTCCATCAATAACAAGGAATCACTGCTGTGGGCTCATGACTTCAAAAAAACTGACTCTCAAGTTTTCAGTTTTGCATCTGGAGATTTTAATTTGACTTTGGGTTTTGGAATCAAGGGTCAACTGACTCTTCAGGTTTTAGATCTATTGAGGACCCTGTAGCTATATGAATTTTCTTCTGACTCAGTGAGGTAAGTGATAATTGTATAGTTTGTGGTATATTTGCTGTATGGACATGCTTTTTTATATTTTGACTGTGTGCAGTTAAATTACTTAATATACATTCAGATTGCACAATATAGGTAAATGCTGGTCATGCTGAGCAGCTGAGCAAGTTGTCATTATTTAATGCGAATTAGCAAATTGTTGAATGTCATTGATAGTTACCAATTACCCTGTTTTACATGTGCTGTACGTTTGTTATCTGATTATATTCCAATTTGATCCAAAGTAAATATGAATATAAAAACTATATATTTATGTAAATAAATTAGTTTTCTAGGCCTAAATTTCAAAAGTAGTGCATTGAAAATAAACCTTTTCTGAAACAAATTTGATATACAAGCAGCTTTTCCAATTAGTGCTCTGCATTTTTAATTCTTAGATTTCATTGAATTTCAGTCCCAATTAATGATGACTATCACAACTATATATCTATGTAATGAAATTGGTCTTCTTTATGCTTAATTAAAAATTGCAATTAAAATTATTCATTGTTTTTTACAACTTTGTGTTTTAAATTTGGACATAATAACTGTTGAAACACTTATATGTTATAGAAACAAAAGATTAAATACATTATGTTTGATGCAAACAAATTCTTATCTTGGATATAAACAAATTTTGCATCTGGTTCTATAATTTAATCACTTAATTAAGATAGACATGTGCCAATTGAAAAAAAAAATGCTCTGGTGGCCTAATGGTTAGACCATCTGCCTCGAATGTGGGAGGTCATGGGTTTGATCCTCGGCCAAGTCATACCAAATACTTACAACAATGGTACTAACAGCTGCCTCGCCTGATGCTCAGCATTAGGAGGTTAGTGTTAGGACTGGTAGGCCTGATGTCAGGATAATGTGACTGGGTGGGACATCATACTACATGTCTGAGGTATTATGCTCCAGTGTTTGATATCACTATAAACTGCCACACTGCAGTCATCGTAGCGATGTGACTGAAAAATTGTTAAAACTATGTTAAAATTCCAAATCACATCACACACACCAATTGAAAAATTATTATATGTCTCTCAATAATATTATTATTATTATATAAATTAATTATACATGTATCTCGTTTTGTCACCTTTAATCTGCCTTAGTCATATGCTGTATTGTATATAATACTCTATCTGCCTTTGTGCTAATAAACATTTGTATTATACCTATACAGTATATTATTGTCATAACATTATTGTGTATATTTGAATAATATAATTATTATTAAAGAACTACTTAATGAATCTATATTAACTATTTTGGCATATATATCATTGTCATGACACAAAATATAGGGAGACAACTAAGGGTGTGTATGTGCCAATTTTACTTTCAAGCAACTTTAAAATAGGCTTTTTAAATTTTTAATTAAAATATTGTCAAAATAAAGTTAATAAATACAAATAAAGCAAAAACAATAAGACTTTGTCTGACTCTGTAGTGTTTAGTAGGACCAACTATAGTTTTAGATCAAGAATAAAATCACCAAATCCATTAATTGTCAACTCTGACCAATTATTTTCATCATAATTCCCATGATGTGTACATTAATTAGGTTAACTAGAGAATAGATGATAAAAAATCCAACAACATACAGACTTGAGGCTTCAATGTTGCATTCAGAAATATTTCTCTAAAATGGTATTGGATGTTTAATGTTTAGTCTAGTTTGGTTTTGAGTTTAACAGAATAGGAACACTGGTGCTTAGGCAACAAAAATAATCAAGAAGTAAAGTAATGAACATTTTGTGAGAAGTGTTTAGATGGATGTAACATTTTGCATTAAATATGGTGATACAGTTAGCCAGACTGTTTTACTTAATCCATGTAGCAAATCCAGTATAAATAAGTAGCTTGTTTAATGCATTGGTTTATAAAGTTTTTAAAGAGTATGTAATGTTAGCTTTGCTAGTTGGAATAAAAACCATATGTACTTGTTTATAAGTCAAGTCGTAGTGCAGAGTGCACCAGCAGATCAGGGGCTATGTTGTGTGTTCAAATGATTGCTCTTTACGAACTGCATAAACCCAGATCTGCTGTTGCATTATGTGATAGGAGATTCGAGTCTGTTAGTTTGCTGTTGTTGTTGAGCTTAACGCCATTTTTCAGCACACGATAGGCTATTCACGGCGGCCAGTGTTAATGGTGGAGGAAGAAACCGGGAAATCACCGAAAAGAACCACCGACCCACGAGAAGCTACTGGCAAGCTTTCTCACATATCCACATTCGCCGAATCCTAGACTCTAACCCACGCAGACAGAGGTGAGATGGCAGTGATCCATAATGGACAGAGCTTTAGACCACTAGGCCACTTGGGGCCCCTATGCAGTTTGCAGTTAGACTTGACTTATAACAGAGTATATATCACTGTAATAAAATAAAGCTAAATTGTGAAAGGAAACCTGTGGTATCATTCTTTTGCTGAATGGAAGTGAGTTTTATAGCTATGTCATTAATTACACAAGTAATATACAATGAAGAATATAAGTCTTTATTGTAAATTTGCAGTTGTGCTCCATACCTTCAGAAATAAAGGGGAGTGTGGAGAGTCATGGGCTTCTATGATCTGCTTTTCCATGTGTGCATGTTTGATTTATGGTCAGGTGAAAACATAATATTATGTGATATGATCAGTACAGTTTAGATTTCATACCAAATGGGTTGTTTGGATTTTTATAACCTTAGAATTGTGTTAAATTTATGTTTAGAGACACAAAATCACAGTACCAATACCAATTTACAAAAATGACTAAGGTTCATTCAGCCTGTCTTTTTGTGGAAGTTTGGGAGGGTAGGCTTTTTGGTGCTTTGAACTTACTCTCACATTAATGTGATTCTTAAATACCAGTACTTTCTCATGGTTGTCATACTCAAGTATGAATTCGTGAAGTGTACACATCTAGATGTTGAGAATGTGATATTTATGCAAATAATTTTCATTCAGGCTCTTAGATAAGTGGTAGTTTTTGCATGCTTTTCCATTGCTCCTATGTCAATAAAATTTTGATTATTTTCACATATGCATATTGAATGTGTACTGGTTTTCATGGAAAAATTGTGATATATTGAATCTTATTTTTATTTCTTTAGATCTTGTCTTGAAAGAATTCTGAAATTGTTAGTCAACAGTGAAATATAAATGAAAGGTTGTATATATCATTTAAATTATGATGTCATATGACAATTTCAACAATGTATGAGCCATATAGTTATGCAGTTTTTCTTCCAGGAAAGAAAACCTACTCCTTGCCTGGAAAGCCTGAAGGAGGAACATAAAGCAGTGAATATTTACAAAAGGTAGAATATCAGTCTCTGAGTAAAAATATTTAGAATTTATGTCATGTAAAGAGCATTAGGTCATATCAGCAATTTTGCAAAGGCAAATTAACTCTTTTAAATACAAGTTTACTGAAAATCATTTATTCCATGGTCCATACTCCCAAATTTTGATCTTGGGAGCCAGGGATTTTTCTCACTAAAAGGTTTGCTTAACTCAGTCTCAAATCATATAATAAAAGCCTTACAGAAATAATTAGTTGCAGAGCAGAGAGAAACATAACAATATATCTAACATATGTATATAAACAGTGGATCATAATATATACTGTAGTGTATGTTTCTTGTGAATTAGTCAAATATTTGTACATAGGTGTTGTAAGTAAAAATCCAGCCTAATTTGAATTATAATATAAAACTTAAAAATAATATTTTCCTCTTTCACATGCTTTATACACCTTCTTATGCAGTGTTCTGTCAATCATTTACCATTATATATTCAACACAGTTACTCAAGTGTTCCATCATCTACCATAACTAAACCTTTGGATGGCTTGCATTTGGGGTAAAGAGGAACCTTATTGAGGTTGAGGTCAAAGGTCAAGGCCAGGATAACTCATACAATGGCTGTGCTTTTGATGGTTTGCATGTAAGGTAAGGAAGAACACTATTAATTTTGGTCTCAAATCATCAGAGGTCATGCTTACCCTGAAAGAAAATATTTTTTCTTGAGTCAAAATGTTGAATGTCAAGGTCATTATGACCAAAAGAAAAATGATTTGTGCAGAATAATATTAATAATACATCACAGATCACTACCATACTTTGGAGATGGCCTGCATTTAGAATAAGGAAGAAGCCTGTTGTTGTGGGGTATCAAAAGGTCAAGGTCACTGTAACTGAAAGAAGAGAAGTATTTTTTGAACAGACATTTCAAATATCTACGTTAAGGAATATTAAATATGGTAGTGTTTTATAATATACCATTTACAATGCTCTTATTGTTTTTTTTTTATTTAGAATGTTACTGTAAACTTGTTTATCAGGGTTCATTCTTATCTCCTTTCTAATATTTTTCCCCATAATCATCTACTTTAATATATCCACACAGAATTTAACTGCTTGAACTTACATGATAATGTTTTCAAAGAAACTTTAAACTGTTACCTAATCTGACATTATTTTATTTGTAACATTTTCCTAACCTCTGACATATATCTTATGTGTGAATCAATCAATGTCATTGTTTTAAAACATAATAGGTTGGCTATACAAAACTATGAATTTCTTCTATCAGGTTTTCATCCCTGCTGACCTAGAGAAAGAAATTTTAAATTTCATCCAAGAAGAGAACAAAGTGAAGAAACTTGAGAAAGGCATGTCAAAACGATTGACCAGTAAAAAACTTGGAGTAAGTTCTACAAACCACTGTATGACCATTAAACATGGAGATTTTCAGTATTTTCATGGTAAATAATTTTTTTACATTGTACACATTTTTGTACCTTTCTTTGTTCGTATTGATATATATTTATCCATTCATCTATACATCTGTCTTTCTATCTTGGTAGATAGATACCATGGTCATCAGCTGAAGAGGCATGAATCATCAAATGACTTTGCTCCTGTAGTTTTATTTTGAGTTATTTGCCTGTTTGTCTTATAGAAATTTATGACAGTCTCTTGTTAGTGCAACTAGTCATGCAATTTTTGATCGATTGCAGAGAATGTAAATATTAATATTATATTAAAGCAGCCTGAGCTACCCTGCATTATTAAATATTAATGTTAATATCACTTAAAAATGCACATGCCGACATCACTTTATCTTGTTAATTGGAGTTATTGCCCATTTTGCCCTTGTAGCTTAATACATTGTTTGACAGAGTCTCGTTAGCAGAATTTGTTCCATACTATGTTTTCGAGTCTTTCATGGATCGCAAGGTTCATATGATGGCCATTATCCATTGATAAAAGTATTGACAACCCTTTATGATCCAGTGTTTTTGTATGATTTTGTTCCCTTTTATATCTACCATTAAGTGTAATAAAATAATTATATGAATATAGCTACTCTTGCAGTTTCTCACTATTGCAGTGAAATTTAGTACATATTGTATTCATCACAAGAATAATACCCATGTTGAAAAATAACTATTCCACCATTTTTAGAAAAATAAGCATCTACTTTTACTTTAGATTCATTATTCCTCATGGGGGAGGGTGTTCTGTGTGCTTGTGTGTGTGGTATATTTATGTGAGCAAAATGCCCACTGTTCTTTTGGGGTTCGTTAATTTTATGAGACATATTTTTTGTACTTAGATTTTCAGTTGGTACTCTTACATCATGCACATGAGACTCTTGTAGTATACAGACTGAATTAACATGTGCATGTCTAAATGATAATGTTGTAATATTATGTGTTCTTAAAATCTTTGCTTCAGAAACTGTGTATGTATAGGTGTATGTTTGTGTACCTCAGTTCAATTGTGGCTGTATGGTGGCAGTTAAAGATAACTTTCATTAAACATAAAAATAAATCAGGAAATTGAGTCAACTAAATCCTTCCAGATTTATATATAAACATCAATTACTGCAAGATAAAATATAAATCACAACGGTGTCAAAACATCTGTAAAATGTACATAAAATTATAAAGGTAACACATAAAATCCTTGAAACCTATGGTAAAGAGTATAAAATGCATTCCCAATTACGAGATGTTTTTGGGTTGTACATATTCATACAGTTTCTTCATGAAGTTCACATTGCCAAAATACTTGTTTTACAAGGCTGAAGTTGACACTATAAGATTGTGTTCCACTGTCAGTGGACAGTATCAAGGTATGCACTGTAGTCAAGGTTAACCATTCTGGAGTTATTCATGAGTCAGGTGTGTAATGCATGTCAGTAGAATACAGATTCACCATGTTTTTCATATTCTTAAGTTGGCATGTGGAGTTTTTGTTCCACATATTTTTATCAAGTATGATGACCACAATGATTTATACAATATCTGAAGTCGGTATATGGAATCTTCCATTTGAAAATGGGTTATTGCAGGGTAGCTATGGCTGCTTTAACTGCCATTTCACTGCCTGTTATACCAGTGTGATGACAAGGCAATCAACAGTACAGAATACTTTTCCATGTAAATTGTGAATTAGTATCTGAGAATGAAAAGTGTTTGGCTTTATCATGTGGAATTTGTTTAACTAGGGGACACAGTTATAGATGAGATATGTCAGTCCTTTTTTATCCAGTTAGATTTATTATACTTTTTTCCCACTTTAACATTGAGCAAAATAAAACTTTATTTTCCCATTAAGAACTTGAATTTCCCAATTTTCCATGTCTGTTTTAAAGTACCATTGACAACCAGATATTTTTAAAAAGAAACTATGTACTTTTTCTTGTAAACTTTGCCTTTCATAAAACATAAGGTTGTTTTCTCATTGAGTTAATTTTGAACATACATTATGTTGTATGTTTTCTTCACAAGATATGTACACCAGCTTATCTGATGCAGGATTTAGTCTTATCCAGATTGAGCAGGCCATGACCAACACTGTCCTTCATGGAGGAGATTTGATTGATGCCTTGGATTGGCTGTGCCTAAATCTGAATCAAATTGACATACAGACTTTGAAAGAGCAAATAGCTGTTCCATTTAAATATACATGGAACTCCGGGAAAGCCATTTTAGAAAATACATGGTTGGGTACACTGATTTTTCGGAGAGGTAACATTACAGTGATGCGACATTTTAGATGGGACGACTTCAGTGGCCTAGATGTTAGAGCATCTGCCTCAGATGTGGGAGGTTGCAGGTTAGAACCCAGTCCAGGTCATACCAAAGACTTATAAAAATAGTGCTAACAGCTTACTTGTTAGGCACTCAACATTAAGTGGTTAGTGTTAGGACTTGTCGTCTTGGTGTCAGGATAATGTGACTGGGTGGGATATCATGCTACATGTCTGTGGCATGATGCCCCAGTGATAGATATCATTATAAACTGGCACACTGCAGACATAGCAACATAACTGAAAAATCTTAAAACTATGTTAAAAATACAGATCACATGTACACATTCTTAATGTTATTAATGGATGACAAATACACATTCAAAGCACCATCTCTGGGTACAAAGTATATTTTTTCTGGGTCAGCCCAGACATTTAAAGTTCAGCTTGTTGGAATTTTTATGATAGCTTAAATCGTTTATATTGTTTCACAAGATATTTCTTATCCACAACATCAATCCTATTATATCTATGTTGGAAAAGACATTCACTAATCGTAACATGGACCTATCTGCTACTATTGGGAACTGGAGGATATTATCATGTCATAAATGAAATGGTAGATTCTTAAAAGATGTATACTCCATCGTTACTGTTTAGATGTAGGTTTTGCTGCAGTCTTGAATTGTAAGTCAACAGGATAGGTAGTGTTTTAGAGAGTTACCTACTATACTGCAGTAGAAGTTTTTATTTACCCAAGAAATAAAAGGCAGCAGGTGGCAAAGTAGTCTAAAGCACTCACCTTTACCAATCACCTGCCATTTCACCTTTGTGTGGGTTCAGGACTCAATCTCTGCTAAAGTAACTTCCTGTGGGTCACTGGTTCTTTCCTCGGTTCTCCCAAGTTTTTCCTTGACCAGTTATACTTGATGCCATATAAAGCCTATCATGTGCTGAAAACTGATGTTAAACCCAAAACAACAACTACAGTAACCAGCAACATATTTGTACAATCAGACTTACTTGTAGAGATGTTAGTCTGTAATAGATAACACTGTTTACTTGAAATATAATTCATTGTTAATTGTAAGACAGATGTAACAGATAGCATCAATAATTTCAAAACATCTTTCAACAACATGTATGTGATATAAAAAGATTTTCCATTGATACTGGCACAAAACGGCAGCCACTTAAGAGAGTAAGTCTGATTGTATCAGTTGTCTAGTATTTGGCGCTATCAAGAATATATCATAGCTTGTGTGATGAACTCAGAACTTCCCATGCATTAAAAAACGGATTTGATTTGTAATCTTTGTTTCTCATTAGATATGTTCCCCAATCACATTAATGTTAGGGATAGTAGCAGGCTAAAGACAGAAATCAGCTCATTCTATCTTATGTAGATGAAGGGCAATAACTCTTGCCCACGACCTTCCCTTGCCACTGCCATCTGTCATTAGTTTTTAGCTTCACTGCTGTGCTGTTAACATAGTTTTTGACATCATGCCAAATATTACCTTTATTTCCCTTGCTTGTTTCTGTACCTAGCTCTGACTCATTAGTTGGAATGTAAACCTCCCTCCCCCACTTTAGGCTGTTAAATGATTGTTTGTAACCACATATGCCAAAGCATGGTATTTGGGCCTGTAAGTTTGGATGCATGGGGTTTGTACCAGATCCATTGGATTCAGCCTATAATACAGCCTTGCAGTCTGTGTCATCTAGCTGTCCCAGCATGGAAAACTTTTTGATAAAACAGTCAAGCCAACTAAGAATTAGTGGGATCTTAATGAATGATTCATTTAGCCATACCATTGGTGACATATTCTTTACATGATGGAGATTTCAGGGATAAATATGCCAATCCAGCCTGGCTTTTTGAGCAGCATGTGTTGGTGATAGTCAGACTGTCTTCTATACCACTAGCATCCAGGCTTACTGTAAGGCAGACAAACCAGCCTGTTTTTCAGACAGTGCTGAACTGCCATGTTTATGGCTTATCCACATGGGACAGTTAGTGACATTTTCAAAGAGGATAGAATTGAGTCATCAGTGCCACATGGTATGGCTTACCAGAGCTGCACACAGAACCAGATCAAGACCCGACACACGTTGAGTGTGATGAAGCTCCTTCATAGCAGTCATATTCAGATCCAGACATTAAATGGACTGAACTTAGTTTGAAAGTCAAACTTGAAGAAATTCAAAGGGTGTTTGCAGCTTTGTAATGCCCTTTACCTCACACCACTACTCAAGGCTATTAATTTTAAAGCATCTGTAGATTTTGACAAGGAGGAAGAGATGCCTTCGTTTTGGCTCCTTCCCCAATCAGCTTTAATTAAGGAGATTAATGACCCACTTTTGGGTAGAATTGGTGACCATGTGAGTTATAAGGCATTTTTTCAGAAATCCAAGTTACAGCAACATTCTCATCTCGAAGGTACAAAATCTACTAAGACACCTTTAGAACTGCTCTCCTGGGACTTGACAAAATCTAGCAGCTGTTCATATGTCTGCTCCACTATTTTATAAAGAGGATAAAAATGTGTTCCATTCTATGCCAGAGCTAGTCAGGAATGTCATCACTATGTCTTTTATGTTAGATTGGCCTCATTGGCAGTTTTCCGATTTACAGAGAAATCCAGCAAATACCATGCTTTGGAGGTGATAGCCTGCATTGCTAGAATCATTTAACAGGCAGTTCACCATACCAATGCCAGTGTGTTGGTTGCCTCTGCCAACTTAGAAACTGATATGACATAATGACAACAGTACACATCACTCAAGCCTCATTATACTCTGGCTTTATGGACAGCCCCATTTGGGTTACCATTGCATTTTGGAGGAAGAATTGAAGTTCAGAGGTAGGCAGCTCAGGAACAGCTCCATCCAATGTAGTCTAGGGACAAAAGATGTTTTCTGTCAAATATGCAATATTGAACACATCCCAATGCCAGGAGACAACAGCCTTACAAGCTAGGAGGCAATCATGCAGATTTGTAAGAAACCAAGTTTCTCCACATTTAAGCTTTCTTGGTCTAAAAATTGACCTACCCTTCTTACTACCTGCAGTTAGCATACCTGTGGGCAGCCGACTCCTGCAATTTCAGGCTCATCATTTCAGAGGGGCTTCAGATTTTATTTATCCAACCACCTTGTCTTTCATTCTTCCCTCTTCACTGATTTACCATCAGATCAGGAGAAAGATACCTTTCTACAACAATAGATACAGTCACTTATTGAAAACAACAAGCACCAGGATTTTATTCAATGCTGTTTGTTTTTTGGAAGGCAAACAGCAAGTTGAGGCTGATCATGGACCTGAGTCATTTAAAATAGTTCTTTTCACTGCTTAAATTAAAGATTTAGATGGCGAGGTCAATCCATCTCTACATTCAATGGGACAAGTCAGTTTTGATCTGACCAACACATATCTTCACATCCCTATCCACCTTATATCATGGATATTTCTCTGTTTTGCTTACTTTGAAATGGTTTATCAATTCATAGTCCTACGTTTGGCCTCTACATCAGAATTTTCCATGTGATTTTTTTAAAGTTACTGATTGCATTATCAATTTTGTCTGATTCACTTCATATACAATGATGGCAGTGCATCTGATAACTTCCTACAGAAACATATGGTGTGTTCTGTTCTGCACCAAGGCAGAAATGATCTTCTCTCACTTTTAGATTATCTAGGCTTTTTAGTGAATTTTGGAAAGTTTGAACTGCATCCATCCCAGCATTTTATCCATCTGGGTATGTAGTTTATCACCAACCAGAATATAGTACAGCTTCCTTGTGTTCATGTAATTGTGATCATTAAACTCATCAAATCCATTTCCAACAGGACTTGGATTTCAGTGAGAGAGTTCTTGCATCTCCATGGATTGTTCATAGCAGCAGCAGACTTGATTCCATTCGGCTGTATTGTTATGAGCTACCTGCAAATGATGTTGCTAGCACAGTGGCACCCTTTTCAAGTCCCTTAGATGTAGCAGCCATGACCACACCAAAGATGTGATAATTCCTGTGTCAGTGGTGCAACCCTGGGTTGATTAACCATGGAAATCCCATTGGGAATGCCCAAGCAGAAGTAATAATACATATTGATGTTAGTACATATAGTTGGGGTGTCCACCTATTTACTTTTTTTCAATCAGAGGCATGTGGGAGCCAGATGAGGAGGCCTCTCCACATCAACATTTTAGAAATGAAGGCTGTTATGAATGCGTTCACTTCTGGAAGGGTACATTCTCAAGCAGAATAGTCATCAGTATGTACAACAACTTGGTGTTTGTAACCTACCTCCTAGGACAAGGGTGTTCTGATTTGGCCGTTTCTATGTTGGTACAACAATCTCCATATTAACATACATATCAGACACATTTCCAGCAGACCTGAAGTTATGGCCAACACTCTATCCAGGAAAGGTCATGTCTTTCACATGGAATAACTCCATTAATGCGCACTTTGGGGCATCCCATTACTGATTTTTTTTGTGACCTGGTGAGATCACAAAGTGCCCATCTATATCTCTCCAGTTCTAGACCCAGACGTTTGGGAAGTGGATGCTCTGTCAATCAGTTGGGAGGGGTTGTGGTCATCTGCTTACCCACCCATGGTCTTGGTACGAAAAACATTGCAGAAATTACTTACTCAGAAATGCAAGATAAATCTGATAGCCCCTCTCAAATTTGACAAGTCCTGGGTTACTGATCTACTTATCTAATGTTAGATCTGCCGAGAAAGATTTCTTCCAACCCAAATCTTCTCAAGCAACCATGGTCGTAGGGGTTCCATCCTTGCTTGGACCATCTCCTTCACACTTAGCTCTTCTCCATAAAGCTTTGCAAGACAAACAATTTAAGCATTCGATTGTGGAGAGATTTCAAAAGCAAGAAGATCCTCCACTCTGAAGACCTATATAGGAAAGTGGTGCATTTTCAGGGACTGGTGCTATTTCAATAACATTATTCCTCTAAGTTCCTGAGTCCCTCATCTAGCAAAGTAACCAAAAATAATTTACTGTTTGTCATTAATTAAAGAGTCATCTTTTGCTTGCTCTCTTCCATGGATAGGTCAAGAACAATGGCTATGTAAGAAGCAGTTCGTGCAATCAAGCATTATTTGAAATGCACAGAGACAAGTTGTGGCAGGTTCAAACGCCTCTTTCTTCTAGTGAAAGCTGAGATGCAATATATCAGCCCCTAAGGCTCCTGTTTTGTGTCTAAAATGGGTTATATACTCTGCATACTTGGAGGTCTCATAAGATGAGAGTATTCAAGTTTACTGCTCATGAGACCTGAGTGAGCCTCGTATTCAAAATTTACTTTTCTGTTTTAGCTGTTGGTTGGCATACAGATTCAACCTTCTCAAGATTTATCTAAGAGATTACTTGAGGATGCAGACCTTGAATCTATTAGGTTTGCTGGTGGCAGCCCAGATGACCACCAGTCCCAATTAAAAGAATCAACATAGCCTATCAACTTCACTAAATTTGCCAGTGAAATTTATTAGTTCAGATGATTTCATTAATTATCTTCTTAACCATATTTATCAGTCATATATGAAGCAATCTTAGGCTGTGTTGCATATATAATTTAGGAGAAATGCTATTGTTCGCATGGGAATTCCAGCCATCATTCTTTAGAAGGATACCTGATGTTGAGGTTGGTGGCAAGGGGAGGCAATGGACAAGAGTTATTGCCCTTTGTCTATTTGAGATGTAAAGAGAAAGATTGTTTTGGAAGAGCTGTATTTGTGAGGTAACATATATCCCTAATGTTAATATGATCATACAAGTATTATTGATAAACACAATTTACTTAAAAATTTGTTTGTTCTAATAGAAGAAAAGAAACATGGTATAGTCCTAATAATCCTAGCTTTTCCAAGTTTTTAATTTGTAAAGATATTGTATAACTAATGGTTATACACTTATGTGTTGTTTATTGCCACAGAAATGCTCATGTACATAATTATTACAGAAAAATATTGGGATTCATTTATATACCACCAACATAAATTTTTGTGTTAAAAATTCAAATTTGTACAGTGACAAATTTGGTTTGTTTGTACTGCTTTAGGATTTAATATTTGAAAGTTCAAAAGTGTGACAAAGCAAGTAACATTTTTCGGAAGATAAAATGATGACTTTCTTTATAGAAAAATAGAACAGGTTGGTTATTAATTGGCATGGGTTGCAAGCTGAATAATTAAAGAAGAAAGCTGATACTAGCTATTGATCATATAAAGTATATCATGTCTCTTTCTCATAGTAAAATAAATAAGTTGACACATTGGTTGTAATTCTTTAGCAGTTGTCTTGTATAGATTGATGTTTAAAGAACATCACTTCTTGATTATTGCTTTACAGACAAACTGCCTAGTGGGTTCTCAGATACTCTTCAGAAGGAGGAAGATAAGGTCCATGTACGTCCCAAGTTTGACACTACTCTATTGAGAGGGGAGAAGAGTTTAATAAAGGAGGAGGATGTGAATCTACAGTCTGTGAAAAAGCCACTGGTACAGAAGATGAATGACTGCCCATCATTTCAGACACAAGTTGTACATTACGTGCACACACAAAACTTGTTTTGTTCTTATTCATCTCAGCCCAATACACACACACACACACACACACACACACACACACACACACACACACACACACAAACACACAATCATTCTAGATTTATTGAAACAATAATTTATTGTAAATTTTATGTTTTTGCTGTCAAAATCAATATATCACTTTAAGAAACAATCTAGTTTGACATAATTGTAAAGCTTTATGTATTGATAACAGACAGTAGGTTATTTCTACAACTCCTAAAGTCTGGTTGTGGTACATTTGTGTAATAAATAGTTTCTCAGGATCATAACTAACCAGTTATCAAATTTTCTTGTCTTTTCTTTATCTTGCATGCTGCACATAAAAGGTTTCTCTGTATGTGTTATTTAAGTGTTTCATTTTTCTCTGTATGTGTTATTTAAGTGTTTCATTTTTCTCTGTATGTGTTATTTAAGTTTTAGTGTTTCATTTTTGAGCATACAAAATTGTAAAATTTAAGGAGGCAACTAATTGTAGGAAAATATTATTCATTTTGATAGCATGATAGATACACTATGCATATTGTTGTCATTAAGCTTATTGCAAAATTTTGTGATGCCTATTTATTATATTTGCTGAGTCTACATAGAGATCACCATTTTTTAAACCTGATAAAAACATTAATCAAATCTGAAGGCCAGTGGGTGAGGCATTTAAACATACCTGAATAATTTGGAGCATGATTATGTCAGAAAGAAACATGCATGAATTACTATACTTACAGTAGATATGGAAAATTCTTGGAAATTTTAAGAAAAAATTTGTATAGTTTCCTTAGTGAAGCCACTAGTCCTATATGTTGCAGTTACTTATTCAATTTATGGGGCTGCACTCACTCCTGATCAGCTGATGTAACTTGTTTTAGGTACTTGAGCATCTCACATGCTAGTCAACTGAAAAGATTTATGGAGAAAAAAAACACAAACATGTTTGCAAGTCTTTAAGTATATTATTACATCTACTAAAACTTTTATTAAGTATTCTGTATGACTAAGTGTTAATGTATCATCCAATTGATTCACAGATAAAAAGATTGTGAACAGTATTTTGTTGATTGATATGCATTTGAGAATATGCATTGATTACTGTCAAGCAGATGAGTTCTAAAACCCCTCTGTAAAGTTTATTTCTCTTTGTGTGAATAAAATGCAGTGGCGATGGGAAGAAAAACATCTCATAATATTTCTTTGTTTTTTAGATGGGACAACATAGCACATTTGCATTCATTACCAAATACATATGCAGTGAAAGGATGCAAGGGTCATTTGTTTTAAGTGTGACCTGGAAAAGGATAATTATAATAACAATGCATGGGATGAATGACAATTAAAATTAGTGTTAACACGTGTGTATAGCTTCATTCATACACACCATTAAGCAATGCTGCCAACACATTTTTGCATACAAGTTGAGTAAACTGCAACCATTATAGACCCTGAGCTGCCATCACATAATGCACTGACAGAATAGGCATAGATCCAGATTTTGTTGTTTGCAGTGTGTAGTTGGGCGATACTTATATGCATGTATACATGGTAATATGAAGATTATTGATATTAAAATGTCTTGATTTAAATAAATTTTCTAATTAATATGAATTGAATCTAATATCCTAGGGTGTGGGTGCTGTGGGACAGGTAGATATGAAGAAATGGATCCTGCAATATGCTGAGCAGTCGGATTCTGATTCTGCTGAGGAGGATGAAGATAGTGACTAGTTTGATCCAGTAATTTGTTTTGCTTGTTTTATCTAGTTATCTCTCTCCAGACAGGAACAGCAGATCATTGTTATTGGTGGTGTTCATGTGTTTAAGCTTTTCAAAGTCATACAGAATACTTAATAAAAGTTTTAGTAGATGTAATAAGTTTTCCATTGAACCATTGTAAAGCTTTTCATCCATAGAAGCTTTTCAGAGACAGTTATGTTTTGAAAATAATGGCTTAATAATAGAGGCATATATCTTTCAATATGTTGCTACATGTTTCAGTGATGCAGTTTGTCCTAATTATGTAAAAAAATAATGTCAAAGCTGGAATTTATCAGTTAAAAATATTAGTCAAGTTCTAACATCAAAAATAAAGAACAGTTTTTATGGTTATACTGACTTTACATCCATAACTAGAGAAAAGCAAACATAGGATGCTAAATATTGCTGTTATTGTGTTGTGCATGGAGAATGAAAAGATTTATATTAGAATTATTAGCTCAACCCAGTTTTTTGTTATTTAGCCAGTTGTAGATTAATGCCTATGACCCAGATTCAACAATTATGGATTTTACTGTTTTTGTTTGTCTGTTTATAATTTTTGTATTTTTATCTAATAAATTGTTTAAAATGATTGTGAACCAGGTGTCTCAATGAAATGTATTTAAACAAAGAGTGATAAGCAATTAATTTTTTACAGTAAGTGATGAATTGGAAAAGTAAAAAATTGGAACAGTTTTATGTGAAAATGTAGTTTGAGCAAAGTTTGGAAAAAAAAAATATTAAAAATAATTGTTTACAGTATGAGATAAGTTATTGAATAAATTTATGTTATAGAAGGCAAGCAACTACAAATCCGTAGCTCAGTCATCATCATCATCATTATTAATTATTATTATTATTATTATTATTATTATTATTATTATTATTATTATTATTATTATTAATCCCGGTGGCTGAGTGGTCTAAGAATCTCAACATTACATATCACTGACATCTTATCTCTGTCCACATGGGTTTGAGTCTTTGGCTTGGCCCAAGTTGATATGTGAGAAAGCCTACCAGTAGCTTCTTGCAGCTTGATGTTTCTTCTGGGGGTTTTCCTGGCTTCTTCTTCCAACATGTAAAGCCTATCATGTGGAGAAAAAAATGATATAAAACCCACAAAATTATTATTGTTGTTCTTGTTGTTGGATTCATATACTTTTTAATTTTTTGTACTATGCATTTATTTTAGAAAGAGAGGTATATTGAATTGACAGCCTTCATACTTGATCTAAATCAGGAAGCAGCAGAAACAAAACAAATGGGAAACGAAGCCAAACAGAAGGAGCTTTCCAAACAAATAAGGGAAATAATTGTGGGTAAGATCATAAAGGGAAATAACTGTTGGTAAGGTCAGGATGGTAAATAAACTGTAGGTAATGTCACTGAGCTAGATAATTGTGGATGAGGCATACATGACAACCGTTTAACTTTGGTGTGATCATTAGGTTTTTTCTCTCCTAATTATGTCTTATGTTTGCCGGTGTTTAGGTTATGCCTTTTTAAGGGTATCAGAACATTACCTTCCCCCAGACTCACCCCCCCATCAGATAGGACTTTCCCCTGCCCAGTAATTTCCCGTCATTTTCTTTATACAACTTTATTTATATATAGTAACATTTAGCTTTGATGTATACTCGCATCCAGCATCACCATTAGTGCACAGGTATGACAGTTGTCACCTGAAATAAATGCATTATCAGATGTAAAATATCTACTTTCCTGACCTCTCTCTCTCTCTCTCTCTCACACACACACACACACACACATCACACAGTCATGGATCTTAAGGGTAGCTTGACACCACATTTGAACTGAGAACATAAATTCACACCCATTTTTAAGCATTGTTAGTTCTAACAAAAATGAGCCATTTAAGAAAAAAAATGATGAAAATTTATACACTTTTATATTACCACTAGGTATGTTGCATTTTGCATTTGAGATCCTTTCAAGTTCAGGATCACAAATAAATATTTTTTGACTGCATATGTTTATGCTTTATCTCTTAAAATCTTTTTGAGTTTCAGGGATAAAGCTTGGTTTCTTTATTTAATGGTATCACATGCATCGTAATCACACTATTACAGTCTGACTTTACATCCCTGTTTCTTTGTATCTCACACCAATTTCAATAATGAAAATGTTGAAAATGATAAATGATGCACAAAACTAAGTCAACTGAATCATTGATTTATAATTTCTAACCTGACTGTGACCAGAATGACATTAATAATATCATCCCATTGCACCTTTCATGTTTAACAAACTTTTCATGCTGACATGGTGCCATATTGTGTATGCTATGGGCTAGTTTATTTCCATCATACATATTAATGATGTAGTTTATCCTATTCAGTAACTGCCTGATAATTCCATAAATTACCATAATGTTAAGAGTTTGGAATTTTATCCCTTAGCACCCATGAAAATATTAATTAATCTGCTTGTTAAATCCATGTGAAAGGCATATTGTTCTCATTCTTTTTCTTTGCTAGATTAGACATTGTAAATTGGAAGCAGACGACATATTTATGTACACCTATAGTTATGCACACACCCCATTGCTAAAATTGGACTTGTCCAGGATCTGGAAATGGATCTTGGGCAAGTCTGTCTATTATATTGAAAACTTCTGTTAAACATGAAACACACACAATGACAGTGTTAGGGCCATTCCACTCACATTCAGGTTAGAAAATATAAATCATTGAATGAATTTACTAAGTTCCTTGCACTTTTTAACATTAAAGGTTTCCATTATTAAAATTGGTAGGGGTTTACAAGCAAACAGGTTGATTTAGTAGAACTATAGCATTATGGTCAAGGTAACTGATGATTATCTTTTCTTTCTTCTCTGACACATTTCTCCAATGAAATAGAGACACAAAACTCATTTCTTTTTTATGCCTGCTATTAACTCTCCAGATCTAGCTTAAGACTCTGACTCAGATTTCATTACAGAATGGTTTTGCAGCCTCGACACATTAGGTACAAGACAAAAGTTCAGTGAATTTGCTTGTTTGAATATTATGTAATCTATGTGAGCATGGAATTGGTAGGCTTATTTGCCATTCCTGATTTAAAGAAACTTGGTTATCATTTTAATGACAGAAGGACAGTCTGATTGTATGTGTGAATATATAGTTTGTTGGATACAAGTATTTTTGATATTGATTGGATTTATTGTCATTCTATTGATTTGTAAGTAATGGATAGATTTCACATTAAGTCTAGAAATGGAGACAATAGCTGTCTTATCAAAAATTCGATAACCATTTTTCTGTTATGATTAGACCAACAAAATTCCTGATGTTCTTTTTTTGGCTTGGTAAGTTTATCAGTGCATCCATCAAAAAGTATGTTTAATTATGCATTTTTCATGTTGAAAGTTGCAAAACTAGAAAGATTGATGTTAATGAAAATAGATGAAGTATTGAAATAATTTATTATTGCAAATATGATTAAAGAGATTTTGGACATCAGAGATTTTTTAAGGGTGGTTTATATTAGAATTGGGCTTGGATCTATACATTTTGAAAAATTATTTTACAATTTGAAACATCATTTTCAAAAGTGAATTCCTAATGTTGGGAATTCTGTGTGTTTCTTAAATATTTATAATTGTAACAGGAGTCTATTACCACTAAAAAATTCCATGAGTATTCTTCAACTGCCTGCTTTTTAGTATTAATTTTTTTCCCCCCTCAGGAATGGATTCTTTAGGAAAGCATCCAGACTTTGATCTATCTGTGAAAATCAAGAATATTGAATGTGAAAAAGCATCTGGAGACCCTAGTATAACTGCTGTAGCAAAAGAAGATTCATCAGTGAATCCTGACTTGGTGAAAGTAGATTATGTTGATGATATTGGGTCTGGAATGGGCTTGATTGAGCAGGCTGCAGCAAGAACACCTCTATAGGGTATGACACTATGTGGATGGAAGTTTTAAAATGTTATCAATAACATATTGTTTTATAATAAGAAAGTTTTGTTTTGTAAATTACTTGTAAACTGTGAATGGCTTCAAAATTCATATGTAGTTGCATGAAAATTGGTCATATTATGCCATACATTCTTTATCTTTCTTTCAATTTTATTTATTTTTACAAATTCTCTGTGCTCTATACATGTGTGCATTTGTTTACATTAATATGCATGTATTCATAGGTTATGTATTGATTGATTGAAGACTTACATGCACATTTGGTAAAATTACTTATTCACTTTAATGCAATTTTATATCAGTTATATTGTTGTATTTGAAAATAACTTGAAGACTAAGGAGGGGCCCAGTTTGGCCAGCTGGTCTAAGGCTTATGTCATTGAAGTTTACAGATCAATGAGACATCTTACCTCTGCCAGTGAGATTTTGAGTCTTGGGCTTGGTCATTGTGAATATACAAAGATTTAGTAATACAGTCGAATCCGGTTATGTTGCCAGCCTAGGGGTTTGCCAAAAAGCATTGAGATAACCGATGATCGAGATAAACAAAAACCAATATGGCATCAATATAATAATATGTGCTTGGTCATTGTGAATATACAAAGATTTAGTAATACAGTCAAACCCGGTTATGATGCCAGCCTAGGGGTTTGCCAAAAAGCATTGAGATAACCGATGATCGAGATAAACGAAAACCAATATGGCATCAATATAATAACATGTGCTTGAAATTTCATTATGTACAGGATGTGCGTTAATGAATGAGAATGTACATGCACATATTTTTTTATGTTTTTTTTTTAACAACAACGTTGCTGCGATTTGTTTGATGAAGTGATCAGCATGCTATAAATAATATACATACATGTTTGTTAACAACAAAAGGCATATGTGCACCAACTAACAGCAGCGATTTACCAGTATACAATACAAACCACCATCAATTCTCGATACAAACCTTTATTATATTCCCCAACATTGCAAACACAAAGATCGCTCACAAAATCACAAAAAACGTGCAGGGTGTAGTTCATTTTTACAAAACGCTAACCAGTGTCAAAATTAAATTTTCGAGTCATTTCATTCTGACAGCTCTGAAAAGTATCATAAACAGAATAGCTACAGCATGTTATCATTCAGACAAGATCAACAAGAGTAAGTGAACTGTCATTGGAATTAATGATCATACGGACCATGATCACATGCTACGTGAACTCAGCAAATACGCAGTTAACCAAGTACAATCATTTTATTGGTAAGTCATTAGCTAACATAAACGTAACAAATCGCAAGAAGTACATGTAAATTAAAAAATTGAAAGGCCATATTCTTGCAAAATAGTATATCCAATCCCACAAATGAAACTTACACAAGTCAACACCTGGCAATATTGGACCATATATATTACTGTGTAGCATAAATTAACACCCAATGTGGGGAATCTTTCACTCCTGTATTTAAAAAAAAAAAATTATTTTTAATTATGTAAAAGTTATTTATTTTTTGTTTGCTATTTCTTCTTGCTGAGATTAAATGTCTTTAACAACCAACAAACAGAAGGATTAGCCATTCCATTAATTTTATCTGTTCTATTCCCATCTTCAGAAGTCGGTCAGTTGTAGGTATAGTATGGTAGCATAATTGACTATCAAAAAACATACAGTACTCTGCCATATGTCAGCATAAGCAGATTATGATGTAACAATGCACTGCTGAGATAGGGTTGTCAATACAAACAGGATCATTTGTGTACTAATTGATTCCAATGCAATAGTTAGTTAAGTTTGTAGATTCCTTCCGTTCTCCCTTTTATTTATCCAGTTGAAAGCCACAATTATTTGTACAAATTAAATAACTAAAAAGTCTGTCGACAAATGGGACATTTTTGTCACCAATGACAGGTCAGTAAGATTACATTACACAAATAATGTAGCACTTGTTTAAATAATGTAATAATCTTTATCAGTCTCTGAATATTCTTAGTTCTTTTGTTGAAAAATATTGCAAACATATTTAATTAAGGATGAATATATAATTTTCAGGATTTTCACAGGTCAGGAAAGATTCAGCCAATCTGCAGTTTTCAGGAAGGTTGGTTTTTTAAGATAAGTTGGGAAAAATTTAAATTTTAGTTGGGAAATGTACACTCAGAAACATTTTACTGTGAATGTGTGTGTGTGTGTGTGTGTGTGTGTGTGTGTGTGTGTGTGTGTGTGTGTGTGTGTGTGTGGAAATGGGCTGACCATGGTTAGGGCTATTTTCTTATCCATGATTTAAAATTTACTTCAGTTGAAAATGTTTGCAGTAAAGGCTGAAATTTTCATTAGATAGTAATGGCATTCTTGTTTTTTTTTTTCTGTCATTGTTTTCTTTGTGCTCATTAATACTGGGCAACTACAAAAATAAGAATAAAGAAAGGTGTAGCACCCCTTGAGAGCTTAAAAATTAAAAAACTTGTATATCTGCTTTCTTCTTTTTGTAGGTAGTTATTAATATAATCCTTTTATTGAGGGTGAGCTATAATAGAACTCCTTCATTGGGGGTGGGCTATAATAGAGCTCTTTAATTGTGGGTGGGCTATAATAGTCCTATTTCATTGGGTGTGGGCTATAATAGAACTCCTTTATTGGGGGTGGGCTGTAATATATCTCTTTCATTTGGGGTGGGCTATAATAGAACTCCTTCATTTGCGGTGGGCTTTAATAGAACTCTTTTATTGGGTGTGGGCTTTAATAGAACTCTTTCATTGGGGGTGGGCTATAATATAACTCTTTCATTGGGGGTAAGCTATAATAGAACTCTTTCATTGGGGGTGGGCTATACTAGAACTCTTTCATTTGCGGTGGGCTTTAATAGAACTCTTTTATTGGGTGTGGGCTATAATATAACTCTTTCATTGGGGGTAAGCTATAATAGAACTCTTTCATTGGGGGTGGGCTATACTAGAACTCTTTCATTGGGGGTGGGCTTTAATAGAACTCTTTCATTGGGGGTGGGTTATAATAAAACTCTTTCATTGGATGTGGGCTATAATAGAACTCTTTCATTGGAGGTGGGCTATAATAGAACTCCTTTATTGGGGGTGGGCTATAATAGCACTCCTTCATTGGGGGTGGGATTTGCATAGGATATTGCTTTCCTGGCATAAATAGATTTATTTTAGCAGATCAAAAGAATATATTTGTAGAAAAGTACACAAACTGAAGAAAGACATTAAAAATTTCTGCAGTACTCAAAAAATCAAATCATTTCACCTACATATGCATGCAGATATGCATACCAAATATAGATTGTTTACCGCAAGTGTTATTTTGCCAGTCATGCTAACAGACTTCTTTGGATGGAAAGGCAAATGCTATACAGAAATTTGAACAGATTGATAGGATCAAATTGAGATGTCCCTGCAGCAAGCAATATAAGAAGTTACAGTAAAATCTGTTATGAACAACCTCTGCTATGAGTGAAAACTGTCATTTCCGACCACAATCATAATGCACAGATCAATTTTATTATATAAATGCTCTGTCAAAAGGTACGTATGGAATTTTCCAATTCCCCATATTAAGGCTAGGCACTCCTTCTCAATCACAGAGTAATTTTGCTCGCTAGGAAGCAGTTTCCTACTTGCATAAGCAATGGGCAATTTCACCCCCTCCTGCTCCTGTAGCAAAACAGCCCCAAGTCCCGTATCGGACGCATCAGTCCTTAACACAAAAGTTTTATTCAATTCTGGCAACTTTAAGATTGGTGCACTTATCAGTCTTTGTTTCAAAGCGTTAAACGCATTTTCCTGGCAAACACCCCAGGGAACTTTATTCGGTTGTCCTTTCTCAATCAAGTCTCTTAATGGGCTAGCAATAGCCGCAAAATTGGGGACAAATTTCCTATAAAACCCAATCAAACCTAAGAAAGATCGAACTTGTTTCTTAGTTTCCGGTCTAGGTGCATCTTTAATCGCACCTACTTTGTCTGGGTGGGGTTTCAACTGGCCTAGTCCACTTACAAGATGTCCCAAACATTCAAGGTTAGAGTACCCTAAACTACATTTTGCGGGCTTAACTGTAAGATTAGCTCTAAGAAGTCTGTCAAATAAATCCCTTAATGTTTGAACATGTTCTTCCCAGGTATACATGTAAACGAAGATATCATCCAGAAAACTGTCTACGTTTTCCATACCGTTAAGTAACTTGCGCATAAGACGAACGCATAACGCGCCGGTGTTCACTAAACCGAAAGGCATGACCCTGAATTGATAGAGACCTTTTGGAGTCGCAAATGCCCTTAACTCTCGGGCATTGTCGGCGATTGGAACTTGCCAATATCCTTTGGTAAGGTCAAACTTAGAAATAAATTTATAGCCTGCCAATTTCGAAAATAAGCTTTCCATATCTGGCTTAGGATCTGCGTCAAACACGGTGATTTTATTCAGCTGCCGAAAGTCAATACAAAAGCGGTTTGTCCTGTCCTTCTTTCTGACTAACACAACGGGGGATGAGTATGGGGAATTGGAAGGTTCGATCACTCCCAGGTCTAACATTTTTCCCACTTCATCATTGACAGTCTCCCGTGCATTAAAGCATATTGGGTATCCCTTAATTCTGATCGGCTCTGATGTATTCAACTTGATCTCATGTTGAATTAATCCAGTCCGGCCTGGTTTGTCAGTAAACATGTCTGTGTATTTGGACAATACCTGCATGATCTGTGTACGCTGACCCTCAGATTAATCTGGGCATACACTGATCTGGTCTACACCCTCTTTCCCTACGTCACTGGGGTATTCAGGGGGTAATTCGGTATTGGAGGCGAATTCTGATTCGTCACACGACCTATCCTCTATCACCGCCATGCATACTACATTCAAGACCCCATTATCAATAGCCTGACTAGGTCTATGTAGAGTTTTAGCATATTAGCGTGAAATATTTTGGACCTACCTTCCATGTTGATAACGTAGTCCATCATGCCTTTCACGTGTTTGACTTCATATGGTCCCTTTCATTGGACTAGCAGTTTGTTTCTTTTCGTAGGGATAAGCACCAGCACTTGATCACCTACGTTAAACCTCTTGCTCCGCGTTCCCCTGTTGTAATACTTCGCATGTCTATGACTCGATTTCGCGAGTTCGTCTTGCGCCATTTGGCATGTACTCTCCAATCTTTCGCGTAGATCTACAACATATTGGTAAGTGGTCTTGACCTCTTCGTTCGCGACTTCGCCCGACCACAATTCGTGTAAGATACGCATAGGACCACGAACTGTCCTACCGTACAACAGTTCGAACGGGGAGAAACCCAAACTTTTGTGAGGGACCTTGCGATACGCGAACAGATTGCGTTTAGATACCTATCCCAATCCTTAGGTTTTTCTGTGCACATCCGTCGCAACATTTGCTTTAATGTCCCGTTGAATTTCTCTACTAACCCGTTGCACATAGGATGGTATGGTGTTGTGCGCAACTGTTTAAGGGACAACAACATACTTATTTCCGCCATGAGATCTGAGGTGAATTGCGCCCCACAGTCTGTAAGAATCTCTGCGGGCACTCCTACTCTGCTAAACATGTCTACGAGCGCTTCGGCTACACGTTCAGTCTCAATTGAGGGTAAGGCTATGGCTTCAGGGTACCTAGTCGCGTAATCTACCAGTGTTAGGATGTAACGGTTTTTACGTTCCGTGTGCGGAAATATGGGCCCTATGATGTCAACAGCTATTCTTTTAAACGGAGTATCTATCAGGGGCATCTGACCTAACGGTATTCTAGTTACCTTGCCTTTAGGGGCAGTCTTTTGGCAAACATCGCACGAATGGCAAAACCACGCTACTTCGCTATTGACCCCAGGCCAATAGAAATCCCTGGTCACCCTATCCGATGTTTTCTTTACACCTAAATGACCGGCCATACTTGATTCGTGCGCGACCCTGAGTACATGCACCCTAAATTTCTTGGGAACGACTAATTGTTGATATTTCCTACCATCAGGAGTAGTATACTCTCTATTCATGAAGCCTTTACGCTTTAGAAACCTGGAGGACCCCCTCCGTTCTTGAACTTTCTCACGCTACCCGACAATATTTTCTCCCTGATCGCGTGTAAAATCTTGTCTCGTTCTTGCTCATTTAGAAATTCGTCACGGGAGATATCAGTAATGGCGTCAGGTACTTTCAATTTCCGTAGGGGTTTGTTATCCCCCTTTACCTGAGCTCTAGTCTGCACTGCTTGGATGATTGGGAATCTGAAGTCCGACTTGATCGGGAGTCTAGTTCGCTGCACATTGCCAATGGTCAGTTCATAGATCGGATTGGCTATGCACAATGCTTCAACAGTTCCGGTCAGAAAAGGTGTTTCAATTTCTATCCTCGCAACCGGAACATGGTTGATTGATTGGTCCAGTAGCATACATGGCGATTTGAACCCCAGCAATTGGTCATCGCGACCAAGGCTCCGTTTCATGACAATGCTAGTGCACCCAGTGTCTCGTAAAATGGTCACTTTCTGGCCATTTACAGTGCCACTCGCTGTCGGTACCCTTGCTTCTGGGAAAATACATGTACCGATCGATTGGATAGTGTCTCGAACGATCGATGCACGCATTACTGGCTCATATGCTGCTTTCTGGTTAGCTGGCTGGGAAACATCGAATTTTCTATTTATCGATCGCCTGCCTTCAATGGCTACTGCGACTCTCTGGACTGGTCCCTTCCGCTTTGAACAATTTGGGGAGATATGACCCCACTCCTTGCAAGTGAAACATTGCTTGACCTTATACCTCCCCTGGTTATTTCTACTAAGTTTTTCAGGTTCCCTGGGTTTTGGGTCCCTAGCCTGATTACCGTTTTTTCCGTCTCGCAAGATAACATTCTGGGAACCCCCACTGCTTCAGCAAATAGGTCAGCCTGTGTGGCCATGTTGTATATACTTGTGAAGGATCATTCCTTCAAGAACAAGTACAACTCTTTGCCACAAGTTGTTAATAACTGGTCCCGAAGCAGAAAGTCCATAAGACCCTCGAATGTCTTCACGACTTTACCACATTCCACCCATCGCTGCAAGTAATTGCACGTCCTACTGACGAATTGAGTGAATGTCTCGCCTCTCTCATGTTTACTATATTTAAACTTTTTGCGAAACCCTTGATCGGTTAACTCGTACTTCTTCAGAAGTGCCTCTTTCAACGCGAGGTAATTAAGCGAATCTGTTGCGGGTAAACGAGAATAAACATCTAAAGCTTTACCCTTGAGCAACGCACTAAGATGAAACGACCAATCATCCTTTTTCCATTTTTGTGCAGTGGCATACTTTTCAAACCTATTAAGATAGCTGTCCATATTATCTTTATCGTCTTCGAATGGGGGTAGTTTTGGACCTTTCAGTTTAAAATCACATTCCCCCTCCCGTTTGGTTTGCAATAGCTCAGAATTTCTTTGAAACTCCTTGTCTCTATTTCTATCTTCTATCTCTAAAGTTTCTAATCTCGCTTGTTTTTCCCTTTCTGACTTCCTATCTTCTACTTCTGTTAGTAGTCGTACCTTTTCCCTTTCGGCTTCCCTTTCCCATTGTATCCTTTTCTTTTCAGCTTGTTTTTCTAATTCTATCTTTAACTTTTCTAATTCTATTTTTTCCTTTTCGGCCTGTTTCTCTAATTCTATTTTTTCCTTCTCAAAAGCCCCTTGTTTTTCTGTGGCTTCCCCTCTTTCCTGCTCTAATTGTCGCTCTATCTCTAATTTCTCCCTTTCGGCCTTCTTTTCTAATTCTACCAATTCCCGTTTGGCTTCCCTTTCATTTTCCCTCAGGTCCCTTTCTCTAGCCTGTTCTTCGCGAACAAAGTTTCTTAAAGATTCCCCATTGTACCCAAACTGCTTCCCCAGTTCCACAAGTTATTTCATCGAAGACATTTTTTTTTTAAAAAACAAATCTGATAGAACCAACCTAAAAGTGCACAATTATTTCAAAAGGTGAAATCTTTACACTCTGAACAACTAAACCGTATTTTCCTTCTCGGAAGGCAACAACAACATACAACTGTACGATAAACAAGGCAAATGTAAAATGGCTACTTAACTTCAAGAGCGTCTGACACATACAAAAATAATCATACTCTAATAATGAAACAATGTTTTGTTAAATCCGAAGATCCCACTTCTGACACCATTTGTAACAAGTGGCCGAGTTTGGGATTTTCAGATTAATAACAAAACACCATTGATGGGGATACAATACAATGTATTTAATATTATATGAAAATATCAAATGAAGTATGATAGATACGTGCATGAATGGGTCCCAATATGGAACTAATTAACATAATCAGCACGATCTTACTAATGTAACAAATACAGTACCAAGACAAATAAAGAAAGAACGATTCACAGTATATAAAGAACAGAAATATGACTTCACAATAGTAAAATACAAATTATATTTTCGTTCAAAATAATGAATTGATAGATTTACTCATGATAGCAAAACAAATGATAGTTCGTTCAAAATAACGGATTAATAATTTTAATCACAATATCTACACAATAGCAAACACTGGGTATTACAAAAAACCTACATTAGCCAACGGCCAAAATATTATATATCTGGAGCAATGTAAATACTCCCTTAACTCTTTGCTACCAGTTCCACTAGACAAACAAACAAAGATTTGTAGTCACCTGACCACTATTAATTCCTGGGTTTGACAATCAGCACCCGACACTTTGGTCTGCAATGCCCGATTTCCCTCAAACTGACTGGCAACGTTGGAATATTCAAAGCACTCAAAAACATACGCACAGCACAGCCCGGCACTGCACACGCAGCATACACAGCTCTAAACAGCACAGGCAGCTTTTCACAGATGTACACAGCACAGCTCAGCACTAAACTCTACAGCATAACACAGCACGGCAACAACACAGCGCATCAACACCAACACGGCACTGCAACACCAAGACAGCTCTACACAAACACAGACAGAATAGCAAACCACTGCACCAACACATCACTGCAACACCAACACAGCTCTCTACAGCTGGAGATATGCAGGTCTCACAGTAGACCTCTGATCGACAAAACGGTTCGTAATGTAATGTCCTAATTTCGTTTCAGTTTGAATTATATATACACAATGTAGCTCAACATCGTCTGTGTAATTCATGTATTCGGTTTTTCCAGCCTGAAGCACTTCGCACGTGCCGAGCAAGGAAGAACCGAACTCACTATTTTCGAAATATAGAATGTACATTGATCACCCTCGGGTATCATTGTACACTAAAAGCGAAAAAAAGAAAATATGTACACAATTCCGTGACACTTATAGTATCTAGTTGCTTCTAACAAATGGTGCTGATCTTACATCTAGTGTTGCAACCATGGTAACCATTAGGAAATTGTAGTTTTGGTCAGCAGCTAAAAAAAAGAATTGGTTCTACCTTAATATCCTGGAAAATATGTTTGGTCAGTAGAGAATTTTGTCCGTCGAGGGATTTTCACTATTTATAATTTATAGTAAATTCAGTAATATTAAACATTGACACAAGTAATAATTTTTATATACAGCATATATTTCTTAAGTGCAGAAATAAATATTGTAATATAGTATATCTAATATTGTAATATTGCTTCTTTTAACAGTTTAATATGGTTCATTTACAAATCTCGAGTAACTTGTTCATCACAGGAGGATGATGCAAGTCTGCTGGTGACAAAAAAGGCTGGAGAGCAGTCTAAACTTGATGTATTCTGGACTAAGGAAGACTTGTCTACGATAGATAGGGTAATTTGTCTCTTTTTGACCAAAGAACTTGCTGTTTGAAGTCAGGATAGTTCATTGATTAAGCCAATAGCCAATTGCATTTCATCTTTGTAGTCCCTTGTTCATCTTTGATGCCAGGGTGTATATTGGCTGGTGGTCATCTATTCATGGCCAGTGATTTCCTGTTTCCCACATCACACAGGTCACTTTATGTCAACATCTCAGTTTAAGTTACACTATCAATATTTAATGCATTAAGTTCAGGTAAAAGGCAAGCTTGCTTTCCTGTTTGATAATGGCATGCAAGAAAAGGTGTACTTTGTCTTATAGAATTGAACATTGCCAAAGACAGAGAAAAATGGCAAGAGGGTCTTGGGCAGTGGAGGGAAATGTATGACCTCACTGTCAATGAGGTAATCAGAGGGAGGTGCTGGATGATGGTGACAATTAGGGCTGGATAATTGGACTTTAAATTTGTATCTGTTAGTATTATTTTATCAATAAATAATCATTTTTGCAATCATTGCATATCATATGCAAAAGTTATTTTTATGGGATAGAATATGTGATATAGGAACATATAGGACAACACATGACTTTTTATGTACATTAGATATTTTGACTTTGGCTTCAGAAAATAGCAATATTTCCATAATGAAGTCTTGGGATTTTTACACGTCATATAATTATCAGAATAAGAAGGAAAATGGACAGTTGCCATTTCCTTTTCCTGAACCACGGAATCAGTCAGTTTCTATGTACATGAGTGTTTCACCTGCATTTTCAGAAATTTATCTAACTAGTTTACACCACTTAAATTATCAGTTTTAAATATGTATCAGTGAATGAGATTAAGCAAACAGTGTAACTGAAAACCAGTGTTTGTAATGGTACAATTTTGTCCTAAAAGATAGATTACTTTAGTGTTGATAATAAGTTTTATGTCCTAGACTAATCATTTAATTGATTATTGGATTAATCACAAAAGCCTGGATGACAATAAAGACTTTTATTTTCTGATATTTTTTCTCATTAAATTAAATTCTAGATCACCTACTCTTTATTTGTCAGCACTAGATTTATAATTGCTTAATTGTATTTATAAATAGCTCAATTCTAAATTTTAAAAGTGACTTTGAAAAATATTTGTAAATGGGGAGATTGAGCCTCATACTCTGACAGCGTGGGCATATAAATCTATATAAGAAAGTTGCCAGAAGCTTCCCATGGGTTGGTGCTTCTTACTGGGGTGTTTTCCTGGTACCTCTTCTACCAGTTATATTGATTGCTATGTATAGCTTATCTTGTACTGAGAATGGCATTAAACCCTAAGACAAACAGCCAATAAATGGAGAAATTGTTTAATAATATTTTTCATTACATATATCTTAACAAGTACTTTTTTGTTGACTTCATTACCACCAGATATATATAGCTTGGGAACCAGAAATATTGTCAACAGGCTCTATCACAAAAGGATAAACATAGATTTGATATTGGTAAGTATACAGTTTTAATGAAGCTTCTAAGATGTAAATATTTGTGCACCAAATGTGCTTTTTTTGAGGTTCAAAGTCAGCTCAAAATTTTTCAAAGAGGCCTTATCTTCTTTCAGGGATATTTGGGTGGGATGATGATCTAGTTTTCTTAGATTATAATATTGTGTATTGTATGTTACATAATTGACTGATTGAAACCTATGCTAAAAGGAAGTGGAAAATGACTTATAAAAGCCTTTCATCTAATTGGTGGTAATCTTCATGTTCATCCATCCATCTCACACACAATCTTGTTAGCACAACTAGTCCTGCGGTATTTGATGGATTGCCATGATACTTGTCGAATGATTGGTTTATTGCCAGATCATGCTTATCTCTACAAATCACTTTTCTCTTGCAATTCCCAGGCTGATCTGATAGTAGGATTTTAACCTGAACCCTTACAATGTACAGTAATGCACATCAGGCCTGTTATAGACATCTGAGCCCACAATTTTAACAGAATGTTATGGAGAACATCTGTATTACAGTTTGTGTGAAAATGACATAAATCTAGCATTAAATTTGACTTTGTTACTAGAGATAATTAGTTTTAAAATAAACTAAATAATTCATGGGACAGCTTTGCAGACAATGAGGTAGAGAACTCTCATGCCTCATAAAAGTATTTATTTTTAAAATTATCAGGGAAACCATCAGGTATGGTTATTGGGTCTAAAAGTAGAAACTAAAATCAAAAGACTGAAAAATGAGAAAATGAAATCAAATCTGAAGATTTTTTTAATTCTATTATAGAAGTAGTGTCATTGTGTGTGCAAACAAAACTGGCTGCTTTTACCAGCAACAAGAACTATCACATTGAACATTGAAATGACTATGCATAAATAAAGTAAATTTTTAAGTAGTTGAAACAAAATTTGCTGGGAATAATCAATGCAGGTCTTTTAAACTAATGTATATCAAGCAGTTTCTATTACTTTAGTCAGATAAGACAAATGAGTCACTCCTTTGACTTAGGCATCTTGTTTCAGGCTGTCATTGCAGCTGCTCTGACAGACAGGTCCCCACTTTTGGTCCCTATTGGAAAGCAGGACCTTGCCAATACAGCCAAACAGTCCCTAGCTGTAGCTGCTTCAGATCATATGACAGTGTTCAAGGCCTATGTAGGGTTAGTACATGAAAAGTACATTAGATGATATTGGTGAAAGTAATCTTCTCTCTGATTGAATCTGACAAGTTGCGGCAATAAGACTTAAAATAAACTTAATGACATTTTATTAAGATTGGTTTGGAGTGTAAAACATTTTCATTCAAATTGAATAATATTTCTCATTTTCAGAAAACATACTTTTTTATTCAGTTTCAAGAAGAACTAATACATGCCTGTCATATCAGATATTTCTTAAAATGAAATTTTCTTACTTTTATTGTTCTATATTTATTGGTATTGGTCCAATGATGAAAGCAAGGCTTAATGATAAGGTCTTATACATTTCACAACAAGCTACAGCCTGAGTAATGTTGTTATGACCTGTAGGTAAATCTTGGCATCCAAGTCAATAATACTGTGGTAAATTCTGATGGTATAAAGGATATCAGATGAAACCATTTTGCAGGTGGAAGGATGCACAATTAAAAGGAGCAAGCAGAAATGACTTACTGCCAGAAACATTTTTTGAGAAGAAACACTCTTAGAGATAGAGGTATGCATTCTTATTTACTTGGCAAGTAATTTCATTTATTGGCCTGCAGTACAATTTAGTAAATTCCTTGAATTTCCTTGAGTTAAAAAAAACAAACAAAAAGCAGACTACCAGTATTATTGTAATGTTTACATTTTAGTAAATGGATATATTTTTAAAGACTGGATTTCATAAAGTTGTCTTTTGATTACCCGAAGTTTCGGTTTACAACATTCTTCCATTGTGATATTGATTTCTTATTGTTGCATTTTGTTTTCTGTTCTTTTAATCAAAAAAGGTAGTAACAGGGTTCCCATGTTGCCTAAAAGCCTGGGAAAGTTTTGGAATTTGAAAAATAAATTTTTCAAGGGCCTCAAAAAATTATGGAATTTCTCAAAACCGTAAAAGGTTTTGGAAAAGTCTAGGAATTTCTGATAATGTAGTTGAAAAGAATGATAACTGCTAATTTCAATGAGTGCTGAGCACCTATTAAAAACCTGTTTTGAACCTGAGACAATTATGATCAATACACAGTTTTATTTCCTTGATATTGTGGTCCTTGAGTTTCATGAAAATGGCCTAGGAAAAGTTTTTGAAAAGTCATGGAATTTGTGTTTACAAGTCTGTGGGATCCCTGTTAAGTAAAGAAAGTGTTAAGTGACTATTTAATAATTCAATCAGTTTATATGCAAATCATTTACCTTGCTTGTAATTGCTCTATTTCTGGAAACATACATTATTAGCTGTTCAAGGTAAAATGCTATCAAAGGTTTCTGTGTACTCCTTTAGAAATTGATTCCAACTGCTAATAACCTAGACCCATTTCTGACATTGCCTAATGTGCCTGCAGATCAGGATCTATGTCATTCATTCTACTAATTACTCCCATCAAACTGCAGAGACCCATATCTTCAGGTATGAGGTGGCAGATTTAGGTCTTTCCTGTTTGCAGCTAGAGTCAGTTAATAAGAGAGTATATACAGCACACCAATTTGCCTCTGTTTCTTTGAATATTACTAATCTTTGTTTTCTTTTTATTAATCCTTTGTTTTCTTTTTATTAATCCTTTTCAGAATGTGAAAACAGATTTAATCTGACTAGTCATGTCAATTGCTTTTCAAGAAAAGACATCATCTTTGTAATCTGCAGGCATAACTCGTAGTGATAAAGGTGAGCTACAAATCAACAAAGCCATATCAAGCAAGGGAAGTGATCTTGACATTCATACCATTGCAAAGGTCAAGACTGTTTTGACTGATGGACTATACCCTAATGTTGCCACCGTAACATACTTGGCTCCAGTAGCCCAGCTTATGTCCATCCTTCCTCTGTCACTAGATACCTCCAAGCCACAGGTTCTTTGGTTTACCATGAAAAGGTGAATATGTTTCAACCGTCACAGTTGATCTGAATGACTTTCTTCAGTGATTGTTTTACCAAAGCATTGTAAATCAATCCACAAACTCAGCTTATAATTGCAGAATGTTAAACATTTTGGGTCTTTTTCTCACTTTGGAGGTGCTTCTGCATGAGGTCATCTAGATACGTAGTATGTTTATAACAAGAGTTTTTCACATCCATGCATGTGTTCTGCAATATGATATTGTTACGTGTTGACCTATGGTATATGAATAAAGATCTGTAAAAGAAAGGTTTTAGATATTTGCAACTCTATCCATTATCATGATATCTGACCATCTGAGCAACAAATCATTTTAAAATTACACCCATGTTAGAAGAAAGATGCCTCTGAAGTGAACATTGTTGCTAGATAGCCCATAGGTCTTCCAGACATATTTCCCAATTGGCGTGACACTTCCAATTGTTTGTATCCATCAGTTAATGTAGACTCGTTTTTCAAAGCTTAAAAGAACTCCAGTAGCATATGTCTATTAATGTTTTGATTAAAAAATGGATCAACTTTAATGAATGTTTCTATAAGCATAGTAAATATTGAAATAGAAATGGGTGTGTGTCTAAGAGAAAGAATTCTTTTAAGTTGTACTACTAATGCTTTGGATATTTAACATGGAGGCCTGAAGTTGTCAATTACTAAAGTTTTATTAAAATGTATTTCAAGAAAATCTAGTACACTGATGAATATGTGTAAATGCAAACCACATTTCAATGTCAAGATGTCTGAGTAATTGAAAAGTAGACTGGTACCTACAATAATTTTGTGACCAGTAAACTTACAGAAATTTAGCTATGGATAAAATTATTTTCTCATATAAATTGTATGTTCTATCATACTTCACATTCATTGAAGAGAAACTTCCTACATGAAGTGTCTCAAAATGTGGGAAAGGTAACAGAAGACCATTGACCCAAAATAGTTGAAGGGACTTTGGAAAATAAGCTTAATATATTTTGTCTGCATCTTTTTTTAAGCTTTACTAGTCATTGACCAGATGAAACTATACTTTGGCCTTTCATAAAGCACTTAATACTTATCCTAAACTACTGGATGGGGATTGCCATATAACATCACACATGCATTTATCCCAAGGTCTGGTTGTTCCTAAATGATAATTTTACAACTACTCCTCCAAAACAGGTGGGTGTTATCTACATGGGTTTTCTCTAAAAGAATTATGATATTTACTTGATACTAAATGCAAATGGTGCAAGTCTGACCTCCAACATGACCTGTCCACCAATTTTAATAGCTACCAGTCCTTCACTGGTGATTATGCTGCCATAATGGCTGATGTGGTAACCATGTTGAAAATCCTATTATTGCTACTCTCCACAGTGAATGAGATTAAAAGATATGTTGTTGGTCCTTAGTAAAAATGTGTCATCTTGGAAATCTTGTTGTAATTAATTTTGCATAACAGACTTAGAGTTTTCTCTAGTCAAACATCCAGTTTGATTGCCATCATAGCCGTCTTTAAAATACTGTTCATAGACTCACATAGACATGGGTTTTCAAGAAAGGTATAATGCATAGCTGTTCCTAAATGAAAATCATTCCAATCAGACCTACCACATAATGGCCATATTGGCCATCTTTTAAATCTTGTCCTCTTTAAGGGATGATCGCTTAAACACTTCTTATTATATGCAGTTGTTGCAAAATAAAAATGTTGATGATGTGACTTCCTAAAATATGACTAATTGTTTATCAGTTACTTCTCAAGAATAGCTGGCCTTACCAAATTATATAGAAAAAAATTACTTTCTTGCAATGTCTCCTTGTTCCTGCATTAAAATGATGCAGATACAATCTTTAAAATGGCTGCTTTGAGATCCATTATAACAATCACTACAAGACTATAGTAATATGTCACTAGTTATGAATTCTAAATTGTATTCATCTGACCTCCAGTATTGTGTCCTTCTGGCTTTTTAACAAATCTTTTCATTTCTTCTCTCACAAAAATATGGTGTTTTCAGTCACATGCTTCTTGCAACATTTGATTCTGTATGAAATGGTACAGGTTTGGGACAACATATCTGCATTTTTTGTGAAAAATATTTTAATACCAGATAAATTGATCTTCAAGTTATGTAAAAGGTCTTTGCTTGCATTTGATATCTTACAGAACTTATGAACACAGTGACCTGTGCAAAGGAAGTTTGACCACATTTGTATATAGTTGGTTTTGGCTCTCCGACATTAAATTATAAGCTCAAAGATCTTGACCTGGGTACTTGGCAGTACTTGCCTGTTAGCATGATAACATACAAATATTAATTAATTTCTTCATAAAAAATATGATCAGATTAATATTAAAAATTAGGATCACTGCTACTTATGAAGCCAGCACTTTCTGAAAAACACACAAAGGTCTGTCTATATAGCAATAATTAAAGGGAACTAACCCTGCAGATTATCTCACCCTTCCATCCCTGAAGTGACCACTCATATCACTGATGTTTATGAGTTTATGCTATCACACTCAAGGCTTTAAACAGACTCCAAAATCATGTGTCTTCTCTAACTCCTATGAGACTGTATAAAAATGATAGTTTCAGTAAGTAAATGGGTTTATATACCCTAAATAAACAGCATTTGTGGATTTGAGCTTATTCATATTCTGCCATGTGTTGTCCATATGATACCAAGTGGTTTGACTTGCATGTTAGGTTTCACCATTGTATCCTGAATTTATGCTGTATAACACTGCAACATGGACTAACCAATATTGCAGACAGGCCTCACAATTTGTGCTACCCATCTATGCTATGGCATAACCTGCTTTGCTAGCCTATCCAGTAATTAGGTGCCACACCACACATGGTGATGATTTTTTTGTCATACCATGCAGCATGTTATACCCTTAGACACAAGGTGTGTAGGAGGACAACACCATCCTAGTTGGCAAAGAAGATGACACAGACTTTGATACAGTTGTGGAATGAACAAAAGTCAGTTTTACAGCAGCAAAAAAGAAATTTATAGGATTGTGCCCTCATGCAAACTAAAGCCCTCTTTGGATGTTGATAAAGAGGATCAGCATACATATTTATGAATTGCTGAAATTATCACACATCTTGCAGATAAGCTTCATGATCACAGTAATTCCACTTCCTTTTGGTGAGTTAGTTTCCTTCAGTTCTGTCACCTCACTGGTTTATATCACTTAGTGATGGGTACCATTTAGATGTGCCTAGTCTCAAGAAGGACACAACTGCCATTAACATGTCCTGGTATTATAAGGTGGATGGATCAGTGTTTCAAGGTGCCTGGACAGGTGTTTCAAGATACATCAGAGTTGCAGAGATATGACATGTTTATATTTTTCCTTACCTGATTTAGCATTGCTAACTATTTTTCATCTAGCTGAGAAAGCAAGGAGTGACCATGCATGGACATATGTATGCTTTATTGCCAGAGTAGTTAACAGGGCAACTTACCATACAATGGTGAATGCCCAAATAAATTCCTGCAATCTTGATTTTATAAGAAGAAACACTCATTTGTGAACTTAACAATTGGCAGTTCTATTTTATCTTCCTTTTGGTTGTCCCTGTTTGGTTCGGGGGCCATATTGAAGAGGTTAAGAAGCAGGTGACACAGGAATTGTCGCTTAAGTTTTCCCTGCAAGACACTATCTGGTCTCAACCTCCTCAAGGGTCATATCATAGAAAAGAGCACATAACAGAATGAACAGCCTTTTTATAGCCAAGAAATCAATGACAGCTATATGCCTCTGACTTTTGCAGGCTGGGTAGGACAGGAGAGAGCAAAATGTTTTCCTCTTCTAAGCCTTCTGCCAATCAAAAAATACATCTCTTGAACACACTAATGCTCCCTCCCATTGGTACCAGACTTCTTGTTTGCTCAACTTGGATCAACTTTTTTCTTTCAGTTGGGTGATCCAGTATGGACTCTAGATCTTGTATATCCAGAGCTCACCTGATTACCCTTAATGACAGATATCCCAAGCAATGCAATGAAGATGCTTTCTGGTCATGATGGTCTATGGGACACTGAGACCAGTCATAGATTTGATCTAGCTCACTAAGTTCATTGCTACCAGGAAATTTAAAATGGAAAAGTTATGGTCTGTACAGCTGTTGGTGTGGTGTGGAATCAGTCTTGATCTCTTTGAAGTGTGTTACAAAAAAAAACATACTCCTGGGATTTAGCAAATTACTTTTGTCTTTGACTACCTTAGAGCAATGCACCAATTCTGCACCCTTCCATTTGGCCTTGGCCTTTTTGGTTGTTACCAAAACATGGGACTGTACAATATCCCACTTAGGATTTGCTTCTCCATACCAGTGTTAGTATACCCAAACATGGGACTGTACAATATCCAACTTAGGATTTGTTTCTCCATGCCAGTGTTAGTGTACCCAAACATGGGACTGTGCAATATCCCATTTAGGATTTGCTTCTCCATATCAGAGTTAGTGTACCCAAAAATGGGACTGTAGAATATCCCACTTAGGATTTGTTTCTCCATGCCAGTGTTAGTGTACCCAAACATGGGACTGTACAATATCCCACTTAGGATTTGTTTCTCCATGCCAGTGTTAGTGGACCCAAACATGGGACTGTACAATATCCCACATAGGATTTGCTTCTCCATGCCAGTGTTAGTGTACCCCAACAAAAGACTGTTCAATATCATACTTAGGATTTGCTTCTCCATGCCAGTGTTAGTGTACCGAGACATGGTACTGTACAATATCTCACTTAGGATTTGCTTCTCCATGCATGTTAGTGTATCCAAATATGGGACTATACAATATCCAATTTAGGATTTGCTTCTCTATGCCAGTGATAGTGTACCCAGATAATATTCATTAAAATCACATAAGTCCAGTCTTAGCTTACAATATGAACAAACTTCTATTTTTCACAGTTCAAGGTAGAGTCTTCTGTCACTTCTCAGTATTTTGTTCATCTAGTTATGGTGTTTCACTTGTCTTCCACCCAGATGAATTGACTGCATTCAATTTCTGCCTTATCATACATTTTGCTAGCAAGGGGGTTTCTTAACTCCTCTTCCTGTTCAAAGCAATGGCAGACTTGCTGTGTCTCATCCATATTTACATGCACTCTCAGCAGATGGCTATTACAGCTGAGTGGCACCCAATCTCCCATCATTTTAACCACAAGATTTTGATTTTGATCACAATCCAACTAATCTGGCTTCAATGGCGAGACGGGATGGCTACCGTTCCAATACCCAACTACAAGACTGATAAAACATTTTTTTTTTTCTGCATTTAAACAGATGCCATATATTTTTAAAGGCAGCGATTGTCACGTAATTCATTAATTGCAGTCTGGTACCCTATTGTTTTTATATTATTTTTTTTTACTCTAAGTGCTTGGATAAGTACACCGATTTGATCTGAACAATAGCACATCGCAGCCATTAAACTTTAAAATTGTTGAGTAATAGCCATTAATTATGTAAGTTCAACATCTAGCAAAGGAAAGCTATAAATTGCCACTTCTCCGATGTTACTACTATTACTAAGTGTAATCTTAACAATTATCAGTGGATAAACCAGACATCTTATGATAACACGCAGAAAGGATATACTGATTACCATTAAGTAAGGAATAAAATATGAGTCTTTCTCGGCTTTAAGTAATAAATGTGGCTTCTCGTGAGATGTGAAGGATATAATATTAACCTTAGTGGTACAGGTAGAACACTTAAAATCTGACCTCGGGAAACTGAAATCGGATTACTTAACACAATTAGAAAAAAAAAATTGTTTTAGATACATATTACAAAATAAAATCTGGCCGCTTGTGAGGGGTAAATTTTATGTTTTTGCAAAAATATGCTGGTCGCGTTAGCCGGGTGGCCTTTCGTGAGGGGTAATTTTGAACACAAATTCGTCGGTGCCTTCAGATTCTTGCTGTAAAGAGCAGGTGGCCGCTGGGGAGGGGGGGGCGTTCAAGAGGGGGACTACTGTACATTCAAGCTTGCCCTTGAAGCAGTTGCCTCTTGATAAAGAAGAAATTGATTCTTGCTTAATATGTATTTGATGTAAGGTATGACGAAGAAGTGGTTGTGTAAAGCAGTTGATTGCATTTTTGTAGATCATTAGAAAAAGCTTTTTTGAAATCGGTATAAATATTCAGTTTCATCCAAAAGTGAATTAATCATATTTGTTGTTTCTTTGTTTTTTCTCTCAGTGAGATTATGTGATGATGTCTTTTCCTTCAGGTGAGATCATCCAAGGTATATATACGTGACTGTACACTTATCAGACCCTATCCCGTCCTTCTTTTTGGGGGAGAGATTCATGTACACCACATCAGCCAGAGTATATATGTTGATGACAGAATCTAGTATAAGGTAACAGAACAAAAGTATAACTTTAAGATGATCATAATTGAAAGTTTTCTTTTGATGCTGGTTATCTCGCCCTGTCTTGCTGTTAAAATCAATATCAATCATTAATGTTAAGGATAGACAAATCAGTTTAAAATGTTAGGAATAATAAATATAAAATAGAAGAAATGATCTAATACAACAAAATGAGGTTAAATCATTATATATTTGTAAAAATATTGAATTTGAGAAACTAAACATTATTATATTAATAGCACAGGGTCTTTAAAAAGTAAAACTTTTATACATCTGATCTTTTTTACCCCTGAAAATCTTTTTTCTGTTGTGCATTCCTTGTTAAAAGTTTTTGAAGAACACTTTCAATTGCATTACATTTATCCAGATGATGTAATGATGTCTCAGAACAACCATCCACATATTGAAGATTTGTTTGCATCACACCACTATCTTCATAGATTCTTTGATTAGACTCCTGAGTGATAACATCTTTCTCTAATTCATTCATCTTCAGTCAGGTATGTCTGGTCCATTTCACAAAGGAAACTTGACTTTCTTTTGGATTTTATAGACCTATTTTTAAACCAAGGGGATCTTTCCCCTGAACAGAGGCTTTCATATGAGGTCAACATGATAAGACTGGACATTGCTATATGACTGGTCACTGGGTACTGATTATGGAGAAACAGGCATCAGTCATTGAGTAGTGTGACATGTGACAGTGACTGGGTCCATGACAGGAGGTACTGGGTCACTTTTGCATAGAGTATTAAACATCAGGTATAGGGTTCTGGATCACTGAGCACCAGTCAGAAGTTAATGCATTTAGCAACAGATGAAGGTTTCTTAGTGGGCACTGATACAGTACCTGGGTATAGTTAATGGGCACTAGATGTCAGTCACTGGATAACGTTTTAAGTTAAGTCACCTAGTGTTAGTCACCAATTAAAATGTACTGCTCACTGGTCATTGGGTTTTGACCACTATTCTATGGAAAGGGATCAGGTTGATACATGCCTTCCCTTATTTTCTACATTTCCATTCAATCCCATTGAGTTTTGATGACCATCTAGCAGTAAGATAAGATTAACACAACTCTTTCATAGTGTCTCCATTCAACCCGTACATGGTTTAGGGACTCCCACCATCCAGTGGTCAGTCAGCTGCATTTCCTTTTCATACAGTGACAATATGGACGACTTTGCCATGGCTTTATGAATTTGAGGAAGAGGCAAGAAACGTTTGTCTTTAGCAAGGCAGTAAATGAGGTTTATCACCAGGGTTCCTACAGGTCATGGAATCCAGGAAAAGTTTTGGAATTTAAAAAATAAATTTCAAGGGCCTTGAAAAGTTATGGAATTTGTCAAAACCTTGCAAAGTTTTGGAAAAGTCATGGAATTTGTGACAGTGGAGTTAAAGAAATCGATTACTTCAAATTTCATACAGCACCGAGAACTGATTAAATAAAATGATAAAATTACAATTCATATAACAAAAGTAAGTTCCCCTAATGGAAGTTTCACATGATTTTCAGTGCAGTTCTCTAAATAAAAGAAAGCAACTGGAAAGTAATGTGTTTTATTAATATTGTAAATAGGAACACATACAAAGACTACATAGGATTGTTTCGTTTTTTTCTTTTGAATACAAATTACATTGAACATTGGATTATGACATGAATTACTACATAAAATCAAAGTGTGCTAAGCCAGGTAAATTTAAAATGTACATATTAAAAATATTTGTTTATAACTTATTCGTTATTTTAGACTGAAAGATATCATTCTTTATTTCATTTACTTGACGACACAAGATTTGTGCAGTCCTTGAGTTTTATGAAATGGCCCTGGAAAAGTTTTGGAAAAGTCATGGAATTTGTTTTTGTTAAGTCTGCAAGAATCCTGTATCACATTCCTTCCTTCCCTCTGATCTGCACATAGCTGCCATCCACATCCACAGGGTCTTGGAAAGATCAGAGGATTTTCTCAAGTAAAGAAAAATATTTGTAAGGCTCCATGACTTAAGTGTAGATTTTTTTGGAGGGCTACCCTTTATAGTAGTTTCTCAAGATGAAGGATCAGCAACACCAGCTCCTGCCAGCAGTGCTGGGAGTGCAAAGGGGTCAAAAGAGGATGTATTTGGAACTCTCATCCATCACAGAAGAGAAAAACAGTTAACCTTAGAGAGGCAACCAACTCTTGCCAAGATCCCCACTTCTCAACATTCCTGTTTGTGTGAGAATGAGTTTTTTTCCCCCAGAGACTTTGTTGAATGATGCATGTGTTATTTTCCATTTAGTGTCACCAGTCCCAGCTGGTATTTCCATGGGAAGAATTCTTCACCTTTCTATTGAAGGGTCTTAGGAGAGGATGATAATATGTCCAAAGTCCCGGAGTTTTTATATCTTCCTATTTTAATAAAATGGTTAAATGTTCATCATTATCATTCTTTCCCCATTGAACAAGTTTCTTTTGGAAAAGCATTTAAAAATGGAGATATCAAGTTTAGTAAGAAATACCAACAGGCCGAATGACTATCATCTCAGATCTCTAAGACATATTTCATCACCTGTCTGTTTTGTCAGCCTTCATAAATTCCAGTGCTTTTGTTTGGGATAGGAGATCCTTAAGTTTTATGCCCTTCCTTTCTTCCCAGCTTCTGCTTCCAAAAATTCAAAACAAGGTGATGGGTGTAACAATGGCTCACTTTAGGTTCTCAGGGGTTAATTAAACGTAGATTAGTTAGGTGCCCAACTGAGAGGTAAATCACATAGAATGACACATATGATGATCTTGTGCATTAACCCATTATCAATATTCTAGAGGAGTTGGATTTGTTCTCTTCTTAGAAGTTTGTTAACATTATAATGAATTTTCTCATCCATAAAGAACAGTCTGTGTTCCTTCCAACAGAATCACATTGACAGTTTCCTTTGTAAGAAGATTGGAAGAGAAACCATCATTATTTGCTTGCGTCTGTCTTTTCTGGGGATTCTAATTATGGCAGCTGCATTTAGACACCACACGATGGTTTCATATGCAGCTGCACACTCCAGTCTCCATAGAATCCAGATTTCCTCATCATTGGAGTTTGTGGAAGAATCAGGAAAGTTTTCTGACTGGAGTTCTGATTCAAACAGAAGTTAGCTATCTTCAAGGGTTTACATTGACAAATGGAGCATTTACTGTAATTACTTCATTATGAAGTACGTTGTGTTGAAGATTTTCTTCCTTATTCTTCACAGACATGATTTTTTTCTATTTTAGAGTAATTCCACTTTTCTTCTGACCTGAATCAAATTTTTCTTGATAAACTAGTAATCTGTTTTTTAGATCATCTCTGATCAGGATTTTAAAAAATAACAAAATGGTCTGTCTGGTCCCATTCTGCAATGACCCTTGTTAAGCATTCGTTCCATATTTTATTGAGCACATAACTCTCGTAAAGAGTATTCTGATTGGTAGAAAATTTATATTCAGCCAATGAATCTTCATGTAATGGAAAATAATGGCAATGGAAAGAAGAAGCATGCTTGCAAAACATGGCATCCCGAGTTTTTTGAGAGAGACCATGACATGAAAAGTTTAGATACAGATTTAAAAACCATATGGAAATGGGAATGGCTGGAGTGAAAATTTTAAGAAAATTTAGTTGGTCAGTTTATTAGAAAACTGAACACTAAAGGGCTGGTATTTTGTGTCCTCAGCAAAAAACATTGAATTACAGTAATCATGATTGGAGGAGTTTGGAACAGCACCTGCTAAAGAAAAGCTCAGAAGACATCTGGAAAATGTGCAGTTAATTACTATACGAAGAGAGGTTTCTTGCATGAGAGAACAGATGTTGTCTTCTCAGAATATGTGTACTGCATGCCATCAATATAAGCACTAGCTTGAAAGGAGAAGGCATTCATTGAGAAGGAAAAGAAACATTTCCACATTGCGCCAGGAAAGTCAGAGGTGACAAAAAAGAAGGCTAAAGAAATATTTGCCAAAGATGCAAAAGATCTCAACTGGCATATCAACAGTTTCTGTCCAGTGGAGAAAAATACAAGTGAATGGATGGGATTATTTGTATATAGTTGATGTACTTGGTTTATTTTACAGATTTGTTATGAAAAGAGAGAAGTATAATAGGTTTACTGCAAAAATTCACAAATTAATGTAACTTAATTACAATGTGAACACTGAAATGCACATGAAATAATTTCAGCATCAGTAGTTGGAGAACAAATTCATTTAAAATATATATTGTGAAATTATTAAAGTCAAGATGAACAATTTTGGTAAGTTTATTAGTTTCTCAAATGATTATTTTGTTTTATATTATGATCATACCTTGCAACTGGATCAGCTTTTTATGATAGTAAAATTGTGCTCCCCTTTGAGACCCCATTGGGGGAGGACCTTCAAAACCCCCTTAACATTTTTTCAGCTTTTTTATGGAAGACCGAAATCATGTCTGCCTTCTGGAGGAAAACTTGCTTGTAGTCCACCATTATGAGTTAAGGAGAAGCCCCCTCCAATTGTCTTAAGTTCTGTTAGTGCTACACTAAAGGGTTGGAGGCTGGACCCATATTTTTCAGAACTGATAAAGTACTTTGAGCTATAGAAACCAGTCTTTAACTCTTTAATCCCTAATAGGTGGAAAGCATTGTGTATTCATTGCTCATTATCTCAACTTCCTTATGAATCATTAAAATGGTGTCCAATCAATCTCTAGTGTCAGCAAGAAGTAGTGATATTTACGTCTTGACAGTGTAAAAGGAGTTGTTTATGATTCAGTGGTAACTATAATTTGGTCTCTGTTCTTTGGTAACCTTGGCTTCTGGTCAAGAATCAATTAACTTTGATAGATCCTCTTGTTTCTATGGACATGAATTCTCTTGATCATATCTGTGATCAGGAGATTTCTTTGCCAATTGGGAGATTTTACATCATGTTTCCCTCTCTAAAACCACTATTGTCTAAGATATTGTGATATTTGAGAAAGTGATACTGAACAAATATACAAGCTTTTTTCAAAAAAGTTCTGTTAGCTGTCATTGGCTTTATTTAGCATGTAATCCCAAACTGGCAAAAGCTCTATGTTTTGATAGTAGTCTTTAAGAACAGCAAAATCATAATTGCATTGGAATTAAACCTTGTTTGCTTGTAGATGCATGCAAAGGATTTTGGTGTATGCTTGTAGATCCATGCAAAGGATGTTGGTGTAAGCTAAGTGTCATCCATGAATAAATTACCTAATGAGCCTAATTACTGCTATAGGAATTAAGCCTCTTTGCTAAGAAATTAAGAAATGCCTGGAAGTGAATATATATATATATATCACTTAATGTATTTAATTTAAAAAATAAACCCATGAAATTGTGTACCCAGGAATGTATATTTTTTTACAAATCCATGAAATTTATATTATTATTAATAAATTATAAATTTAAAGTAACTCAGTGTATCTTGATAGGGCCTGAGTAAAGCAGTTTTTTTCACTGTCACATGCTGACAATACAGGTCTTTCTTATTGCATTTGTATATATTAACCCCATAAGCACTGGACTGGGTGATGTATGGATAGTATATTACTTTTATTAATTATTTTGTAATAATGTTGCAGTATGTTTTGTTTTAGGCATATGCAAAAACTGGAGTGATATTCAGGGAACTAAGAAAACGTATAGATGGTTTATTATCAGCCAAGCTGGATGATCCATCAGTTGATATATCAGGTATTTGTCTTTTGTTGCAAGACTTTTTCTTGAATTCATAAGTTATTGTCTGCATATCAGGTTGCGTCATCTCATTTATAAAATAGCTAAAAGTTTTGCTGTTTACTGTTCTAAGGAAAGCAGTAAAGTAGATCATAAAATATGCCATTTTGAGGAGTAGTTGTTTTGTTAAAATCCTCCGAGTTGCCAAGTTATTTGTTGTTGTTTGTTAGTAGATGAACTTTATTTGTATGTTTTTCTAAAGCACTTACAGTGTGTTGTCTCTTGGTTTCATTATTTAAATCAAATTAATACCATATGGTTTTAAACTGTACCAGTCTTGTCAGTTGTGTTTTATGTGCAGTTTACATTTTAATCTTTAATGTTGCTAAAATTTTAATTTATACCAATGTTTGTTGTTTAGATTTATTTTGAATTTTATGTCAGTTTTTATGTTTTCACAATTAAGATTATTGCATCAGACTAACATAGATAATTGTATCTTTTCAGGGAGCAGACTAGTATCTCTCATTCAGGAATTGTTGGTAGCTGAGAAAACAAGGTGATAAAAGAGTTGTTTCCCTTAATCTGTCACATATTTGTGATAATTTTCAGTAGATTTCTGAAGGACAATAAGAATAGCTCCACATACATTAGGATAGCATGTGATGGAATCTTTCATGCTGCACCCAGAATGAACATTTCCAATTCATGGCCATTGGGATAATTTTCTTAGATTAAGTTTGTCAAAAGCAAAAGGTCAAAATTTACACTTATAAACTTACTTAAAGGCTAAAAGAGTTTGCATGGCAGTCATGTTTGCCCTAAATAAAGACCTTTTTTAAATAAGAGATATAGTTTTCAAGCCTATGAATGTAATTGATGTAGCTTTTCCATTATAACATTGTTTCATTAAATGCGTACATGTGTGAGTGTGTGTGATTTAAATTTGTATGTAGCTTTAACAATTTTTCAGACATATCGCTATGATGTCTGCAGTGTGACAATTTATAGTGATGTCTACCACTGGGGCATTATGCCCCACTTATGTGGCATGATGTCCCACCCAGTCACATTATCCTGACACCAGGCCTACGAGTCCTAACACTAACCTCTTAATGATGAGCACCAAGCAAGGCAGCTGTTAGTACCATTTTTAAAAGCCTTTGGCATGACTTTGCTAGGGTTCCAACCTGCGACCTACTGCATCCGCACTGACCACTAGGCCACCAGCGTGGTTCCATTAAATATGACATAGATGTAAACATCACTTACTTGAGCACTGTAAGGAATTGAAAGTAGGTCTTTCAAAAACCAGTTGCCGCCACTTTTTGCACATATATATCTTCCAATTATAAAAACATTATTTTAGCTGGGTTTATTTTATACAGGCTAGGTTCAGAATGTAAAGGGATGACGTGAAAAGAATAAAGTTCTTCCAAATGTTCTGCTAAGAGTATATTTTTTAAATTTCCAATAATAAATTTGTCTGCAAAAAATGCCCTTTTGTTTATTATTAAAGTTATTTTGATTTGTAAAGAGAGGGACCCTCAGGCAACTATTAACTTGTAAAATAGTATCTTGGCACATTTAGCTTTATATCCACATTTGATGCAGATTTCCATGAAAACTTATTTCAGTGATGGCACATGTGTGGATGCAGCTTATATGCTTTTATGAAATGTGGTTCCTGCATAACACATGATGTCATGCTTGCCAATGTGTAAGATTTTAAAATCAAGTTCACAGGAAGATCAGAATAAATATTATGCCCCATTGAACTTGATTGCAATGAACATAATTCCTGTTTTCCATCTGTCATTGGATTTTGTGTTATTTTGGTTGTTTGGATATTTGGTTTGTTGGCATTGGGAGAAAATTGAGCAGTCTCTTGAAACATTAAATTTTCCAACTTTCAGCAAGAATACTAACATGGTACCTTTAAGAAAAGATAGAGCCAAACTAGCAATTACTGCCTAGCATCACTAACAGTACAACAAATGGCCTGTGGGCTACATTTGGCCTTGCTCTGCTTTTATCTGGTTACATTTGCATCATAAGGACACATTGAAAGATTGCCATCTGTCCCATGCCCTGAAGGATGTTGCACATACCTGACTACCAGAAAATCAGTTTGGACTTCAAGCCAAAAGATCTTGCCAAACATAGTGCTTCATAAGCAGGGTTGACATTGCCAGGAACTTGGATGGTACTCAAGATGATAAAGTCATAATATTGAATTTCTAAAGCTTTTGACAGAGTGCCATATCAGACATGCCATACGTATTGGGGAGCCATGGAGACATGCAGAGATGGCTTAATGCATCAGGTTATACTGGATTGTGCCTAAATAACAAACACTTCTTTATCACCTTTATGATCTATGTAATTGCATTGGTGACTATCACCATACAACTTTCCATCTGTTTGCTGAAGACTGTATAGTGCACTAACAAATCATCAGCTTACAGTGATGACCTGCTCCTTTGCATTGGATAAATGGAGTAAAATATGGCACATGGAATTTAACATTAGCACATACACCATCATGCAGGTCTCAAGTAAAACATCCAAACAGCAGTATAGCTACACCATGGAAGACCAAGTTTATTACATTGTTCAGCCCCACTAGTGTGCTTTGATTCTTTAAACATAATTTATTGAATTGTTTATATAAATTAAAAGAGAGGGCCTTCTTTCAGCTTAGTAAGAATGAATCTTGGAGCTGTATCCACCACTTGCCCTCCCTGCATACACAAACCCGACCCGATTTCACCTCTAAATATGCTTTGGTTTGGCCTACATCTGTAATACTTTATAGTCGACTGCTGCATGTTTACCCACCCCCTGAAAATAATTCTGCTGTTGCCCTCTGTATGTGTGTGTATATATATATATATATATATATATATATATATATATATATATTTATTTATCCCATTTTATTCTTTGTGTGACAATTTGCAGAGAGGGTAAGGAAGTTTAGGGGTTAGTGCTAACTGGACTGTCTAAGGGTCCTAATATTGGTCTTGAGACATACTTGTTCTATCTGTGTGAAGTAATATGTATTGTGGAAGATAAGGACTTGATTGTAAACATTTTCACTGAAGACACAAAAGAAAATGTTAAATGAAAGAAGGCAAGCTGTCTGCTGTAAAATTAGTTACACTAAACACGGCAGTGTACTATATATTATATACATCAGAACATAAATGGGTAACATTAAAAATCATGTGTAATAATGCAGTTATGATTAAGCAAAATGCTGAGAGAATCAAGCTTAATGGTTAATCTAGTGAGATAGTAGAGATTATGGTCTTGAAACATTAGGGATTAATAAAAGGAAATGTGGTAGGGCATGATGGTGTCAGCAATTGACTGTGAACCAGAGGTGTGTTGACTTGGAATTGAAGAGGCGGAAGGTTTCTCTAGTTTCATAAAAAGTGATTACAAGATGTAGTTTAGAAGTGAAAGATAGGTAATGATTTAAGCATTGAAAGCTAAAAACAGATAAATATAATACATCAGAGCAGCTGATGCATGAAATAAAAGCACTGCAAGAAAATGGAATAAAATAATATCTGCACATTTAATTTCTGCAGCTGGTGACATCTGGACAATACTGAAGGTCAGATCTGGTTTGCAGAGATCAGACTGGTATTCTAATGATATAATTTGATTAGGGGTCTGCAATGGGCAAATCGCTTCAATGTGTGGATTAAAAACATTGGAATAATAAACTAAAATTTAACTTAAAATGAAAGATTATTAATCACATACATACATAGTATTTAGTTCAATATACCAGTGCTGAGCCTTTTAATAAACCATACATGGCATGCTAGAAATCACTTGTGTTTAGCATGGCCAGTAGCATCAGTACTTGAAGTTTTCAAAGCTGCTGAGCACACAAAAGAGCCCAATATGGCTGTCAACATGACATATATTTTAAGCTAATCAATTGTGATTTGTGAAATCCTTTTGCACATATATAACAGTTAGCTAAAACAAAAAGTATATACTAAGTTTTGGGTGTCACCTCTTTGAATACACTCAATTGTGTAATTCTAAATTTTCAAAGCTTTTGTGTGCTCGTTAAGAGGAAATTTCAGTTTTTAGCATGGTTTATAAATGATAGCTATTATACTTTGTGTTATAAAACATTTACATATTAACAATAAAGACTCAAAAAGTATGAAATCAGTAAAATCTGAATGCAACACTGCTACCCATATTCACATCTGTTGTTACCATACTACACCTGAAGGTTCACAGCAAGCCACTTTACCACACATGTTTCCTGTTTGTTAGGATCTTCTGGCTTAATTTAGTTTATAAATCAATCTCCTTATCATACTATTCCCTCAGTTTTTAATTGCCTTGAAACTTATTAAACTCTGTTTATCATCATGCCAACAAATCACTTTATTCCTGAATTTGTTTCTAAACTTATTGCTCTTTCTGTCCTATAACTTAATGCAGTGTATTGCACAATCTCATTAGTGCAACTAGTACCACAGATTGTCTTACACATTTATTATGGATTTGTCCAAGCTTTGTGCATTTGCGACTGTATGAAAAATTCTAAATAGTTTGTTATAACTTTTTTATTTCTTTGATCCTGTCAGTGACTATAATGCCAATTGATAAAATAATGTTCTATAAAATGATCTGCAGATATAGCAGCAGCAAGACAGACATCATATATATGAACAACAGCAGCATCCCACTGGTACAGTGGTTATTTAAAAGTGTTCTGAATATTATTGTGCTGTACAAAATTCTCTATTAATCAACTTTACATCAGTCATCCACTTAAAGAACTTACCATGCATCTCTGCACCCATTCTTAGTTTGATTATGCAGTTAATAAATGCTAATTTGTATTCACTTTTTGGTTTATTCTTCATGACATTGGAAAACTGCATTTCAGAGTCATTGTAACATTCAAATCATCTGCAACTCAGCCTCAATATCAGCTGGAGAGTACAGTATGCATGCCCAGAATTTAGTGTACTGTTTGCACAGTAGTAGAATTTTTCTTTGAAGACAATTTTGTGTCACTGACATTAACCATGTTACATCATGCATATATTTAAAAGTGTCCAGTTTGCTGCACATGCACCTGTAGATCATTTTTTGAAAGTTGTATATTTTTTCTTTTGTCTAATGATTGACATTCAATTTATTGACATGAAGAAACAAAACTGTTATAATATTCAGAAATATTAAAGTCACCCTGCCTTAAATAAAAAGTGATGTCTGAGTAGAAAAAAATTCTACTAGTGAGCAAATAGCATATTGTAAAATCCTGGAGCTCATTGTGTAATCTCTGACTGATATTAAATCCTATGGGTATAATTTTCTGTCACATTCTAAAACTTTGTGGTTTTCATCCTTTTAAAGCAGAATTGTGAATTTATGGAAGATCAATGTCTGTAATTGGTAAACTGGAAGTGGTTGAGACCGAAGTGGGCAATTAATGAGGATGCTGGAAATGCAATTGAATATATTTCTTTTATCATGGTCATTAATTTTTAAGTTGTTTTTAATGTACTGAAAATCATTTAAAGCTAAAAAAAAGGTTTGTGCAAAATGTTTTTCTCATTTATTGATGGCTGATCCAAATCAGGCTCAAGTTAAAATCGCCAAACAGTTACTTGCCAAACAGTTACTTGTCAAATATGAAAAAATTTGACTAGAGATGGTGAAATTAGATTGTCACAGATGATGAAATATGGATTTACTCTTTTAAATCTGACTCTAGAGGAAAACAAAAAGATTGGACCAGTGAAAACGAGCAGAATCCAAAAATTTCTCTACCTAATCGGGTTGTCAAGATAATTTAGTAAAGGTGAACAATTCTGTAAAGACAATATTTAACTTAATTTTGTCGTGGTCAGCTTGACACATACACATTAAAATTATTGGGCTGGACATGCAATAAATTGCTGACTGAGATGAAGGCGATCTGTTCTGTTTGGGGCATGAATTGAATTTCATTTAGATTCCATTTGATAACTGTCCTATAGATTTGTCAATGTAGGATTACGCATAGGAAATGACACAGTCGAGACAAGCCAGAGAAAAGTTTGGGAAGATCTTGTACCAGTTGAAACAGGTGTCATAAAATGATATTTTGACTTCCATTGGATTGTAAGATATTGCTGGTTAGAGAACGTGGTATTGATTGCCTAAGATAAATGAAAGGGTGCGTTTCTCAGATGAAATTGAAGGTTTTAAAGTAAGCTCCATCCCAATGCTTGTCTATCTGATTATTTTCTGCCGAAAGGGGAAGCTGGCTCCGAGATCAATAAAAAGTATATTTCCCCTTAAATCGTCTAAGAGAAGGGGGATCTTGAAATTTGAGCCCGAAACCAGAGGAAAGATGGAGGGAATTCTCTGATGATCATTGAGCGAGTGCACGAGAAGGCGCAAACATATTGTTTCAATTGCATACAATATGTTCATTGGTGTATGTTTGCAATTATTTGCTAAATTATTCGTTTTAAATTCATGCATCAATTTTCCTCGAGTTCAGAAGTTAATTAAAAGCATTTTGTTCCGAATTCTATATGACCAGTGGATTATATGAATTTGTTTGAATGACCTCGTCCAGATGTAGTAGAAATCATGTAGGGATATCATGCATTACTTATGATACGAATTGTGAAAAGTAAATTATCAGTCTTAAATGATTTCCATCATATATGCTGAAAACTAATTTTGCTGTGTCTGGAAATGTATGCCAATGAATTGCTAATTAGCAATGTAACATAGGTAAGACAAGGAGTGAAGTCCATTAATTCGGATGTGTTATTAAGTTGTTAATTCATTTCAACCTAGAATCGATGGTGTTAGCGTTGGGAACGTGTGTCGACTGGCAGTTTAGCTGGTAATTTATAGCTACAGCTGGGTGTTATGATTATCTATGAAGTCAAATTATGTTACGTTTCTGAGTATTGTGAGGATCCGCTAACAAGACATTAATTTATCAAGATAGTTGGTGTAACAGTATTTTGCTTCGTACTGACAGTATTAGCATAGTTCTGTGTAATATCGATAAGACAATATTGTTTATTTCCGGAGAAGAAAAACATGACACTTGTTAGGTCGGGAATTATATTTATTTGAAGGAAAATTATCTCCACATTTTCACCGCACAGCGGAAAAAAAACAAAGAGGGTTGATGACCCGAAGAAGAGAGATAATAAATTCTGCAGCGCCGACCTAACACCAACAGTGATTTAGATGTCCGGAAGCAGCCAGGTGATGCTGACATGCCTTCGATTTGAATTCGATGAGTCACACGATCATATGATGCAAGTTGGTTTAACGGTGTAACAGAACGGCTAATTGAATTTCACATAAATTTGTAACTCCGTTTCTAAGAGAAAGTGAATCACTATAATGTTAATATCCTTTGCATTTTAATTATGTAATTGATTAAAATGTTATATTTTACATATAGAAGCTTGTGTTTTTCTATGCTATATTTCAATTCAGATCTCTATTATTCCAACTATTAATTTCATATTTCATGTTATTAATTACTCCAGCCGGGCAACAACACCTTGGTCGATTATTTTATAGAAAATGATAACAACAAGCCATAAGGAGCGGGGAGATTACCCATCATCTTCCACCTTCTGACATTTTCGCATGCACTATTTTCCTATACAAAAGGCCCGATCACCCAGACACCTATGCATGACTCAGCTAGTGTCTCTGGACATTTTCAGACTTTTAAGATGTTGTTGAAAAGTTGTGGAATACTTCCGAACCAACCAGTTGCGCACTGGCAACTGACATATACATCTACTACATGGAAATAGACCGGTACATAGACTTCCTGAAGGAGTACATAATTCAAACTTTGCCACACCGTTCCTACAGCACCAATTAGCCCTAATTTAGCTCAAGAGCGATTATTGGCTCCAATGCGTACCAATATGTAAATGTAAAATGACATTTAATATTTGGCTAACCAGACCTAAAAGTGTGTAAAGGTGGGTGGGTATATGTTTGAGAGGATGCGCTGCCGTTCTTTTTCTGTAATAAAATAACTTGTACGGTAGATTTAAATTAATTTGTACGGTAGATTTATATTAACTTGTACGGTGGATTTATAGTAAAGCTTTTTAGATACTTCTCGTACTAAGATTAACATCATATGCTAAACGTGTTCACGATTTTCTATGCTTTTATTTTTTTTCTAATTGTCATTGTCCTTTCTGATTTATTGTTTGATGTTGCTGTTTATGACAAGATTTTGTGAATGCATCTACTCTTGGTGTTGTTAGTGGATTGCTGCTATATATAGTACGTTTCATGGTCATCATTTGTAGACGTGACTATTGGCCAGTCATTTTACACACTGATCACGGGATGCTTTAGACTATTCGTCCCCGTAAGGCGTATAGAAGGGATCTGTGAGAGACCGCTACATTTAGTATGCAAATTGCTCGCCGTTCCCTAATTTTTAAGAAAATGCTTTTAAATGGCTTCGCAGCTAAGGGTGTATTAGTTATTTGCTTAAACATGCTGTTTGTTATTCTCTGCGTTTCCTTGGGCTTCAAGTTCTATATTTACAGTAGAATTTTCTCTTCAATTATTCCCTTACGATAAACATTTTTTTTTTTGGTTTTTATTTGTTTTTTTTCTTCTTTTTTATATTCTTAGCATCATTATGACTGAAAAGAGGATACAACATTTGTATATCACAATGACCTACTTTTATTTCACGCTTTCTATATAACGTATTTGAGATTCCTAATTTCTTATTTGAATCTAATTGCATGACCAAGTGTGTATACCATATATGTATTGGTTTTACATTGCTCACATTCTTACCTTTTCGTTTATGGACTAATATAGTTTGTCAGTTTTTCGTATTTTTCGCTTTAACATCTGGTAAGAGTTCAGTGCATGAATTATTCGTACTACATTATTTACAGAACGATATTATCAATGCAGGATAACACGTAAAACATGAGAGCCTCGCTAGCGTATAGGAGCCTTTTCGCTGTTTACCGGACTGGGTTGAACAACATGCGTAAAACAGGTACATCTGAGCTTTGCATATGCCTAGCGCAGTAAAGATGTTATCTTTGATACTTCATATCAAATCTAATTTGCAATTTCGATAACATTCATTAAGTTGCGCCTGGCTGAGAAATGTATTTTTTTTTCACTTCTTTCATGCCTGCTTCTTTTCGCATCTCAGTTCGGATAGAGCTAATGCATTTTTTTTAAACTAATGTAATGAAATAATCGGAAAATGGATCACAACACGAAGACTTACTCATACAGTGTATAGAAAGGTTTTGCAAACTGCAAGAACACTCCAGCAAATTATATGCCACTCAAACCCAGTTTAGTTTGTGGCCAATTGTAGATTTAATTTTCAAAAAATTATGTAAAAGAGTCAAGCAGTGGTTGTTACCCTATTTATATGCTTGGATAAGATCAGTTTTCTTGGAATATTTGTTTATTTGTTGTTTTTTCTTTCTAATTCAGCTATTTATCAAGAGTTGTCACTATATCACTTTGTTGTTATGAATCTAGGAAGCAATATTGGTGCTGACCATTTACATGTACTCATAACATTGATCATCGTTTTAGTAAATCGCTGTGTATATACATTTGTAAGCACATGCAATTTGAAGTAGTATATGATACGTTCAAAGATCCATTTACATTAATATTTTAAAAAAATACTCCAAATATCTCTAATTATTCTACCAAGAAATGAGTCACGCTAATTAACGTGTTACGTTTATTCAGTACATGTGAAAAAAATTGAATCAGTGGTCAAATAAAATAACTGATAAATATCATCATGAAGCGTCAAATTTTGTTTGTTTCGATACATTCAGTAAAAATAAACTACTCTTAGGAAATTTAATTCCAAGCGTATTATATTAACAAAAACTGCAAACTGCTTTTATTAACCTGTAATAGTCCAGTGCACATATTCTTAGATAGACGTTGTAAGTTATTCAAACAATTATATCCAATTATTTAAATTATGCCTGTTTATTATCAACCAGTATTCAATTCTGAAAGTTTCGCTGTCTTCCTACCCACAGGATCGTTCTTCGAAACATGATATTTAATTTGCTCAGTCCATGTTTGGAACACGTTTGTGCTAACAGATTTTGGCGTTCAAGACTTGCACATTCAATATAATGACGTACTCCTGTCATTTGTTGCATCGTCTGATCATACATTTCTAGAAGTCAAAATTTAAAGACGAGCTTTTGAAATGAGGCCAAAGAATATGTCGTTCAGATACGTCTTTACTAGATTACATACACATAACCCTTTTGGATTTTCCTCCATCTCGGTACGAAAAGGGTACAGTTGATTTCTTTCGTGCAAAGCGAAACTTTGTAATCACTACGCCGGTGAAGGAAACGGTTTTACTTTTTCCACGGACAATGTTTGAATGACAGGCTAGAAATGAAGCGAGCGTCTTGTTGCGTATACTTGCTGATAAGAACTCTGTTACAATAAAGATTTTTTTTTACAAAATACACGAACTATATTTTTGTAGTCTTTGTATATTGTAAGCCTTCTCCATGTGTATATATATATATATATATATATATATATATATATATATATATATATATATATATATATATATATATATATATATACACACACACATACACGCGTTCAAATATCATGGATAAGTGTACAAACCTTTTCTACGTCCATGTCCATATAGGTATAAGGCTTATTACATTAGCTATTAGCTTGATTTTATTTTACAAATTCAAATTTTGCTGGATTTGATGAAATTTTACTGAATCCTGCTTGAATTCATTTGCGAAATTTGATAACATAATTTCTGACATGCCAATCATATTCGAAGCTATGGTATGCGAGATCACGACATCATTATACTTTTGGTAAACTATACTCTATCGTAACCTCTCAGTATCTGATTTTAAATCTATGGAAAAAAGATCAACTGAAACAGCAATCACTAGCTGGGAGAAATTGAAATGAAGACATACAGTAAAATGTGATTTAGATTTGTTCAGAGCATGAGCCAAAAACAATCTCTTGAAATTAAATCAAAACTACTCTAGGACGGTTGATTTGCTTAAAATGTACTCGTTCATGTATTGACGTTCTGCAAGAAAGAAACACTCTTAGTGCCTTCTGTTATCGTTTTCAAGCATTATTGGAGTCAGCGTCCAAGCGGATATAATTTCCAAGCGCAAAGCATAACTTCCAGTTACTGATAAGTAACTCATTAAACTCATTAACTAGGTTAAATCATTTGGTTTGCATGACACTAATACAATTTGTCAACTAGCAATTACTACTTTTTCTTTTAAAAATAGAGCATAAATACAACATCGCGGGACTAAAACACTCAACAATCGAAACAAAGTACTCTCTAAAAACCCAAATTTCATTAAACATCCCTTTATAGTTCATTCCACAAACTGAGATTTCTTGATTAGTTCTTGGTTTTAGCAACAATTAAATTTTCTCTGAATATTCAACAGGATCGAAAAAAAATTATTACCACAGTTTAATGAATTATCTTGGAAAGAGTATTTTTATTACCGACTAAGAATTTACTGGGAAGTGAGAGATTTTTTACTTTGTTTTGCAGAGAATAAATTGATTCTCAGATGCACAGATTTTAAAATTGAAATATATTCTATCCATTTCTTCTTCTCTACCATTGGAAATAAAAGTCGAGATTTGTAAGAACTTATTTGCACGATCTTGTAAAATATAAAATTTTTATATTTCTGTAGGGAGAAATTTGGTCAAATTGGGATTTATCTTTCAGAGCTGAGATTCACTAAATTTATTATTGCAAGGAGAGTTAGATAGCTAAATTATGTAAATACCTTTATGCTGTATTTTATACTTTAAATACCATTATGTTGTTTGTACTTTAAATACCTTTATTCTGTATTTTATTCTTTAAATACATTTATGCTGCATTTTATACTCTAAATACCTTTAGGCTGTATTTTATACTTTAAATACATTTAGGCTGTATTTTATACCTTAAATACATTTAGGCTGTATTTTATACTTTAAATACCTTCAGGCTGTAGTTTATACTTTAAATACCCTCAGGCTGTATTTTATACTTTAAATACCTTCAGGCTGTATTTTATACTTTAAATACCTTCAGGCTGTATTTTATACTTTAAATACCCTCAGGCTGTATTTTATACTTTAAATACCTTCAGGCTGTATTTTATACTTTAAATAGATTTAAGTTGTATTTTATACCTTAAATACATTTAGGCCGTATTTTATACTTTAGATATCTTTAGGCTTTATTTTTAACTTTAAATACCTTCAGGCTGTATTTTATACTTTAAATACCTTTATGCCGTTTTATTGTACTTAAAATTGGTGTTGACTAAGAATTATATTTGTTACTAAAACTGAAAAATGGTTAATATGATTAACCATCGAAATAATCATGCCTTCAAATGAAAAATGAAATATGTGAATTATTGATGGAAGAAGACAATAGTATATTAAGGACTGTTGAATAATGTGCGCATTGACTATATACCATGCTATCGAAGAGACTACACTGTCCGTAGCTGCTCTTTAGTTTTCGTCAGCTACGCAATATGTGAGAGTCAATTGTTATTATGCTTCCTTTGTGCTAGCAGCATGAAAGTAAATTTTTGTTATGCTTTCTCTGTGATAGCAATGTGGCAGTCAATTGTTATTATGTTCCTTCTGTGATGGCCAGTGTGTATGCCAGTGGTTGTTATTCTCCTCGGTGCTAGCAGCGTGAAAGTCAATTTTTGTGATGCTCACTTTGTGATAGCAATGAGGCAGTCAATTGTTATTATGTTCCTTCTGTGATGGCAGTGAGAGTCAAGGGTTATTGTGTTCCCTCTGTGATAGCAGTGTGAAAATCAAGTTGTTATATCGCCTCTGTGATAGCACTATGAAAGTCAATGGTAGTTATGCTCACTCTGTGATAGCAGTGAGTGTCACGAGTTGTTATATGTTCCCTATGATAGTAATGTGTAAATCTAGGGTTATTATGTTCCCTCTTTGATAGCAGTGTGAGAGTCAATGGTTGTTATGTTCATGTGATAGTAGCGTGAAAGTCAATGGTTAGCATGTTCCCTCTGTGACAGCAGTGTAAGAGTTATTTTGTTCCCTCTTTGACAGCAGGGTGAGAGTCAATGATTGTTATGTGATAGTAGCGTGAAAGTCAATGGTTAGTATGTTCCCTCTGTGACAGCAGTGTAAGAGTTATGTTGTTCCCTCTTTGACAGCAGCGTGAGAGTCAATGGTTGTTATGTGATATTAGCGTGAAAGTCAATGGTTAGTATGTTCCCTCTGTGAAAGCAGTGTAAGAGTTATTTTGTTTCCTCTTTGACAGCAGCGTGAGAGTTATGTTGTTCCCTCTGTGACAGCAGTGTAAGAGTTATTTTGTTCCCTCTGTGACAGCAGTGTAAGAGTTATTTTGTTCCTTCTGTGAAAGCAGTGTAAGAGTTATTTTGTTCCCTCTTTGACAGCAGTGCAAGAGTTATTTTGTTCCCTCTGTGACAGCAGTGTAAGAGTTATTTTGTTCCCTCTGTGACAGCAGTGTAAGAGTTATTTTGTTCCCTCTGTGACAACAGTGTAAGAGTTATGTTGTTCCCTCTGTGACAGCAGTGTAAGAGTTATTTTGTTCCCTCTGTGACAGCAGTGTAAGAGTTTTTTTGTTCCCTCTGTGACAACAGTGTAAGAGTTATTTTGTTCCCTCTGTGACAGCAGTGTAAGTGCTATTTTGTTCCCTCTTTGATAGCAAAAGCTGCATATTGTTTTGCCTCAGCACATACACATACATTTTGAGCCATGAAAGTTAGACTGTATCGTTGTTGTAAATGTGTTTTTTATGTTCACATTTTTAAACTTTTTCAGTGGAAATATTTTTCTGTTTGACATAACTTTTTCTCGCACGATAAGGCAAAACCCATTTGAAGTAGACGAAAGAAACATTGTAAGCATATTTAGACTAGCATATAAATAACCTAATTATATTGTAAGGCGTTTAGGGGAAATTGATTCAGATTTATTAAAATTTTAAAAGCTTTATGAATTTTCAATTTTGGAGCAATACCTTGTTAAGATTCTTAAACGAAAACCACTAGTAGATGTGCAACTCTGCAAGCTTGTTACGGCTTAACTACACATCATTACAACCTTGGCTATAGTGTATCAATTATTTGCAGTGGATTAGAATCCACACTAAGCATAAAGGTCGAAGATAAAGGCAAAAATAGTAAAATCATTATAAAGAAATTGTCGAATCTTTGATAGAAATGCAATATTATACAAATTCAAAGATTTTCATAACGGGAACATAATTACGGGACGCATCCCTTGACAGAATGTTATCTCAATGTTACCCCTTACGACATGAAGAAATACGTACCAGGCCTGTTATATATCTCTGCGCTGGTAGTGGGGAGACAGATTTACATGTATATGTGCATGATCTAATTATATTTTCAGGCCATTATATTTAGTTTTAAATTTTAAAAAAAATAATTTTAGCATTGTGCACCTAATTTTTTAAGTGAGCATTTGCTCTAATGATTAAGCAAAAAAGTACAAGGTAGACAAATTAAAGATAATATGAAATTTTGTACTGATATGTGAATGACGTGATGTTTAGGTCATTGCATTAATTTTGTAGTTTTTATGCTCATTTTTAATTTCTTGGACTAGTTTCTTCTTTTAGGAAACGAATCTAGATTAGCATCTAGATTGACTTAAATAGACTAATGGAATTTGGTATGCATGTTTTTATGTTTTGCAGATGATCTTGTAATAAATTTCTTTAGTTTTATCTTTATTTGAGGCATGCGTGTTTTGCTGATACCGATGCAATTCTTGGTGAGCTTTTTTCTTTTCTTCTTTGATGACGATCTTGCACGACCCGCAGTAAACAAATATTAAATAACAGATGGATTGAATCTTACGACAAAGGTTTCAGATCTGAACCACATTGTACGCACTGAATACAAAAGCAAACTTTAGGGTCCCGGTTGGCCGAATGGTACTCGGCTCTCGAATTTACAGATCACCGTCATTTCAATTCTCTCTACACGAGTTCGAGTCTCATGAAGGGTCAGCGTGTGTATGCCTGGGAGGGGGGGAGCTCTTCCCGGAATTGTTCCATGTTCTTCCTTCACCAGATATACTGGCTGCCATGTTTAGCCTATCCTGTAATGAAAATGGCATTAAACCAAAAATAATAACATCAACGACAACACAAAACAACACAAAACCAAAACTGTATATTGTGAGCAACCGATCATTTAATTACTTTATGTGGGGGTGTAGTAGTGAGGGGTTAATCATTTTTAAAACTTCGGCCCACATATTGACTTAACAAAGCTCTTTGATTGAATTTTATAAAAAAAAGAGACTAATTATGTTCATCATATAATCTTTCAGATTAAGTACTGATTTGATTTTGCACGTAATTTGAAAATGTTTTTCGTTTAGACTGAGTAATATGTAACATTTCGTATTTTCTAATGTGTTATAAATAAATAATCTTATCTCAATGGGCGCGAATGTGTCTGAGCGCAAATTGAGGAAAGCTCCACGCATAAAATCACGGGCACATCAAATGTGAATTTAACTTTATTTCATTTACCGATCGACGTTTTCTCCAGACATTGGACAGAAAAAACAAGGCTTTTACCGGTGTATGATTAAAGCTTTCACACTGTTTCAAGATTTAGTTGAGCTCAAAGAATACGGGTCTTTATCTCTCAACCAAAACTATAAACTTGTATTCCTTGCCCATTTGTATTTCAAAATGCTTCTTTAGATTGGCACTGTGTCCTTGTAACATGATTTGTGTCCTGGAAAATGCACAGTCCTAACAAGACTGTTGCAGCAAGTTTGTCACGTTCTACCCCGACACCACCCCGATGTGTTGTCAGCCTTGAATAGTTAAAATATACGCGTGGGTTAGGCGAACAGGTTATTCACTTGGCGTTGAAAATTGAATTGCTCTATTTTAATCTTTACGGTGTTTATTGCAGTAGTCAAGTAATCGTAGGAGCTTTTGATTAAATATAAGTTAGGAATACTTCGAGAAAATTGGAATAAAATTAAACAATTTTTTTTCTCGCGTCCTCTTCCTCGCCCATTCACTTGTACAAATGTATACGAGCATTGCATTTTGGGGGAATATAATGTGTCTATCTGATATAAATAATGAGTATTACGTAGATTTATGTATGCGGTGAAACATGGTTTCCCCAACTTCCGCACCATTTTTTATGCAACAGTAAAAAAAAATAAAGAAAAGGGGGAACAAACAACCAAACCAGCAATTATTCGCTGCAGCAATGAGATAATGATGCAAAATCACCGAAAGTCCGTTCAAATCATCGTCACTGCAATACTATGGGAAACGAAATTTATCTGCATTATTTTTTATTTAAATCAGGACGGTTGTGAAACATTATTTTTAAGATTGTCGTTTCGAATTAGATCGTATACAGAATGTAGGTTAGCGTGTAGCACTTGTGGCTTTATTAAAGGAAATCGTATATTTGTACCCTGTAATCTCGTAATTGAATACGAAGTCATTCGAAATAATTAATTAAAAGCATGCATAAATATTTTGATATAATATTGCACCACTATCATATTTAAGTTTAAATTGTTTTATTTGCTGTCTGTCTGGATTGCTTGACAAATTTTATTTTGCCAGTGGTCGATTTCCGTTAAACAAAAGGAATTAATCAATCAAGATCACATCAGGTAAAATTTTCAAGCCCACCTAATTCAACTATATCATTAAAAGGAAACAAATTAGGTGTGTGTGCGTGCATGCGTGCGTGTGTGCGTGCGTGTGTGCGTGCGTGCGTGTGTTTGAGAGAGAATGTGTGTGTGTGTGTGTGTGTGTGTGTGTGTGTGTGTGTGTGTGTGTTTCGGGCAGGTTCGGGGAGGAAGCAGCATTAAAGGCTTTCTCCTTTCTCCTAACAAATGTGATGTAAATATATCTAACCAATACTTCACGGATAAATCACCACCAGTAGACGACTGTAACACTATGCTTCCCATGCTTGTTTAACCAGATTACACTCTAAGGAGCATTCATACTAGTGAGCGCGATGTAGAAGATGCACACAAGAAAGCTAGTCCACACAAAATAGCATGCGTGCTCGAACGAGGTTAATCAAAGACAACATAAAGTGGGAGTTTCATTAAGCTCTGTTAAATAGTATTAATTTTAAAAAGCACAACAAGAGCCAAGTCTTATCAGTATTCTCATAATTTGATGCATAGGCATTGTCGCAAGTTCCCAGTTGATCGAGCTGTGTCCGGACAGAATTTAAAGCTTATGTTTTCAAACATTAATGCACAAATCTAGTTTTACCTCGTGTTATCCGGTTTGTTTACGAAAGTGTTATGTTGATGTGGTCTTTTGAAAAGCCATTGACGTTGATAAAATAATTCGTGTACTATTTTGTAATATTCCCTAGGCATTTGACAAAGTCTGGCGTTAGGGTCTACTTTACTAAAAAATATTGGAGTGTGTGTGTGTGTGTGTTTGTGTGTGTAATTTGAATTTTTAGTGTAGCTTTAACAATATATTTTCTAGTCGTAGTGTGGCAATTCTATAGCGATGTTCAGTCACATTATCCTGACACCAGGCCGACCAGTCCAACACTAACCTCCTAATGCTGAGCTCCAAACAATGCAGCTGCTAGTACCATTTGGTCGGGGTTCGAACCTACGACCTCCTGCTTCCGAGGCTGACGCTCTAGACATTTTGGCTACTCTTGTGTGATAGACTGATAAAATGCTTTAAACATTATCTTAGTACTAGGATGCATTGCTGATTGACTAATTTTAGAACAAATGAGAGCCAGGGACGGAGTTCCCCAAGGATATGTACTCAAATATTTATTGTTTTGAATTTGTAATAATGTCATTATTTTCTGTGTTAGAGTAGAGAGCTCTATATACTGACATAATATCCTTATTAGTGATTGTGGAAAACCCGTCGTTTGACGAGGATATGCTGAATGAAAATGTGCAAGAATCAAATTTGCTAAATAAATTGTTTAGAAATCCAAGCATTGGCTGGTGAATGGCTTGTGAAGTGTATCCCAATTAAAACATATTTATTATTATTATTATTTATAAAGAAAATTTTTTCACTAACCCTTCTATCGACATTATTCCAATGAAAATCGTCACATGTCATTTGCACTTGGGCTTTATGAGCGACGAAATATCGAGCTTGTTATTTACATATTCAAGAAATAACTTGAAAAGCGTGGCAAACGATGAATGCAGTCCATTTATTTGTTTTTCAGTAAATATAAAGCTTGATACATTATTTTCACATTATTTCTAGGGTGTTATCCTAAGATACTAAAACTAGATTTAACTGAAAGAAAACATTCTCCATTTTCGATAGGGTTTTATAAGCAGTCTTATTACGCAGATCTGTGGATCGTGATTTAAAAATGTAGTTACTATTCTTCCTTTCTTACTTTTAATGGTACCAACACATTCAGAGCCAGTACAGAATTCACAAGACTCCTTGTAGTACCGAATTTACACGAATCCTTCCAGCGAAGATCCAGATCAGTTGTTACATGAAGATGATCTTTATGCTTATTACGTCAAGGAATTAGAACAAACTATGATTTCTAGCGCATTAAAGCAATGATAGGATGTCCTCTGCGCTGTTCGCAGTTGTATGAAAGTTTTACTCATACATATGGTAACTGAAATAACTTTGAAAAAGATTAAAAGACTAGAAATATACATCATGCGTTCCGCTAAGACGGAGCTCAAATTTGAATTTAATTGAACTTTTTTGGTCGTATTTTGTTACCGATGCATGATATTTAAACGATGTAAAAAAGACTATTCGGTTCCAAGATCCTGATGTAGTTTAGTAACCGTTGTCCCTATTTGAAGGCATGCATTGGGTTAATTAAATTACCTTTTATTGACTAGCCGTTTCTATTTATTTTCCAACAATTTCATATGAATGCGATATCGTCCTATCTGCATGCAAAATTAACCCGTTAGGTACCGAGAGTTGCTGACAAGCGAATTTTAGATTGATCGCGAAATGGTGCCTATAAAATTGCTTATCGGTGATTCTAATATACTCACTAACCTATGAATATTTTGCGCAAAATTGTGTACGTGTTTTTTCTTAGTCGACAGACAGAACGACTCTGATTTAGCTGAAGTTTACGTCGCGGCCGTCAGGCCTATTAGTATTCATAAACAATATCAAATGAGTCATATCCTCCATCTCGGAACATATCATGCATTTTGTTTCGTATTTAGTACATAACCCTTCTTTCATGCTTTCTTAATATTTATAGCTTTACTGTTTGAATGAAATTCAAAGCGACTTGGGATTTATAAACTTCGATTTGGCGAGTTTAAGAATTTCGACAAGCTGGCGTCTATTTTCTTTTATAACTAAATTATGGTTTATCGACCTGATCATTTATGTGAGCATTGCTGAGAAAGAGTAAAATCAAAATCTGAATTTAGAAACGTTGCACGCAATGCCGATATGATTTTGACGCACTGAAAACAAGATGGCTTTGTCAAATTGTAAATGGGATAGTGGGTAGCAAAATAATCGTATCATGAGAATCTGTTTCAGATTTCGCATATTTCTTCGAGTTAAAGACCATAAACCATACGGACTATTTTTCTTAGTCCAATTAATTAATCCAATAAATACCATCCTTAACCACATATAAGTCAAATCCAACTGCGAACTGAACAGATCCAGGCTTGCAGTCTGAGTCTATGCAGTTTGTTAGAAATACTCAGCAGAGCAAACAATACAGGCCCTGATCTGCTCGCGAATTATTCGACGCAAGATCATTGTCTATGTTGTTTGCAGTTTGCCTGAGGTTTTCAGCGAGTATATCTGTATAAATATATTGTTGTTTTTTTAGGACTTAATAAATTATCTTTGATACGTACTGATATATTGTGATATTAGTGGAAGAAATAAATTATGCAACGGATGCGCAACGTTATGATTTCTCCCTCAAGACAACATCTATCTTCTATATTGCTATACTTTCACCATTTTCCTCTGTTTCATGTTGATAAGCTGTCTTGAAGGGTTTAAGACAATACATTTAATCTCGTCATTTCCACGATACCTTAACTGCTTACTAATAGACGTGTCAGACTTGTGATAACTGTGCCGAGAGTTCGAATCCAGACAAGTCTAACTCAGGTCTTTTGCTGTGGTATGTCTCCGGGCAAGCCTCTTTGCACCACTTGCTTGGGCAATACATAAATTGTTTAATGTGTAGATGCTCTATAATCCAGCATTTTTCGGCAATGATCATTTGCAGATGGCCTTACTCTCTCAAATGCCCATGTTAGTTGCCGCTCGATTACATGATCAGCTTTGCGAGCTCAGTTGTATAATATATTACGTCTGCCTTACGGCATGCATAAGACTCAAACATCCACCACCAGATGAGTCAGTGTGCAGAGACTCAAGCTCCTATCGTTTGGGAACCCATCTGTTCCTGGAATTGGAAACTGTCAGTCGCCAGCGGAGTCCGGAAAACATAGGTCTCCAGATTAATTTTTTTAATTATGATTTATAATTTTCAATATTTGGAGCGACTGTCTTCGGAAAAAGGTCAAGCTAATCCTGCCGGCCATACTGGTGGTAGTGACGTGTCTCTGCAAAGAAATCATTACCAAATCACCCTAACTGAATTTGGAATGGCGATTTGAGCTGTTGGTGCGCTAACTCAGTACAATCATCCATATCAGACGTATTCCCGTAAAACTCTTCCGGCAAACTCAATGTGTTGGCCAATTTCCTTTCATACAAACCTGTATCTTTTCAATCAAAAGCTGTATCCTAATAGTGACGATTGTGGCATTCAGTCAGTGAATTACACGAAGCCTCTGTTTAACCTGCCAACCTTATGCGGTCCTTATGAGGCAAACTATTTTAGTCGCCAAGAACAAGTTACCGTTAGTGAGAAATTTAACAAAATCATCATACATTCTCTCTCCAGTATTGATACATACCATGAGGCTTACAAACGAAACATATTATATATTATTATATATATATTATATGCGCTTAGACTTTATCTGAAAAATACTGTGCCTATTCGTCGGGCTAGAAAACGCCTTTTTCTCCCATTCAAACCTGTGAAGAGAATATAACCCCACAAGCCCTCACACCATAGATGAAGTGGCTGATACATCAGGTGTACTTTGGCTGACCACCAGAACAGAGTTGACTCTACTAAATCTCTGCTCAATAAATAACATCAATCTCTACAGACCTTGCCTTTAAGAAAAATACTTCGATTAAAGATATTATCGAGTCAGTCGCTGGGCATAGTCAACTTTCTATAATTCTTGTCTTGCTAACTGGGTTCCACAACGAAACACTCCGGATCTGGTAGGCCCTGTGTCAGTCGCACAATCAGCTAACATACACAACTAACATAAGTACAATGTCCAAACGAAAACCTTGCGCAGCTTTCGCTGGATTCATCTGAAGAATTTTATGTGGTAAAAAATCTCATTATTTCTTCTTTCCAGACGTAAATCAGGTCTCCAGGGTGTGCAGCTCGCAATTAGGAGAGTAGGTTAACCTTTGTATGGAGAATCAAATATTCTCTAATCAATGTTTACCTATGATGTAGGTTGGACACTCATCATTCCCTCCGCTTGTTACGTATTCGCATAACATTAATGTGATTTTGGTCCCTTTTCTAAGAAGAAAGCAATCCTTATAGTAAATTATAATTCTCCTAGAATACTTCAACGAACACACTACTTGAATACTTCCCCGCCTCCCCGCAAATAGAGCAGCCAGTTGGGCCATCTTCGGTTCAGGATTAAACTGGTTCCACCTTTAGGATGCAAGAAAAGAGCTATTATGTATTAATGTATTAGAATGAAAGACGAATATTCGTCTTTGGTAGAGCTGGATTCGGGAAGTAGTAGGGCTTTTATCGTACCGCTAATCTTACGGGCAGGGGAAGTATTCATGGAGGAATATAATTTACTAAAGAGACTTGCTTTTTCTGCAATATTTACCTATCCAAGTTGTTTCGTGCACTGATATATGTATTGTGATTTATTGTCATTGGTTTTCAGTGCATTTTTACAAAAACCTTTGTTCTAAACTCAGAAGACATGCTACGCAAAATGATCTTTTCCGCATTTATGTACTTTCTTAATGTACAGTCCTCTTTACATGAAAGCTGTGCCTATTATTAGTAAGGAAAATGCGTAATGGTAACGTAAGTTTACTCACTTATCTCTAGGCACAAATAATCAGTCTTTTCCTTGATTCTAATATTTACTCTGTGCGAAGATAGCCATAGACCTGACATTTGAAATATTCGGTAGTTTATTCCATCCATTCTTTTATAACGATTTGTAATTTGTAATCATCGCATGTTTCTAAATAGCTGGACATGATAATATACATGGACCCAATGAGACGATCTGTCCGTAATTTTCATCAAACTAATCTTATCTAGGATGGAGATTAAATGATGGAAGATATTTATCTACGCCTGAAATTTCCCACAGGAGACTTGAATGAACAGTAGGTGACACAGGCTGGCCATAAATAGTTGTACGGTTAACGGATAACAGTGTTACAAATTATACCATACCATCGTGTCAAATAGATTCGTTTATCTTGATTTCTTTGAGGATACATTGAAACGAATCCTGTGGGAAGCTTCATGGATCTAATTGGATCAGCGTTTATGCTACAGTTAGGATATTTGATCTCACGTCCCAAATGTATACCGAATCTCTTTGATGCCCGTGTAATGCAGGACACCTAGCTTTACATAGATCTATCCATCTATTTCTTTCTGCAATTTGTCTACATAAGCATATTGGCTGGATGATACCCTGATTTGTTGGTAGAAACGAGATCGTATTTATCTACTGATAAATATTCACTTTTTCAAAGATAAATGTATTGATGTGTAGCTATTGATGAATCATGATATGGAAAGAAATGTGAGCGGTAACACTTTACTTTAATAGCAGAAATAAGCAACACAAGTCACCCAACCACACTTAATTAGTTTCATCGCACCAACCATTGAATTAGAGTCCATATACTCTTCGAGTCCAGTTACCTTAATAAAGGGAAGCTCTGATTACATGCCATCGGAAAGACAGGGTCAATATATTAATATAGAAGTGGAACTGACATTCGTCATCTCAAGCCAAGTCACACAATAAGGCAGAAGACACTAGTCAATAAAAATACTTCTTTAAAGCGGCAAATAGTCTATGCATTTTCCGATTATGTAAAGCATGTGCATATTTAGTATATACAAATATAATATTTGTATATACTAATTATGATCTTACATTAGGATAGTATTGGTTTGGTATGAAGGTTTGAAAATGTCTCTCATTCCGGACTCCCCTACTGATTTGTATTTAATTGGTCAATAACCAATAACTCATCTACGAATAGAAAAAAGAAAACTCGTAGATCACAGACAATTTGCGGATATATTAATCGAATAATAACGGAAAGAGTAACTTTATCTACAATATTATAGGGGCTCTACAATATTTTGAGAATTATTAGAATATATTCACAGCCCACAATTTAGATGCCATAGACTATATCAAGGAGTAAAGAATAGAAATCGAACGTAACAAAATATATTACTTTGTTAATAGGCTCATGGATAGTGATTAAAGCTAAGGTTATGGTGTCTGTTAACAAACAATAATTCTTCATTATAATATTTCAAAAAATGTTTGTTTTATTTGTGCTAGTTGTATGTGTTTCGTTTTGAATAATAAACACTGGTATAGAGATGACAATGAAAATATATGACATCAATATGGAAGTGTTAATGGTATGACAGCATCTTTATTCTGCTTCCTCAGATTCTTTAGATACTCAAGATTTGCTACGAGGGATTAACAGCTGTACCAATGCACAAAACACCGTTGCTTTCAAGACATGATGCACAACATTGCGACAGGAATAACGTTATCGTGGACCACATACACACATCAAACAAGTTCAAAGTTGTATTTGGTTTCAGCTGACTAATTATTAGGATAGTGGGTATGGATAAGATTTGAAAATTTGGATGCACGATCAATCCGCTAGTGATCCTGACTAGCGTATAATAAAAACAAATTATGGTGGATTGAATTGTTCCCTGCGGGATGTGTTTTATAGTAGATGTCCTAAGCAAATACATGGAATATATAAATGAAACCGATGCCATCGTTTGATGAGGAAACGAATTTTGGATGATGGAAAAATCCCGAAAGCGAAACATTTGAATAGGTTATATTGCAGCTATATAGATAGAAGAGGACTAGATACGTACAAGCATTTCTGTGACACTTCAAAACTTAAACAGTGCATAAAATTTGTTCCAGCATATGTGTCTTCACATAAACGTGAAATTTATATTTCTTAAAGTAGCAACGGCCCTCTATCAGCCATACAAAACATATGTGGTAATTTGTCTTTCTGTATCAGATGTATTGCACACAGGAAACGGTAGCCTACATTATTTATATATATATATATATATATATATATATATATATATATATATATATATATATATATATATATATATATATATATATATATATATATATATATATATAGTTTTTAAAAGAAGGACCAAAGGTCTTCAATTTGTCAGACAAAGGAGTTGTTCCTCGCAATGTTCTTTGCAAATTTGTCAGATTAATCACCAGTTCATAAAAGGAGTTGTTTCTTACCAGTGTCAATTTTGTTTTCAAAACTTCCAGATTACACACCGATGCATAATTGCATAAGGTTTTGACTGCGTTTGAAATATTGTTTTTGTTTCCTTCTTCAGTTTTATTTTATCAGCAGATCTAAATTACTGGCTATTGCACTATATGGCTCATCTTTATTTTGATACTCATCGCACCTTAGAATGGGATTTCTCGTGGAGTCAATGTGTACAAGACTGTCTTGTTGAAATGAGTCTGAACTTGTTTGGATTGTTTACGCATCGTTTGGTATTCTTGGTTATGCTCAGAATAACAAAGGCTTCTTTACATGTACTTTCGTCATTAAATCTCACGATTGTCAGGCGGTAATTAGAGTTTGATTTTAGCACCAACTTTGAATCATTTTTATATATAATATACATAAAGGAACAGTGTCTGTTTAACTGGTATTGTCAACCTTAATGAGCATCATCAATATAAAATATAAATTAAAGTAAGCTGTAGAAAACATATTCTATGCTCGCAGTTTCAGGAACAACTATTGCAGTACAAGAACAACAAGAATTTTGAATAAATCTAGTCTTTTCATCTTTTCTAGTATATTTGGAACAGGGAAATATTTAATGAGTAATGAGCATTGAGAAATATGCTGCAGCAAATTGTAGCTATTGTGCTGTTGCTATAACATTGTCAGTTCTTGGTTTGACTTTTCTATTCGAATATGCGGTATTATTAGATCACTATCCACTTTCTTGCCAGGATTTAGTGTTATTAATTCGTTCAACATTTGTTAGCCTGGCCTAGGTGCATTACGTTCGTTTGGCACTTTAATAATATATGTACAATTTTATCTTGGAAATTATGATTGTTTTGTAAAAATTACATGACATTTATTGTGTTATAAAAGCACTTTTTGATTTAATGGTCCATTTGTAACGCTATTAATATATCGGTAAACTTGTTGTTGTTGTTGTTGTGGGGCTTAACGCCAGTTTTCAGCACACGATAGGCTATACATGGCGGCCAGTACATGGCGGCCAGTAATAATGGTGGAGGAAGAAACAGGATAATCACCGGAAAGAACCACCGACCCACGAGAAGCTACTGGCAAGCTTTCTCACATATCCACAATTGCTGGATCTTAGACTCGAACTCACACAGATAGAGGTGAAATGGGAGTGATCCGTGACGGAGAGCGCTTTAGACCACTAACCACTTGTGGTCACTCGGTAAACTTGAATAAATTATTAGGTTTCGGTACAAAGAGGCTTGTTTACAGTGTTGGATGTGGTGGCCGCAGCATGCAGTTTCATGTATGTTCAAGGCATAATTTATCACATTGTAAGTTTGCTTTTCCTATAGTATGTGCAGTTTCATATTTTTGATATTTTAACATCTTAAAATATCACTTTAAGTGATTCTGAGTGATCCAACCAAGCCCATGAAATTATTGTGCGGGTATTTTCTTTACTGTCTGGGATCATGGGAAAACGTTTTTAACCCCGCCTTCTGGAATGTTTTGATTTAAATGAAGATTTTTTTTGGCGACCATTTTGTAACTCCACTTGCAAATGGAAATTGAAGAAATATCATATCGGCTGTCTCAATATGGATATGCTACTCCCCTCATGGGTTCATTATGTCATGTTTAACAATATCGTCATAATAAAAATGACATAAAATTACAAGACAAGAACTATAAGAACGAGTAAAACTAAGGGATAGCGGGTGGCGAGGTGGGTGTTTGGGGTTCATATATCAGTAACATGGTTATATAATCCACCGTATATAAACAAACTCACGTCTGCTCGTAGAATAATCTGGACATGAATGGGTCTCCTAACTGACAGTTCTTTATCCAACCACAGCATCTTTACGTAGCATATATGGGATGTAAATCCGACACGAAAATAAATTTATTGACGTCTTCTGTACCTTCAAATCAAACACTATAAATATCAGGTCAAAAATGCATTGCAAATGCATTGCAGTAAATGTGGGATATTTTGCATCCGGTAATCCTATTTCACATGAAAATTGCAACAATGTAACTTTTTAAAACACATTTTAGTGTAAAGGTATATTCTACTGTCGGCCTGATGTAATGGGTACCGTATCAAACAATGTGGCAGCATTACATCGCATTGATCATTCGGTCTTGAAAAATTATTTTGTGGTTATAAAATGTTCTGTTTGTTCGGAAGGAAGCTTTTTCTTTGATTTATAGTTTGTAAAACAGTATAATCTACTTTTACCAGTTCAATTTTATTTGGGACTATATTTTATGCACAGCAAATGAAAGGTTCACCGTCTGTCAGAATGAACGAAATTATTCGTTCTTCTGTCTATGTAAATAATTCCCACTGAAATAAAAACTATGTGATAAAAATAATGTCAAATGGATAACGATTTAATATTAAATTTATGAAACTCGGTGAATAATGTCTTGAATAATGTCAAGTTTTGCGAGCCAATGCTCGCAAAAGCTGGACATTATTCAATTGTTTCATAAATTAAATATTAAACCGGTACCCATTTGAGATCCTCTATATATAAGGTCATGGTAAAATATAAACAAGCTGTATTACCATGTTATTGTATTAGCTTACTAAATCTAGAGGTATTGATCAAATGGTGACTACTAGCTGGTTACATGAACGCTGCCATATGCTAGGTACTGGAATCCAACAGTTTGTACCATGTAAAGAGTACCCTGAAAAAAAAGACTGGAGTATAAAGAGTTATATTCATTATTAAGGAAAACATCAAAGCGTTTCTCTGAAATGACGATAATTTCACAAGGTGTTCTGATACATAAGATTTGATAACTTAGTACCTTTACTGGCCCTGACATAACCTTCATTAAGGTTTTAAAGAAGATATGAGATTTAAATTCAATTTCCAACTGTTTGTATCAGCTTCATTTTTCAGCCATTCTAAAAGATTTAAAAGTTTACTCTTTTCTGTTCGTCTATCAAAAGAATTAAATCTTTATCCCAAAAGCACGGGAAACATTCTCAAGAATATTTGGGTTCAACGATATTGATACACTGTCCAAAGTTTTCTTCTGACTAAAGTCTGCTGGATGTTTTGTTATCTCTAGTTATATAGTTATATTCACACTTGAGAAATTATTTCAATAAAGTTATATCTATATACGGAATGGCTTGCACATGTTAGTATAAATTATGAACTGTATAGATGTGACGTGGTGAACGTTCGTGTTTATATAGTGTGAAAGATTTTGAATGAATTGTTGGGAAGAAAATAACAAACTTCAATATTTATTTTTGCATGTGGCAATGGTAGCTCTGATTTATAGACCATAAAGTAAATGACCTTTTAGATTTACGGTTGCTTTTTCGTGAAAAAGAGAAATACGGAGGACGAAAATGCTTTCTCAATCTTAGCTTTGTTCAGTTTAATCTTTTTATCTACCTACGACTTGGGAGATCATAAAGATAACTTTACGTTGAAAAGTTCTTGTCTAAAAAAACACGGTTCTTTAGAGAGATGCTGACAGCATACGACTGATGTATTGAAATTACTGACATCAAATGTTTCCACTCCATAATGATCTCGTTTGATCTCCAGCTGATTAAAGGCCTTTAGTCCAATGAGTCTTGTAAAGAGGGTGAATAATATGATTATCACAAGCATCGCTGAAGGTAACGAACAATCCACCAACAGGCAAGAATATTGCTTCAGACACGCGTTTGGTGCCTCGAGTAGAAGCTTCCAATGCAACACTAAAGCATAATGATAAATTCTTTTTCTCACATTTCTGAATGACAAAAGGGCCGAGATATACTGCGAATACAATTTTAACTTTTTTAAAAATAGAACACACGCGGAAAATGTATTGGCTTTTAGAGAGTAAAAGGTTTGGTTCATTCAGTGTAAACATTCAATGATGTGTACACACATTTTAACTTTCAACGCAAAGTGGTTGAAATTGCAACAGTAATGGAGATATATAGTGTCAAATTTAAATGCAGATGGAATGATCATTGAAACAAATTCAAAGAGGTGAAAAAATAAAGTTTAGTTTTATCCATAAAATTAATCGAGACAGTCTACGAGTAAGGATAAAGATAACGTGTGATAAATCTGTTCTGCACCGGTGTGGTTACCATAGAATCCAGTAGATAAGGTTCCTAGACAAAGTCCATCTAATAAGGTTAACAAATTTTTAAATCATGTAATGCTGAGTCATGAATGAAAAGCAAATAATGATGATGTCATGATGAACAATTATCTCTAAAGACCATCTGTATGGCATATTATGCATTTATGAGTTGACATGTTTTTGCTATATGCAATAATAGTTCTTTCACACTGATAAAACGTGTTTTAGATATTCTCCACAAAATAAAAAGCAACGTGCAGTTTTGCTCTCCGTGACATGGAAATATTTAGAATAATACACATTACATCGCTAAAAAGCCAAAACTTCTCTTCGTTCAAGCGGCTGTTTTGTAATTTAGAATTTTATTTAAAATGACTCATAAAATGTGATATCAACAAGTAATCAACAAGGAGTAGGAACTGTAAAAACAAATATGATAGACATATGGATCTATTACTATGGATGCTCAATAATTAGAAATAAATATTAAAAATAATTTGTCTGCCTGTTAAGGTGATCTGGTTGCGGATTTACACAACTTTGAATATATGATGAGTTTTCACCAAGGGTGAATAAAAGTATTAAATGCTTTAAACGTACTAATAATATTTTATCTACTATGTAGAATGGAAACAAATAGATACATGTTCACACATATAGTGATACTGCAAAGTTCACAATAAAGGAAGATAATTGTGGCTTTAAGTTGGTAACCCAAGATATCTTCAGTTCCACCGCTTGTAGGATGATAAAGGAACCATGACGCATGGCTCGTCACTCCAGGTATGCCAAAAGATACATCATGATCCACCTTGTTCGTTTCAGAGCTGTTCGAACTGAAGCTAAGGTCTAACAACAGACACAACAACTATCATCCTTCGCATAAATGTCACCAACGACACCAGAACACAAAGTATACCAACACCCACTGAATCCCAGGACTCTGCATCAAAGATATCAATTATACAGAAAAAAATCTTCTAAATACAAGCATCCAAAATCTGACTTCCAAACCGAGACAGCCGAAGATCTAATTTTGAAATCCGTGTAGTACGCGAAAAACGGTCATGTATGAATGCATTGATACACGTTACGCATGCGCGCAAATGAAGCTGATTGACACATACTAATGCGTTTGATTGTAACTCTTGCTCAACATTCTTGTAATGATTACGTTCATGTGAACTTTTCCAACAAGAAAAAACATACAAACCTTTAAGAACTGGAACATTTTCTCATCCTTTAATACTGGTAACATTTAAAATGAATCGGATTTTAGTTATAAAATGGTTAACTTGAAAGCATACTATAGTGCTTAAAATGGCGTAAATGGCGTTAAATAGCATGGCGTTATATGCCAAAAGCCTGACTACCTGTAACATTCAGAATAGTACTGAGACATCCAATATATCAAATAATTCTATCACATAAAAAAGATATTGAAAAGAGAATTTATTTTTTATATTTCACCTACCTCCACAGTTGAAAATGCTCCCATAAAGTAGACAGCTTCCTCACAAAATGTGTAGTGTTGTGTTGTGACGTTACTGTATAACACAAGTCTTAAATTACTCTGAATATGGTACAATCCAGGACCAGGTTACTTAAGTTTATGATTTTCTTATTCCAAGTTCTTTGCTCTTGCAGAATATTGTAAACCGAACTCATTACGTTCATATAATCTAAGACTGAAGAAACCCTTCTAGGGTAACGATGCACACTGAAACGAAACCTGAGCACATTTTAGATCAGATACAATTCGTAAACATTAAGTATTTGTGACCATGAAAATTTTAAATATTGGACATTTTTGTAAACGTAAGAGTTATCTACCCACCTCATTTATTTATATTAGTTGAACTGTTCAAGGGAAATATCTTATGAAGGTATTTTGCCTATACTGCCTAATCCTCAACATCGAATAACATTAAAGCTAGAAAATGAACTGTCACGTATTTTGTAAATGAGTACTACTCTTGTAACATATTTATTACATTTGTTGTATGTCTACTTCAGTTATCTCTGCAGATACAAATTATTATCTGTCATGTAAATCGATACAATAATGTTGGGATGCATATTTTTGGCCAATTGATTCTCTCTCTCTCTCTCTTTCTCACACTCACACACACGCGCACATACACACATATATACACACATATCTGATTGCCTCAGACTGATACGCTACGTTGAATTGATTATTATAGATTCCTTGGGGTAAGAATAGACAGCGGCGAAAACTATAGACTTACAAGTGATTCTTAGCTGTAAGAAAATGAGAGAAACAAGTTTAAAAATTGTGATTAATGGATATAAGTCACAACTTACAATATTCTACGTGCCGTTTGTCTTTCCCGTTGCATATTGATTTGCAAGTTATTTGTTTTTGTGGGGCTTAACTCCATTTTCAGCAGACGCGTATATATGGAGGCCAGTTTTAATGGTGGAGGAAGAAACCGGGAAATCACCGGAAAGAACCACCAATCCATGAGAAGCTACTGGCTAGTTTTCTCACATATCCACTTTTGCCGAATCTTAGACTCGAACCCAGACAGAAATAGGTGAGATGGCACTGATCCGTAACGGACAGCACTTTAGACCACTCGGGCTACTCTGGGAGCCTGCAAGACATTTGTTTGAAATAATAAATCAGCAGACTGTTGCAGGAAAATAGTTTTCTTTTTGAAATTACAATGTTGATGATTGGAATCAATAAAAGGAAATCATATTGTATTCAACAGACAGTCCATTAATTATTGATCATATTTTAAGGAGTGAGTTACAATACAAACGACAATTGGTGAGGGACAGTTCTAAAAGTCATATTATAACAAATACTATATATTTACACGTTTGGGGTGATTTTGCATCAAAACAATTTATGATTTTCTGATATGAAAGGGTGTCCCACTGGAAGGTAAAATGTTTATCTTGAGATCTGATTGGCTGTTTCAAAGCATAAATGACTTATTGTCCTTTTAACAGATAAGTCATAACCGACCTCCATCGATTAATGTGAAGGAATAACGCATATAGATGCATAAGCCTTTCCATCATGGATGATTTGACAAAATCAGTTGTCACTCATTTTGTAGGAATATGAGTTTGACGAAAATCGGAATGTAGCGTCATATATTCTTTCTTACAAAGAGATAAGACGTCTGAATGTTCATTGATGCATACAAAATTATGAATCAAGTTTTCCTCTGTGAAACATGTGAACATGCTTTGAAGAATGCGATAGCGTTCTAAATGGTGGGATAGGACTAAAATATTTTGTTCTGTAAGATGTATGAATTTAACAAATAAAGACTGGATGAAACAAGTAGGAGACACATTTCTGAACACTTTAAGTACACTTGCGATTATTAGCCACTTGCGTACCTCGTATGCAACTTAAAATAACTGATTTTGCTTATAGGTCACATACTCTTTTTGTCGTTGCTCTAGGTTGATAATGACGTGCAGAATTTTTCTCAAATCTTTCACTAAAATAAGATTCAGCACAGTTTGGTTTTGCTGTGTAATATCATCGATGGCGTACACGATTCAAGATTTGAAGGGAGCACAAAATGTAGCAACGAACATGACACTAAGATAAACAATAGTGGAAATAGCTCATGTTAATAATGTCAGGAACAACAAATCAACAAATCAATATACGGTTATTAAAGCCACAATTTCTTGGTAAGCCTACAACCATCACTATTTCTCTGGTACATTCGTCATAGAGTATATGTTTTAATGAAACCGTAACGATTGTCAATGTTCTTTGGCAGCTCTTCGCAGTATTAGTTTAGCTATAACATTGCAAAGGTCTGTCTTATTTCCATGCCTAAATTGAATATGTGATATACGTTTATCAACCCTTTTTTCTTCCCATTCTTTAATTCGCCACTTGCTATCAGAGCTCTACACTCGCGATGATGTCGCTTGAAATTGCGTTTATCACTGTACTAATATCTGTCCAGTTTCTGTAAGAATTACTGTCAGGGTGGACAAAGGACGTGACGTTTATTGCATTATTCGAGAAGCTATGAAAGATCTTGCACTCTCTTTATGTAACCCGAGTAAGATAAAGGCAATTTACGTCAATCATTATTAGAAATCCGATCCGATGGTCAGATTCGCTAGGTGAGGGGGTGGTGGTCATTTTTCAGTGACAAAACGACATAGACTTCTTAAACTGTAGACGTTCTAGTCGCAAGGGTACATAGTCTGTTTGCTAATCTTGCATATAGCCATAAACGCATCAAATACATGCTACCGCACCACAGGTACTATATACAAACGACATTCACCATCAATCAGTTCCTCTCAAAACGTTATAATAAATGACTAAATGAGGAAGTTGTGACAGACAATGCAGCTACCATTTCTATTCAATAAGGGATGATTTTTGAGATGTTGTAGCTAACACATCATGATAATGATTTATCATCATTATCGCATAACACCTCCCTTGGTCTCTCCTTGGCCATGCCAGATTTTTATCCATATATTATCTGGAAAACAATTATTTTTCTTGAAAACAATCACTTTCATTAGATTCAGAGAGAGAGAGAGAGAGAGAGAGAGAGAGAGAGAGAGAGAGAGAGAGAGAGAGAGAGAGAGAGATTACAAAGGTTGTATGCCCCTTAAAATATCCCCGTTAAACAGTCACTGATTTAAACCATATGCGCAGTTAGTGAAGCCTCTTCTCCTACAAGAAAGATTCCAATAGTCTAATGAGCCTTTAAGAAAAGGTAAAGATGTTTCAACGATGAAACCCGCTTATTAATGAAGATAAATTAGATACGAATGATCATTTCCACAATTAAAGAAAGGCAATTTATCTACAGGGACAACTGTTCTGAACTCAGTTTGTAAAGAGACTATCTACATAGTTGAATTATCTATTATCACTGTTGCATTAAGCAGAAGTTTCACAAGTCATGAAAACTTGTAACTTACGCTCGGGCAAAAAAACCCAATCAGAAATAAGGACAAACATTAACTTTCCAAGACATGGGACTTAAATATTTACCAGTACAAGAATACAAGTTGATGTTTTATATACATTTCCGAAGCCCTGTGAAACTACATCTCTCTTTAATACTTGACGCAATATGTATACATTTCACAACTATCACTTTAAAATATATTTAAGGAAACATGGGTGTATATTTATATCCGAAATTAGCTTTCTTGGTATATTAAGTGAAAATAATATGCCGAATTCATCGTTTCGGCGAATGTAATTTTGTTAGCTATTCCTTATCTATAATTAAAATTGAATAAAAATATATGCCAAACAGAATGTCATTTTTTCGTTGCTGGTTCTCCTCATTTAAATGTTTAAAATGCTTTATCTATACATAAAAATATATTTCTTTCTGCAGATTTCAAGGTATCGAATCATTTAAAGATGACTGGTGTATGCTGTTTCAGTGAAGATGTATTCTCTATATTTTCTACAACTGGTATTAAATTTTGACATAGTATAGTTTTAAGGATATATTATTAGTTTCGTTGTATTTCATTACTCAAAGTAAATTTAATCCATAAAATTTTGAAAGTATCCATCCTCGCTACACTAAATCAATAAGGAATTGTGTTGTCTTTTCTCAGGTATATTGGTATCCATACAATACCCTTTCATGTGAGCTCTTGTTTGCTGATTTGATGATTTTGAGTTATATTCACTTTCTTGTAAACTGATTGTATCATGCATGATTAATATACACGGATACATATTTGAAATTATGTAATTTCTCCTCGTGTTATTAATAATCTTGAACTTAGGATATAATTGGCATTGGCATTATGTGGCTCAGCACTAAATCCTTTATCAAAGGATCAAGTTCTCTGCCATGGTTTTGTTGTAAATTCCTTATTAAAATTGTATCAAATGATATTGGACTCTCCATCTATTTATACACTCTTCAACAGTTACAAGGTTAGAAGAGAAATTTATATTCAGCGGTCTGTAAAACAACAAAACAGCTTTTTTCCTTTTCGCAGGCTGCAATAAAGCAATCTAAGGTAAACTTAATTTTTGAGAACAGAATTGTCTGATTTTCATATATCAAATTTTCCGCCTTATTTCTTTTAAGTTTCGTTCCCAATTACAGAGTGCCAAAACTTGAGAGTCTCCGAATGCGAGACGGTCTACCTTAACCCTAAAGACCACATATTAATCAATTCACAACATGGAGCATTGAAATAAGAAAATCAATTGTAATGGTAAAATAACCTAAAGGAAACTATATCTGCTGTAAGTGTCATATTGCCTTAGTAATTAGAAAATAATGTACCGTCTGCAGACTCGTAAACTTAATGGTTGACGTGAACAAAATATATAAATTTCTCAAAACATAACTGATATTGCGTAATTTCCAGGATTAGGTAGCATAAAAAGGAACAATTTATACCATATATCTGATAATTGGAGGACATAAAAATATAAAATTGTAGAACGTGGGATTAAATATATTATATTTCAAGGTTTCAAATGTCAGTTATAATCTTTTTCCCGTTGATTCCACATATAATCATCTGCTAACTGGTATTCGTTTCATTTTCATGAAAAAGTAAAATAAATTACTTTACACCTTAAGTCTCTTTAGATGACCTCATAAATTAAATTAGCTGGTGGATCCTGATTTGCATCTTCTCACACATAATGCAAGAGAGTAAGTTTTGATCACCATTCCCAAGATTTTATCAGGAACTATTTAGGGAACAAGGAAATAGAAAATCAAATTCTTGATAACAATATTCAAATCAGAATATGTTTCTGCCCAATTTTAGTTCAGTGTTTTCTATTTATAATATACTCTTCCAAACAACCCAAAATTATTAAAATTTGACTGAGTACTCACTAGTACATCTCATTGCATACATAACCAGTCGCTGGCGTTTAATATGTGCTTGACAGCTCTGGTGGCCTAGTAGATAGAACGTCCGCCTCAGATGTGGGAGGTAGTTGGTTCGACCCGAGGCCGAGTCATACCAAAGACTTGTAAAAATATTACTAACAGCTGCCTCGCTAAGCATTAACAGGTTAATGTTAGGACTGGTCGGTCATGTGTTAGGATAATGTGACTGGGTGGGACATCATGCTACATGTCTGTGGCATGATACCCCAGTGCTAGACAGCACTCTAAACTGCCACACTGCAGACATTGTAGCCATATGACTGAAAAATATTTATAAAAATTACACACACACATACACACAATATGTACTTGATTGGATAATATTACATAAAAACAACTTGGACCCCCCACTAAACCTTTCTCCACATTTTGTATGACGTTATTTGTTTCCTAGTAATTACTAAGTGTATCCGTACCTCCTACTTGTGTTTAAATGCCCGTGAATGCTAAAGGAATAATATTTTCATCATCCAATATGTCGCACTGACCCATATGTTACATGTATGTGCATGTATATGTCTATAAAGTCGTCAACTACTAGACATATAAGGTACACGATTTTATCACCGTATTATTTAATGTTAATAATTATCAATATTAACTGTATGCTATGTGTGCAACGACAATTTTCCTTTTTAGAGGTTATTATTAGTTTCGTTGTATTTCATTACTCAAAGTAAATTTAATCCATAAAATTTTGAAAGTATCCATCCTCGCTAAACTAAATCAATAAGGAATTTAACCTCTAAAAAGGAAAATTGTCGTTGCACACATAGCATACAGTTAATATTGATAATTATTAACATTAAATAATGCGGCGATAAAATCGTGTACCTAATATGTCTAGTAGTTGACGACTTTATAGACATATACATGCACAGACATGCAACATATGGGTCAGTGCGACATATTGGATGATGAAAATATTATTCCTTTAGCATTCACGGGCATTTAAACACAAGTTGGAGGTACGGATACACTTAGTAATTACTAGGAAAAAATAACGTCATACAAAATGTGGAGAAAGGTTTAGTGGGGGGTCCAAGTTGTTTTTATGTAATATTATCCAATCAAGTACATATTGTGTGTGTATGTGTGTGTGTAATTTTTATAAATATTTTTCAGTCATATGGCTACAATGTCTGCAGTGTGGCAGTTTAGAGTGCTGTCTAGCACTGGGGTATCATGCCACAGACATGTAGCATGATGTCCCACCCAGTCACATTATCCTAACACATGACCGACCAGTCCTAACATTAACCTGTTAATGCTTAGCGAGGCAGCTGTTAGTAATATTTTTACAAGTCTTTGGTATGACTCGGCCTCGGGTCGAACCAACTGCCTCCCACATCTGAGGCGGACGTTCTATCTACTAGGCCACCAGAGCTGTCAAGCACATATTAAACGCCAGCGACTGGTTATGTATGCAATGAGATGTACTAGTGAGTACTCAGTCAAATTTTAATAATTTTGGGTCGTTTGGAAGAGTATATTATAAATAGAAAACACTGAACTAAAATTGGGCACAAACATATTCTGATTTGAATATTGTTATCAAGAATTTGATTTTCTATTTCCTTGTTCCTTAAATAGTTCCTGATAAAATCTTGGGAATGGTGATCAAAACTTACTCTCTTGCATTATGTGTGAGAATATGCAAATCAGGATCCACCAGCTAATTTAATTTATGAGGTCATCTAAAGAGACTAAAGGTGTAAAGTAATTTATTTTACTTTTTCATGAAAATGAAACGAATACCAGTTAGCAGATGATTATATGTGGAATCAACGGGGAAAAGATTATAACTGACATTTGAAACCTTGAAATATAATATATTTCATCCCACGTTCTACAATTTTATATTTTTATGTCCTCCAATTATCAGATATATGGTATAAATTGTTCCTTTTTATGCTACCTAATCCTGGAAATTACGCAATATCAGTTATGTTTTGAGAAATTTATATATTTTGTTCACGTCAACCATTTAGTTTACGAGTCTGCAGACGGTACATTATTTTCTATTTACTAAGGCAATATGACACTTACAGCAGATATAGTTTCCTTTAGGTTATTTTACCATTACAGTTGATTTTCTTATTTCAATGCTCCATGTTGTGAATTGATTAATATGTGGTCTTTAGGGTTAAGGTAGACCGTCTCGCATTCGGAGACTCTCAAGTTTTGGCACTCTGTAATTGGGAACGAAACTTAAAAGAAATAAGGCGGAAAATTTGATATATGAAAATCAGCCAATTCTGTTCTCAAAAATTAAGTTTACCTTAGATTGCTTTATTGCAGCCTGCGAAAAGGGAAAAAGCTGTTTTGTTGTTTTACAGACCGCTGAATATAAATTTCTCTTCTGACCTCGTAACTGTTGAAGAGTGTATAAATAGATGGAGAGTCCAATATCATTTGATACAATTTTAATAAGGAATTTACAACAAAACCATGGCAGAGAACTTGATCCTTTGATAAAGGATTTAGTGCTGAGCCACATAATGCCAATGCCAATTATATCCTAAGTTCAAGATTATTAATAACACGAGGAGAAATTACATAATTTCAAATATGTATCCGTGTATATTAATCATGCATGATACAATCAGTTTACAAGAAAGTGAATATAACTCAAAATCATCAAATCAGCAAACAAGAGCTCACATGAAAGGGTATTGTATGGATACCAATATACCTGAGAAAAGACAACACAATATGAACAAACAACTAAATTACAATAAATTATCACAGATTCATATATTGTAAAATCATTACTTTATTATGGTCAAAGAAGAGAACAGTGTATTTTGCTCATACAATGCCTCTCTGGCATTAATTATTTTCAATAGGAAAGGTATCGTTGGAGGAACAAATTGATTAGAGTCAACACTTATTTTAGACAATGAATTTACCTTTTCACGTTTTAGACATGGATATGCAAATATCTTGGAAAATATAATAATTTGAAAATGTTTTTATGGATGCACTCCAAACCCTGGTGGAAGGTCCCCAGTGACTGACTGACCCAAATGTGACATATGCTCTCGTTTTGAAGAATGAGCTAAAGTAATGCAATTAAATGCTGGAACAAGTTGCCACACTGCTTTTGCTAGTAAATCATTATAAGCCTTTGTGTAGGTGAAATTCAAGGACAATTTACCGTCTTTGACTCCAAAATACACTTCTTACGAATTTTAAGAAAACACATTTGAAGGGTCAATTGAAAGTTGTTTTTAACAGTTTGGAAAATAGATGGAGACAAAGAAATTGTCTTCATAATTGTGGAATCGTGGTATGGCCACAGAGACCTAGAATAAAATAAGTTTTTTTTATTACTGATTTAATATTTCTCTTCTTATCAGAAACCTATTTGCAGCTAATATATTTATTTCTTCATTGAGTAGTCATGACTCCAAACGTTCAGACACACACACACACTCATATATATATATATATATATATATATATATATATATATATATATATATATATATATATATATACTCAGACAGAGAGAGAGAGAGAGAGAGAGAGAGAGAGAGAGAGAGAGAGAGAGAGAGAGAGAGAGAGAGAGAGAGAGAGAGAGAGAGACGTGCAATGTGCATCATTTCTAGTACAAATGTGAGGTGTAAAAGTCCACGTGCAACATATCAAATAACAATGAATATAGCGGAGATAAATATATAGTAGTTGATTCGAGGTATATAAGATAGATAATTTGAAAGACTGTGGAGCTTATTCAAAACTGCCTTAATCACGAACCTTCTCGTATTGAACGAGGTATTTTGTTTAGTTGTGCCTCTAGTTGTGACATATTCGTGAAATGGCTGATATTGATCCATGGAATATAAACATGATCTATCCCCAGTATGTGACGTGTTTCAGTCGGCTTTTAAAATGAAAGTGGCCGAGCTACACATGCGTTTGCAAAGTCAATTTGTGACCTGAAGAGTCCGTTTGTGATATGCATCATCAATCGTCAATGTGTAACATGCAAAGGTCGGGTATAATGAAGTTGCACATTTAAGGCATTGTGTGACATGTCACATAACTGCCTATTCCCAGCGGTAACTTTCTATATTGGTTTTATACAATCTGAATGGTGTTGCACCGTTCATTTTCTCATAATATCGTTTTAACCATCTTAATATCTTTCCATCTTTACATCTGTTGTATAATAATAATAAGTTCTTCTTTTGTGTTGTTTTCATAAACATTCATATACTTTTGAGACTTAAGTAGTAGTAATATGTGAGCAAGGATTCAAACAATATGCCAGTTGATATATTAACGAGAGTACTTTCTTTGATGAACAAAATATTTTTGTATGAAAAGCGTAAAGTTACTTGCATTAGATTTTTTGTAGTTATTTCTAATTCAGTCTGTCATGAATAGTTCTGAAAGTGTGACTTTTAAGCTCATAGTTTGCATAATCTCCGCACATGTGGTAAAAAGATTGTCTAAGCTTAAATAATAAAGAGAGATATTTGGCATTCAGAATTACAGTATTGACATCATATCATGAGAGCCAAAGAACACGTGGAACCAAAGCAATGTCTTTGTTATAAACTACGTTTGTTATACAACACACTAGCATCACTCTTCCAAATATGAACAATTTATGTAATCGAAAACATAACTGACATTTAATTAGCGAGCAAATTGGACTTGTGGCTCATTAGATTGATAATGCTGTTTTAATGATTTTAATACTGGTAACAACTATATATCCACATTAATACGGGTTAATAAAGGAAAACAGTGATTCCAAAAATCATTGAGCTTTCGATCGTAAATGATGTCAACATCGACAAAAACATCATGTGGAATATTTCTCCATGGTGTTAATAATAAATAAACTAATTAGGGAAATATTTGTTGAGAGTGTACTCAAACGTGACGTATTACTGTGAGAAAGAAAATTCAGCCTGATGACGGAAACTATTTTAGCTTTGATTTCAGCACTAAGATCTTAGTCTTCAATCAAAATGTAGTTCTAGCATCACTTAATCTAATTAGACAAACGTTAATTGAGTCTTAGGTTTATCCTCTAAATATCTTACGTCCAGGTATAAAACGCATATGTTGGAAACACAGTTTCACCATGCAGATGTTGCATTTCAATACACCAGCAGTACATGCTTTTATTATTACCAGAGATGAATCTCAAACAGAACATGATGTCGGCAAGGTAAGGAAGCGAAAATCATGATTTACACCAGACCCTAGCATTGAAGCGGTGGAAACGTACCGTTTGCTGGTTGCAGGCGGCTTTTGTCACTATGCGACACTGGGTATGATAAGATTTTTTTTCTCTTGTGAGACATGCAACCGCCAAGTACTGATATTATTACGGGCGTCATAGGTTATATGAATATCATGCATACAAATTGTGCGCTACAAACTGTAATCGATACTTCATTGTAATAATTCTCACATCAATGTAAATGACTATAAGTTGTACGAGAATATCGTTTCGGTTTGTAATGAGGAAAGCTAATCATGATACACAAACATATTTGACTATATTATACATTTATAATGTCTTTTCGTCATCTGGGTCGAAAAATACATAAATTTCCTATCTCATTGACAAGGACCTGATTCGTTATCGACCCAATATTATGCATGGGTTTGATATCCATACGAATTTTATACGACAAACAGACGTATATGCAAGCAACGGTTACACCCCAAGCGGCATCACATTTGCTTGGTAGTATGAATGATCCAAACTACTGTATTAGGAAGTGTCTCTTTGTCTTACGGAAGTTATTGTAAGCAGGCTGCAGCTCAAGAACGCAATGACGTCTAAGCTCAGAGCCGACACACACGAAGTTGTTCGTGATCATCCGAGTATCAGAGAGGAAGCGATTTTTTTTTGCATCGGTTTACAGATAGCCTGCTTTAAAGTCTTATGTCAAAATAAGTGGATAATTTGATTTTCTTTACAAGGTAAAAATTTGGATAGTTTTGTGGAGGATGGGGATGGGAAATTGTGTGAAGAGTCTTGCCCGAGGACTAGCTCGACTGGGGATCAATTATGTATCGTTCCACCATTATCTCTTATGTGGATTAATTCCCTCTCTGGGTGCTTCGTAACGAGCTGTATATATTATTACTGTTGCTTACATTTGCAAACAATAATTATTCTTACGTAATCCAAGATGATGCATATTTCAGCATGGACATCTCGAAGGCCTGTACACAAACAGGACCCTCAAATCTCTTGCAAGGATCGCAGTTAGCGCACGATACTGATTTGGCATTAATGTAATTAATTTTCAAGATCCATGACAGCGCAAATATTTAAAATGATTTTGTTCAATTCTTTTTTCTTCTTTTTTTACACACATACACACATACACACACACATACACACACACATACATACATACATACATACATACATACATACATACATACATACATACATACATACATACATACATACATACATACATACATACATACATACATACATACATACATGCATAGATACATACACACAAACAGTGAACGATGAGTAGCCACATTCACATATAAGTCTTTAGCCGCTTTCACCTGGTTGATTTTTTTTATTTTCTTCTCGCATTTCTCAAACTTTGAAAATCAATCAACACTTGAATCTTTTCTCCTGACTTTTCAGGACACCGGTCTATTATACAAACATCTACGCACATAGTAACTGTTAAACTTCGTTCTCAAAGGAAAATGTACAATCCATGTTAATATTGATCAGAACTGTTTTTTAATGCGTGAAATACAGATAATGCTAGGGAATTAATTGTAAACGGATTATCATTTTCCATTAACTAATAAAATTTTGTCATATGATTGATTACTAAGACATGACTTTTGTCGATAGTTAACTCAATCCGTGATAAAATTTGCATGTCGTTAACATGTCATATTCGTCTTCAATACGCAACAAATTAGAAGCTTTTAAAACAATTCACGCAAACCTTCTTTATTCGATATATTACAATTGTTAAGATCATTGTAAAGATTCTGTCATTCCTGCGATATTTCGTTTATGCCGTGACCATTTTGTTATTCTACATTTGTTCTCTGAGCATCTTAATTGACATATTTCAACCTTTATCAGACTAAGAAAGGATGTTTCAACGTTAATCAATTGACGAGACCATATTCAAAATATTCTGACTGATCTCTTTCGGAATAATCCGATAGGTGACAAGTTATTCAAAACCTTACAAATTCAGCGATGTTGGATTGTAGCTCATTCCAGTTATTAAGCATTCCTAATTTTAATATTTTGACATGTAATAGTTCATGTGAGAAGCTGCAAGCACTGACATGACCAGTCAAATTATTCACCTAATATAGCCTCATTATCAGCATAAAGATAAATTAGAATGACAGGTTACGTCTTTACTTGTCGACGCCTTTGATCCTAGCCACGACTGCACACTGCTCATGTATTTATTAGGTACACATAAACTTTCAGAACATTCATTTAAGGAAAGATATAGGAATACATGACACATACTGACACTTAAAAACGATTTTTTATATACGTTGTCTATCTTTGTTTAGAAAAGTGAATACAACTTACTTCATTTGAAAGAGGGATGAAACTGATACGATAATTTTGAATATCGTTGGGTTGTTGATTACCTCTGAACAAGCTATATGAAGCAGGAAATAATGTAGCTTCTTGTTTCAAAATAGAGCTTCAGTTAGAAACTGGTGTTTGCAACCATTGAAAGACCAAAGTGTTTGCAAGCCGAATGTATTTAATTATATGTTATGGGTGTAGTCGTATTAGAGTCAATTACTCTTCGCGGAAACATTATTGATGGTGCATGATAGAGCGTATGATTATACAATATCTATGCGGTTACACACACACACACACACACACACACACATATATGTAATTATTGTTTTTAAAAAAAGAAAGAAATATAAAAGAAAACAATTATTTGAGCACTAGTTCCGACAATAATGCTAAGAATCGATTACACATCATTCCTCTTTATATTTTCAGAACTTTGCATTCTTGTTGAAAGAAAGCATTGATTACCAATGCATCGAGACGACTGAGCTGTTTCATCTACACGACATAGGAACAGAAAACTACTACTTAAGGCAAAAGACTAATTTAAAAGAAAAATGTAAAATCTGGATCGGATAAAATAGTTTTAGTGCAAAAGAAATATATGTAGACAGGTCGCTACATTGCATCAGACTAGCTTATTAATGAGATTTAAAATAAACTCAACAATTGTCGGCAGTCAGTGCTGTTATAATTCCTGCTTGCTCAATGTACCCATCTTCTTTCCTAAAATTTATGATTTTATTAATATCGAACATTTAATAAATTTTGTATTCAGTTTTGTGTTAACATGCATCTAGATTGATTGGACATTCAGTATTATACATCGTCTTCCGATGGACCCTAATTTTACGGAATGCCAAATAGCTTTGTCACATATTAAATTCTATTCACCATTTAGAGAATCAAACCAAATTTTATACGCAAATTGTTATTAATCTGAAATGAGTAATATTTTCAGCATTCAACGTTTTTCGTTTTTGGTGCTATTCTGGTGCCTGATTTTCCAAAAGATTTACTTTCCTTTCCAGAAAATTAATCTGCCAGTTTCTATTTGATTTCAACTAACGTTGGTTCTCTCAAATGATAAGATATAGAATGAATTCGAGTGTCAGCGTTCTCCATCATCATTTGCCTTGGATTTCTGACTCCTAATCAGCAGTTCCACTAATGACAAAACATCTGTTTATTCCTAATAAATTTAAAATCAATTCGGTGTGCAGTTTTATATGGAAAAGGTTTGGCGGATTTTAATTTAATATGTAACTTCATTTTGATTAGATTTGGAATAAGAAAATTGGGGAGCCATGTCGTCTGCCTAGACTACAAACCAATATACTCTCTCTCTCTCTCTCTCTCTCTCTCTCTCTCTCTCTCTAGACAGACAGAGAGAGAGAGAGAGCATTTTCTAATTTAAAGCTTTATATTTAGAAAAGATTAAAAGGTAACTAAATAGCCTGCTGACATTGTCCATCATGCAATAATAAACCTTGCAAGATAAATTTTGACGACGTCTTATATCGAATAAAAGTAAAACTTGAGTTATAGGAATAGAAAAAAACAAACGCCGATTAGTATATCATATACGTTCAAATACGGCATCAATTAACAGATAAATCACAATAAATCAAATAAACAAGAGAAACACAAGAACAAGCAGTAACACTCCAAAGGAAGAAACCGATCAACCAATATACATTTGTACAAATTAGTTCTATGCGTTTCATTTTAAATCCTCAATTTTAGCATGGAGAGGTTCTTTAAAGTTACATAGATGGCGCTACGTGTTTTAATTTGATGTAACATAATATGTACCTTTTGTTGTAGCTGTTTCCTGCAATTAATCTGTCGCATTATGAATGCAAACATAAATTTTGGTTTCTTTGTATTATACTATAATATATCTTTAAAAACGAGTAATACTTCTCAGCTTTACTTAAAAAACTTATCTTAGTAGAAGCTATACATGTTATTTTCCCTTCAATTTTCTAGAATACTTATGGATATTGCTGAATTTGATCTTACGTCAATGTAGACAGTGGATTTTAAAATAATAAAACCGCCATAATTGATTTGGAGTTTGTTAACTAGAGATTGATCTCTCACGGTGTTATTGCCCATTGTGGACGGATAGTTGGAACGTTAACAAATAGCTAAACTAAATTTGATCACTTTGTACATAACCAAAATTCCACTTTCAACTAATAGAACATATTTACTTGAAACAAATGTAATGGATTTATGCATAACCAAAATCTAACTTCAATTAATATATTGCCAAATTTTAACATTAAAAGCAACTGATTTAATACTGATAGAATTCAATCGCAGTGTTCATATTACATCATTTTACGATTAGTGAATTCTGAGTTAAATCCTATGCTTTTTGACATCAACTGACATCTGTCTTCTCTCGTCTTGTTTCTACGCTTAATGCGCGTGGTTTGGTCTTCTTTCCGATCTCTGTTTATTCCGACCTCTCTTAAATGTGAATTTCCCGTTGACTCATCGGGTTCTCTCTCTCTCTGTCTCTCTCTCTCTGTCTGTCTGTCTCTCTCTCTAAAGATGAGAGTATTACGAGAGCTAACTATGATTTAACAATTATTTGTGTAGAGATATATAACCCTGCTCGTATTCATATAAGGCTATTCGCACTGCACAAATTTTGACATAATGTGATCTTAAAAATAACTGTCTTTACAGATTCTGTGTTTCGTTAAGGTACCGTTACATCAGTGCAAATGACTTAAGCTCGAAGTTAATTGCACTCAGCGCTGCAGCTGATTATGAATTACCACGTGCTTTCTCAGACAAATGCGACCGTATATACCAGTGTACATTACTACAAGTCTTGTTTACTATTATCATGTCCATTATGTTCAATAAAAGAAATGCTTAATTACTCATAGAACTAAATCGAGTTTCCATAACAAATAACCTGTAAAATATATTGAACACTGCAAAATCACACACACACACACGCACACACACACACACACACATATATATATATATATATATATATATATATATATATATATATATATATATATATATATATATAAAGAATACAAATCATGTGGCGAATAACAACCCTTTCAAGCGTACTGGATCCACCAAGGGATCACGTGTGTCAGGGATTGATTAAAATAGATGCAATAAACTGACGACGAACAGTACGAAACTAACTAACTAGCCTAAGCGCTTTCGACTCTTAATGAGTCTTTTTCAAAGGCAAATACAAAACATATATACGACAAACAAATAAGCACAAAAACGTTGTGTTTGTAAACCTCTACATGGCTGTCTCCACATGTGTTAAAACTATAAATACAACCAGCTTGTATAGACTAGTTTCGGAAACTGAAAACGGTGTATAATTCCCTAAAAGTCTACAAGCCAAAGCGACATCTATTTTTACTGTTTGTACATTTATGTAACGCAGATTATATCCCGGATATTTGATTCCAAACCGGTTATTCTAATAGTAAAAATTGAAGGATAATAAGAAGATTTAGAAAATGTTATATATATATATATATATATATATATATATATATATATATATATATATATATATATATATATATATATTCAAAGGTTATCAGAGGAAAAATTTAATTTAATCAATTTCTGTATATTTGTTTATGATTCCTATAATTGGTGAATTAATTTTAAGGCCATAGGTATTTTATTTTGGAGAGACTGAGATATCACGTTATCCAACCGTTTGCTCCACTTAGTTTAATATTTTAAACTGTACTCTTTCGTTGCGATTAAAGTTCTTGACTTACTATCGTCCCTTAACATTTGCAAGTCGACACAAAAACATTGACAATAAAAGAACGTGATATGAGGACACAATAGGTAAAATTAACTTTGATCTTTTGTCGTTAATCTTTAGTAAAATAGTCTTTAAAACTTTACCAAGTATAATGAAATGAAGCAACAATTGATCCTTAGCAACCCGTTAAAAACACCACTACGTCGTACGCATTACATTCAACAATACAATAACACTAAATGTAAAAGAAGTATTGGTGTTTACGGAACTCAATACATTATGACATAACTTGCGACGCATCAGGGCAATTACTTAGAACAATGAAACATGCAAGAGAACAACATAATTTTAACGACATTATGAGTTCACGTAATTTCTTTCAGTCAGTCGGAATTTAGATAGTTGCCCATCATACTTAATTAACCTTTCACGTCCGTTATTATTTTTATTTTATATTTATTTTTGCAATTAGAGAATGGATGATGCATATGATAAATTGTAAATAAATATCAGTTTGAGACGCAATATCATAATACTTTTCTGATTAGGTATGACATATTGAATTTCGCTGTCTGTGTAAAACTGAATGTCTGGTATATTTAATTGTGTTGGCTGACTGTTATTATTTTTCTTTGGTCAGAGAATATTGAGATTAATGAGCCGAATATCGAGAATGAATATTCCAAGTAATAAACATTCCATGGCATTCTCTTTATTTAATTTTTTAAATAACTTCCACTTTCTGAAAGATACGAAAATAAGTCCTACATGATTCCATTGAGGTTAAGAAAGACAGATGACAACGTAAATGAACGATTGCAAACAAATTTAGGCTGGCAATGTCTATGCAGTTTCTATTTTAGAAAAGGAATTACCTTGATCAACAAACTATATATGACTTACTGTGCTAATGATATAAAATAATGGAAAATAGCCCAGAAAATTCGTGAGGTCAAAATAGAGTATATATGGCTTTGCTGACCAGGATTTGATGGCAATTATTTGAAGACAAATTGTGTAAACCACACAATTTGTGATAATTGGTAAACCACGTATAATAGTTAATTGAAGATAATTATTCACGCAATCCACGATAATTTAGTACTCCAGGTATAACAAATAATTCGAGATAATTACTAACGCAATCCACGAAAATTTGTGTCCCACGTATTGCAGTTAATACCAGATAATTAATTAGGCAATCAATGCTAATTTCGTTCTCCAGGTGTACTAGTTAATTCGAGATAATTAATAACGCAGTCCACAATAACTGAGTACCTCACGCATAATAGTTAAGGAAAGGAACGCATTATCATGTCATTAGCAAACACGGTTGAAATGGGCAGTTGCGAAAGCACTGAAACAATCTTGATAAAACACAACGTAGCAGGCACGGAATCGATAGGTCTCCTGTCTTAAGGGTTTCCAAATATTCGAGAAAACGTTCCCATCAATAAGAGTATGTTGAGTAATATGTTTTTTTTTCTTCAAATCTTTTTCATTAATAACGGAAACGTGATTTACATTACTACTAACTTCGGCATATTTTAAATTACCAGTATTTGTCAAGAAAATATTCTATATATAAGTAAACTAGTTATCTTAATATTGATTTTGGTGTTTTTCGTCGTTCCAAATTAAGACATCATATTACATGTTTACTCCCTATTAGCCTTGTTGCCTTCTTAAGCTGTATGGCTTTATCGAAGCCGAGATACGAAGTCTACAACAAACAACATACATTGTCTATTTGTGATTAAGCAGCATCATACACTAATTATCCTAATTATAATTGAGATGCACACCTCTATGGCAGTTTATTCGTGTCTAAATAACAGATTATTAGTGCAACGTAAAGGACTGCATAACACTTGTTCTTGTCAGAAATGTTACCTTTCATGGTTTGGTTTACTTCCACGACCCGTACTACAAACCAATGACTCTCATCCATTTTCCTGTACAACATACATACAAATATACGCTGATGCGTTGTCATCTCTCATGAAAGGTAGTGCTAAATAAAAAGAAAATTTGGAGAGCATATCTTTATAGGAACTAAAAATAATGAGACAATGTTTCATAAAAATGGAATTTCAGAACTTTTACATACCTGCGTTTGGAGCTCTCATTACTGAAATTAAGACCTGACTCATTTTTATGGTGCGGTACAGAAAGCAAATGTTTCAAACACATATAGATCTAGAAAACAAAACAGGTCATATGTTTTCTCCTTACAGAAGCTGTGATTAAGGATGCGTCTATACAGATAAATATAATAAAGATAAATATAAATTTGATTATGAGCATTCAGAAACATTAAGTTATATAGTTTTTAAAATCATTGTGTTTGTGTGGGCTTTCTATGGGAACTGAATTAGTATTGTGAGTCAGTCAGGTGTTTCCTTGGCTGTGCAGCTTAGTTTTGCCTAGTAGCGTTTCCGGTTTTTGGACGAGGATTTTAGCAAACAGGATTTTCTAACCTTATCGCAAAAAACACTTAATTGCAAACATCTATGACATTATACAAGAAGAAACAAAGAAAACAGTATGTTTTGATTTTCATTGATGTATCATAAAGACAACAGAAAATATTAACCAGGTAATATTATGACCTTATTTATTGTATTTATTTCCATTCATAGTAAATTGTCTACATCGAAAGTTTCCAATATATAACTTTTTAAAATTAATTATCGACACGAGTAGTACATTTAAACTTTTGTTTAACAAGATGAATACAATTCATTAAAAATCTGAACGATGAGTAGATGTTTGTTCACTCCGGTGGCCTATTGTTTAGAGCATCCACTTCAAATGCACGAATTTGCGGGTTCGAACATTGGCCGAGTCAGACTTGTTAAAATGGTACTAACATCTGCCTTGCTAGGCGCTCAGCATTAAGAAATTAGTGTTATTAATGGTAGGCCTGGTGTCAGGATAAATTAACTGGGTGGGACATCGTGCTATATGTCTGCGGCATGAGGTCTGAGTACCAGACATAACTATAAACTGCCACACTGCAGACATCGCAGCGTTATTACTGAAACAATATTAAAGCTACGTTAAAAATACACATTACCACATTACACACACAAGCACACTTATTGGCGAATACATTATTTGTCAATAGAAAAAAAAGAATACCCATGAAAACAGGGGCTTTTCTAGTGCATCACATTAGAAAGACTACAATCAAATTACAAGGTATAAAAACATGATGGCTATCTCGTCCCGATTTGATAGATAACAGCTCTTTTTATATGCGAGTCGTTTATCATTGACAAATATCTCAAATTTGCACAAAACATATTTATTAATTCTGCTGTGTTTCAGCGGATTGCCGAATGAATATATATGACAACTAGAGAACAACAGTGACCTCAACAACTGTGACGACTGGCAAGGGATAACACTCCTTTCCACCCAAGCAAAACCTTTTGCAGAATGCTTCTCTGAAAGGATTGGCACAGCCATATAACAATACAAGCTCAGACACGAAGAAGCAATATAACCTCAAAATAAAAAACAGACTTTGCAATATCAACATCAAGTCGGTACTGTTGTATAGTATAGCGGAGTGCATCGCAGGGAGCATACTAAGCAGGGAACTAGAATAGTGGTCAAAACAAGGCGGAAGCATCAGCATTAGCATCAACTGTTCCAGCTACTTCAGCTTCGTTTTTTTTGAATTGAAAAATGCCTATTCAACAGCGATGATGCCACAGATATTGATGAAATTTAATATTGGAACCATCCTGTCTAATATTCTGGAAACCGGGGCGAATCTTATAGCCATACGAGAGAGTAACTATGAACTGTTAACATCTCGAGATGTAGATGCAAGTATGGAAACGGTGTAGATGTTAAAAGTTTATTCCCTTTTTACCATAGCACCGTATTTCATAAATCTAGTTTCGTTTACCAATAAAATGAATTGTTCGTATTAATACGCAGTATAACAAACATGGAATATTTTTCGACGGTAAAGCTGCAGAGGTCTCAGGCATTTAGCGGGCAGGTATCGGGCACTTCTTAACTTGTTTTTATCTGATACGTCTAAACAACAATGTATGACATTTTGTTATGTACATATGCCCACCAGCGTTTGTTTGGCTGGAGCATAAAGTAACACGGATTTTTTTCGGATAATTACGGAGCAACTCGGTTAAATCAGGTATGAAATGGGCTATTGCTCAAGACCGATATAGAAAGCTGAAGATGGAACCTTATGTCCCACGCATTGGATTGATTTCCAACATATGCCAGTTTGGGATATTGGTAATAAGAACTGAAGAATAGATTTCCTCCCTAATCAGAAAATTACAGCCACATATAATATTAAACCAACATGACAGAACTAAATTTTGTCTCATAGTTGTGTCATATTTGACATATTTTCACTGCAACAGTATCCTGGTTATGACAGAACTAAATTTTGTCTCATAGTTGTGTCATATTTGACATATTTTCACTGCAACAGTATCCTGGTTATGCCTCTTAAGAAGATTGGTTCCATCAGGCTCAATGGCAGCTTACATTTAATCCTACAACTTTCACTCGAATCCTTTCTCTTAGAGCCTTCCTTAAACTCTTCATTGCGAAAATGATTTAGTTCCAAACAGAAAAGATCACCTCATTCGAAGATTACTTCTACTAAGGTGATTATTAGATATATCATATCGTGTAAATGCAGACAAAATATCCCGCTTCAGTGTAATTAGTCAACTTCAAATGCAAGGTCTCGATCATCTGTGTAACCAGTTAAAAATATGTGCAACTTATTACAGTCATCTAAATAGTTAATAAATGCAATGGACACTAATGTTGATTAAGTGCCTTTAATTAATTTCAATTAATGGTTTACTGAAATCACATGGCAAACCGTTCATGGGAATCTGCTGAGTTAACATAGTGGAGTGATAACTTTAGAAACAATTTGTTAAGCAGTTTATCCAAGTAATCTTCCATGAACTTTAAAACACATCTATTTTCCAGGACGTTGTGAAGTCTTATAGTTTCAACGATAAATCCATACCCTATTGCTATGGAAGAATCCATTTTGGCAAGACCACTTTCGTACGCGAATGAACACCCACACAACCTTCTATGTTCCTAAGTGTCGTAAGCTTCTTGGAAAATTCTATCCAAACTCAGCAAATATATTTTGACCTTTTGATCTCTATGCCTTCTCTTTCATGATTTCGTGAGGTCAATTCGAAAGTCAAGACCGTTTTGTTGAAGCCTTAAATACTTCATCTAACTTGAAAACCAAAGATATCGCAGTGCTGACTTTTCTATATTAACTAAGACATATATTCGTTAGATTTTTTAACCTGCGCAAGGGTCCGAATTTGAAATCTACATATTATTAACAAGTCCTAGGGAACCTAAAACACAACTTAGATTTACAGACGGACCACTTGACTAACACTCAGTTGCCGTGACGTACTTGATTTTTGTCGTGCAAACAGGTATAATAAATGCATCACTAACTTGATAAGCAAGCATACTTCAATACTGAAAAAGTATAATGTGTTATCTTTTCTAGTGGACCACCGACAGTAAGAGAACTTTGGCCTGCATGATACCACAAAGCATTTCTACCTTTTTCGCTTGGTATCTTCACATGTAGAATTTTACTTTAATTGTAATTAAAGCCATTATTACATACATCTACAGTTACAATTTACCACAGATGCTTCAATATTTCGACTCCAATCTACACCAGTCTATCCATTATAAATGTATCCAATTAACTTAAATATCCAAATAGCAAAACGAGATCTCGGATTAAACCCAGATCAAAATTATTAAACATAGATATCGGATTATAGATATGTGAAAATGTCACTTCGCGGAAAACGTATAAAACATAAAATAAAATATCGAATTAAAAATGATATCTACATTTGATGTAGAAAAGATGTTAAGCTGTATTAACACAGCAATACGTGAATAATCATATTAAAATGCTAAAATAAGGTAGAATACCTTATGTATTTTGCATAATTTGCTTCATCAGCAATTTTCTATGATTTTTTTAAATGTTTGTATCTAAGTTGCATAAATTTCATGTATATATTTCTTACAATAATTTCTAAGAATCTTTGTCATCTATGGTGTAGGAGAGTAATATAAAATAATTGAGTAATTGAGGTGTAGAAAATAGTTTAACTTGTTTTGATTAGATGCCTTCAATATATTTCCGAAAGTTAGCGAAATGTTTTCTAAACGCTGTTCTGATGGGGATAGATTTAGTATGGATAATTATTTGTTTGTGTTAGGTCCAATAAATTAAGATAAGTTCTTAACATTGCAAACCGCATCGTTCAGAACGTTCTCTCCTAACATTCTAACATATAACTTCGTAAATATTCTTCAGAGGAAAAAAAAACCACTCATCCGCATTAAATAGTAATACACAAAGTATACATGATTAAACAAATCCTGAATAGTTTTCGTTAGAATAACATTTATTAATAGATTATTCCGCATTAGTCATCTCAAATTCAAATAGAAAACGTGAACTTCTGATAACATACTCAGCCCATAATCAAAGGTCTTTATTTTCTTATGCATCATTCCCGTAGGTCTGGAATTCTTGACGCGGTTTAAACTTCATGCTTAACGTGGTCTACAACATACAATGTAATATTTTGTCCTGATTTATTTTTAGTGGCCAAATTGCAGAAAACCGAACAAGCTAATCGTTTGGAAGACGATTTAATCAGACAATTGAACAGCGTAAATATTTGACAAAGGAATATGTACATGTATTATAGCCACTGGAAAAGAGATTGATCAGTAATAGCCCAAAGTTGAAGACTGAATAAAGAGAAAGCGACGGTACAGCCGACAAAATATTGAGAGAAAAAATTAAAAATACGTTAACTGTTGTGGTGATAAATCACAAAGTTAATTTTCATTTTAGAGAGAACAAACAATTCACTGCCTGCAGCGCGGCTTAAAATCGATGGGTCATGGATGCATTTTATTTTGACATTAATTTGTAGGCGCATTATGTGATAATCTTGGATTATTGCTGGAATGTATCATAATATGAACCAATACTCTATGCTTTACTTATTAAGTTAGAACCCGTTTTACAAAACAGCTTGACAAACCATTACTATCTGTTGAGGTCACCTTAGGACCACATATAAGGTGTAAAACAAAACCCAAACAGTGTACTTAATAATACATAGTAAAAGTGTATGGATATCCAAGAATAAATAAAAAATATTGCAAACAATACATTTTATACTTATCAAGAGTAGAAGTGGTATAATATGATTCAATTAAACGTATTTAGTTGCTGTAACTGCATATAATCTTGTCGACTCTTCATTTGTCAAAATTTTAAAGTATTATGTTAGCTATAGAGAGTTATTACTTTGTTTAATCATGGTTCGCCGTCAGAAAAAGTGCTATTCAGATAAAAACACCTCCAATATATTTCATTCTACATATATAACTCTTCCTGTTATCTTTTTATATTCTATCACACAGGATATATTTGCCAACATGTTTTAATTGGAAATATATGATAACTTGTCCAATATGTTTGGGTGTATATTGGGTAAGCATAATGAAAACTAGGGAAGTGAAGAAGCAATTATTATGGGTATGATGAAAATAGGTTCTGGACTACAAACCAACTTACACATAAAATTATATTGATAATATATTTACAAATAGCATTTAGTTTTTGTAAACACCATTTCTCGCATCAATATGACGATTTAGGTAATATCATTTGATGCATAATTTCAATTGAAAATTAAAGCGAATATGTAGCTCAGATACGCTGACGTAAAGACATTTGAATCTTTGTAATTTTGCAATTTACGTTTAAAATAAACTATTTTCAACATTCACACCTGTTCTGTAACTATATATTCATCAATCATATATATATATATATATATATATATATATATATATATATATATATATATATACATATATATATATATATATATATATATATATATATATATATATATATATATATATATATATATATATATATATATATTCACAGAATCACACACATACACACACAAGTGCTTAGAAACGCTTAAGTAAGCAAAACTATTTTTTGTAATTTTGCAATTTACTTTGTTGGAAAAATAAAGCATTTTGAGCATTCACGCCTGATCTGTAAGTATATTCACGTCATTCTCGCTGGACCTCAACAGAAACCCAACTCACGGCTTCCAACTTAAGTACAATTGTATTTTTGTTTTAAATAGTGACCTAATAAGGAAATCAGTATACAAGTCTACTAACCACCCTACCTAGAACGGGCTATAAAGCTGTAATGAATTTGGTACAGAAAATGTCAAATTATATTTTCCGATGCTGTAGGAAATTAGAGTCATTTCATTTGGTAGAAGATCGCATAAATGGCTACTTGTAAAATCCAATGATGCGATTTATGAGAAATGTGTCTTTGATATGATTCAGTGAATGTCAGACTGTGTTTATTTCTGAAAGTTTAGTAAATTATTCACAAAGACGTCGGCACGGTAATCCGATTTGTTAATACTAATACTATTACTAATAATAGTAATAACAATAATAATAAGTATGCCAATAGTTTCCCATTTTATCATGACTAAATCTACTTTAGTACGTTTCTTGTAAATCAACATAATCTCAACGCCTATTTTTCTACCCAGTTTATTTTCTTTAATGACTCATCGAAGGTGGTTTCATAAGAACTAAATCAAGTCAGTCAAACTTGCATAAGTCTTTTGATGTCTCTTTTTACAGATGATATATTTGCCAACTTCACAGATACTCAACTGTTAACGGATATAATGATATAATGTATCTGATTAGATGTGTAGCGATGAAAGAAGGTGGAACAAATCTAAGCATCCTGAACGAGACGCTAGGAGGCAGAGATAAGATTTGATGTCAAGAGAATGCATTCCCTAACTCATGTTTTCATTGTGTAGTTTCTTTTGCTATAGAATTATTATTACTTGCAAACCCTTTTAGATGACGACGTTTCCTAACACGATACCTAATGGCACTAGCCTGGTTTACAAACTGGTAAATGTAATGTTAAACATAAATGAAAAAGAAATTACAACAAAAATCCATGCCATTCGCCATGAAAATGTAGTGGTTTCTTTTGCCAAGATATTTCGGGCAGACACCAGACTGAAAGTTGCTAAATAGTGACGGTATAATCTGAATAACCTCATTTAGTCAAGATTTGTGACCAACAAGAAATTTTATTGTCACAAAGGGTATCTTACAACAAAAGACAACTCTAGTATTTTGTAGCAATCTACTTCATTATATAGAACAAAAAATCGACCAGAATATCGCATACACGTTTGTTATATTTCATATGTTTGCCAGCTTCCTCCATAATCTCTTTTCTATCTTTACATGCCTCAGGCAATCTAAATGGGTGCTACGAAACATAGTCCACTCGAAAAGTATTGCCATGTTTGACTGCTGTAAAAATCTCTCAGTCTCAAACAAATAATGCTTTCGATTTAGCATAGTTCTTCAATTCAATATATGAATTTGTTGACCTACCGCAAAATAAGAGAATTTTTTTTCTCTATGAATGATCATAATGCTTTCTAAGTATTGGGATCCAGATGGACGAGTTGTCGTTGTTGTTGTCGTTGTTGGGGCTTAACGCCATTTTTCAGCACATGATAGGCTATTTATGGCGGCCAGTATTTTTGGTGGAGGATGAAACCGGGAAATCACCGGAAAGATCCACCAACCCACGAAAAGCTACTGGCAAGCTTTCTCACATATCCACATTTGCCGAATCATAGACTCGAACACATGCAGACAGAGGTAAGATGGCAGTGATCTGTAACGGACAGCGCTTTAGACCACTCGTCCACTCGGGGCCCAGATTGACGTGTGGTCCAAAGTGCTTGCAAATACCGCTATCTCATCTTTGTTCGTTTGCGTTTGATTCTCGAGTTCGGCCAATGTGGGCATGTGAGACAACTGCCAGTGGGTCGGAGGTTTTTATCGGAAGTTTTGCTTGGATTATTCCTCCATCAATTATATTGACCGCCTTGTATAAAGTAACTTGTTCTGAGAAATCTCGTTAAACCTAAAACAACAAGAACATATCCGATACATTGACCATTGCATAACACTCTCATTGATGTGTTTGTGAAATGTCTCCATGGTCACTAATTACATAAATTACTGGGTAAACACCATATTTACATACGTTGCTGCTTCAATACTCCGTAGGGTCTTATCTAATGCAAATAATAATACAAAAATAGATTTGTGTTTAATTTCCCTTCTTGCTTTAATAGTTGACTTCATAACGAAAGTCATGGGTCATGCAAATTATATTCAACTCTCGCACTAAGATCAAAATTAGAAAATTGAATATAGAACAGCTAATAAAATCGTTTCTTTGAGAAAAATATCGCTTAGAAAGTACAATTGAAAGACACAACAGTCACTTAACGACGGTTAACGTAACGGAAAACGCGGACTATTGGAGATATAAATATTATCGCATGATAAAGTAGTCTTTGCATTAATACAAAACTGGTGGTTATTAGACAAGTTGATTACACATTTTGTCACGGAGATTGATTGTTGATGGACTAGTATCACTTTTAACAGGAACATTTTCCATGAAGAAAAATCATTCAGGCAAATGACGTATCTGGCTACAAAATTCTTGCCAAACGTTTTCATCAATCAATTATGTACTCAGATATATTTCTATTATATTCATTCACTCTTTAAAAATAAATCTGGTGACTGAATCTGACCTCTATGCCATTAATATTTTTTTTTACTTTGGCAGGTCATATATTGCAGTTTATTCCAAAAGGAAAAACATGGGCATGAAAATATAAAGAAATGACAGACATACAAAGAATATCTTAGTCACAAGTTTAATACGCATCCATTTGGAATTATCAAATTTGCTTCTATTTATACATCCACCGTTTACGGTTTGCAAGCAGGTGCAAATGCAATTACATAATAACAGGAATTTGGATCATATAATATTTAGTACTGTTCTACTTCATTGTTTTTACAGTTTCGCCTCGGGATGTTTGATTCATTCCATTTCTCCCATACATTCCCATATTAATATCTGACGTAATCAGAGACTTTATGAGTATTTTAAAAAATGGAGGTTAAATGTTTGATTGAAAAGGTTTTCATACAATTGTTACAGTTTGGGTTTAATAACATTTGAAATAAATTTATCAACATGGAAATAAAACATATTCGCAGAAAAATGGTAAGTTTCATTCCTGCATTTTCCGATGCAGAGCAACAGTTGTATGTCAATCAAAAATTTTCTTTGATGATGGATAACGATTATAAATGTTATAATCCAAACGACACAAAATGCAGGAAATGTAAAATTTCTTGATACGCTTAAGATATAGATTAACCTAATGATAATGAATAAATGAAGCAAAAAAGCAGAATACAAATTTAATTAAAACTAGCTCCCTACGAAATGACATATAACCTACTTTGAAGCAAGAGATCGTGAATTGTAATTATTTGTTTAGGTTTTGTAATACTAGGAACGCGACTTTCCCAAAATTTAAAAACTGCGCCCTACTTGTTATTCATTTGAGCAATTATTAAACTGGTGTAAAATTATACATGTTTATTTTTATGTAGGATATGACGTGTTAGTGACTGCTTGGGTAGAAGAAGCATTCATTTCGGAGCAATTTTCATACTGTATAGCGATCTGGTAAACAATGTAAGGAGATGTCATGCTTGAACTTTGCCATCGTTTTGCCAAGGCATCAGAGAAATAAGAAGGTAAATCAGAAACGGCTTAAATTATCCAAGGGTATTTTATTTTGTGGATATATTTCCGCTTTTTCTTAAGACGCTTTCATATCCCTGAGAAAAGATTAAAATCATTATGGTTATTGGAAGAATGGAAAATAAATTGACGACTAAGAAACAAAATATGATACGTCCTAAAGGCTGATTCAGAGGTATGTTCTTACATCCATGATGCATTACAGCGTTGAAGATACTCGGCTGTGTCAATTATTACGTAGCAGACATATGTACCAGATGAGAATGAAACAGCTAAACCAGGAGGGAATCATTACAATAAAGCAAAGTTAGTTATGTTGGAAATATAAACTATACAAAAATGTAATGATATGTATTTTTTAAAATCGATAAATAAGTATTTATAACGAAAGGTAAGTGCAAACAGTAGCGAACGGTTGCTGATTGAGTAACTAGTGTAAAGAGCATCACGTTGATATGTCACAAAGAAAAACGACATGTTAGGCATCAGAGAAAACTTTTACAAAAGACTAAGTTCACCTGCATGGTGTCTCAAGTTTATTGTTATTTGTTTTCTTTATACATGTTTTTTCTTTTGTTTCTCATTCTGTGCAGAGATATTCTACACGTCTCTCTGATATTTACATTTTGATGAAGAATTGAAGAAAATAACATTCAATTATACATCGATCTTGGATAGAACACTTCACAGTTTCTGTATCACTTTGATCATTAGATAAAGGGAGTTTCAATAGCACAGTCCCCACAACCACCGTGAATCAATTACTGATGGTGCATATATATATATATATATATATATATATATATATACATATATATATATATATATATATATGTATATAGATATATACATATATAAAGAATACAAATCATATGGCGAATAACAACCCTCTCAAGCGTACTGGATCTACCAAGGGATCACGTTTGTCAGGGATTAATTAAAATAGATGCAATAAACTGACGACAAACAGTACGAAACTAGCAACTAACTAGCCTAAGCGCTTTCGACTCTTAATGAGTCTTTTTCAAAGGTAAATACAAAACATAGTTACGACAAACAAATAAACACAAAAACGTTGCGTTTGTAAACCTCTACATTTCTATCTTCACATGTGCTAAAACTATAATACAACCAGCTTGTATAGACTAGTTGCGGAAACTGAAAACGTTGTATAATTCCCTAAAAGTCTACAAGCCAAAGCGATATCTATTTTTACTTTGTGTACATATGTAACGCAGATTATATCCCGGATATTTGGTTCTATACCGGTTATTCTTATAGTAAAAATTGAAGGATAAGAAGATTTAGAAAATGTTAAATTCTACTAGTGCATAGTTTTCATTTTCTAGTCTTCTTGGTTTAGACCGCTTGGTTTCAATGTTCTAAGGCGGCGTATCCAGTATGATTCCTTTTCCTTCCTGGTTTCGGAACTCCAGCTGTGGTTGTTGGCAATAGCGATAAGTATTATATCACTGAAAGTGTGGCCAGGGGAGGAGAAGTGTTCTGCGACCGGGCTTCTGTACAGCTTTTTTGTCATCCAATCAGATCTATGAAGGTTTATCCTTATGTGTAGCTTTTCAGTTTCTCCCACGTACTGAAGGCCACAGATCTTACATGTGATGAGATAAATCACATTCTCTGCTTTGCACGTTTTGTTTGGACCATGTATGTTTAGTTTTTCTTTAGTCACTGTGCTAGTGAATGTCTTGGTCTCTATCATATGTTGACAGGTTTTGCATCTTTTATCGCCACAGGGTCCAGATTGACTAGGTTGGTTTTGACAAGCGATTGTTGTTAGCTTGGCCCTGACTAGGATGTCCTTTAGGTTTTTTGGTCTCCGGTAAGCTACTACAGGTTTGTTCGGAAGTATTAGGTTTAGTATGTCTGACGATTGCACGGTTGGCCAGTGGTTTGCGATGATTTTACCTACTTTGGGATTGTCTGGGTGATAGGTCAGAATAAATGGTATCCTATCAACCTTTTCTTTCTGTCCATATCTGAGTAGGTCATCACGGTTTGTTTGTTTGGCCCTTTGGATTTCCTCCGCAATCAGGTCTTTGTCGTAGCCTCGGTAAATTAAATGTTTAGCCAGCTCTTCAGACCGTTCTAGGAATCTTTCATCGTCGGAGCAAATTCTGCGTATCCTCAGTGCCTGGCTATATGGAATGTTCTTAATGTAGTGTTTTGGATGACATCTGGTTGGGAGAAGATACTGGTGTTTGTCGGTTGGTTTCGAGTAGATGTCTGTGTGTAATTTGTTTTCCACCAGTCTGGTTGTTGTGTCCAGGAAAACATGGTTTGAGTTGGAAATTTCTGCCTTGAATTTTATTGAAGGATGGAAGTTGTTTGCCTTTGAAATGAAGTCATCCAGACTTTCTCTTCCATACTGCCACTTCATTTCTATATCATCGATAAAGCGTACCCACTGGTATGGTGTACGCTCAACCGATGCTAAGAGCTTTCCCTCAAGTTTTCCCATGAAAATGTTAGCATACGAAGGGGCAATTTTAGTACCCATTGCAGTTCCATTGATTTGTAGGTAGTTTTCTTCATTAAATTCAAAGTTGTTGAGTTTTAGGACAAGCTCCAGGAGTTGGATTAAGAAGTGTGTGGGTGGATTGTTTACAGTTCTTGTTTCCCATCTTCTCCCAACCAGCTGTCATCCAAAACACTACATTAAGAACATTCCATATAGCCAGGCACTGAGGATACGCAGAATTTGCTCCGACGATGAAAGATTCCTAGAAAGGTCTGAAGAGCTGGCTAAACATTTAATTTACCGAGGCTACGACAAAGACCTGATTGCGGAGGAAATCCAAAGGGCCAAACAAACAAACCGTGATGACCTACTCAGATATGGACAGAAAGAAAAGGTTGATAGGATACCATTTATTCTGACCTATCACCCAGACAATCCCAAAGTAGGTAAAATCATCGCAAACCACTGGCCAACCGTGCAATCGTCAGACATACTAAACCTAATACTTCCGAACAAACCTGTAGTAGCTTACCGGAGACCAAAAAACCTAAAGGACATCCTAGTCAGGGCCAAGCTAACAACAATCGCTAGTCAAAACCAACCTAGTCAATCTGGACCCTGTGGCGATAAAAGATGCAAAGCCTGTCAACATATGATAGAGACCAAGACATTCACTAGCACAGTGACTAAAGAAAAACCAAACATACATGGTCCAAACAAAACGTGCAAAACAGAGAATGTGATTTATCTCATCACATGTAAGATCTGTGGCCTTCAGTACGTGGGAGAAACTGAAAAGCTACACATAAGGATAAACCTTCATAGATCTGATTGGATGACAAAAAAGCTGTACAGAAGCCCGGTCGCAGAACACTTCTCCTCCCCTGGCCACACTTTCAGTGATATAATACTTATCGCTATTGCCAACAACCACAGCTAGAGTTCCGAAACCAGGAAGGAAAAGGAATCATACTGGATACGCCGCCTTAGAACATTGAAACCAAGCGGTCTAAACCAAGACGACTAGAAAATGAAAACTATGCACTAGTAGAATTTAACATTTTCTAAATCTTCTTATCCTTCAATTTTTACTATAAGAATAACCGGTATAGAACCAAATATCCGGGATATAATCTGCGTTACATATGTACACAAAGTAAAAATAGATGTCGCTTTGGCTTGTAGACTTTTAGGGAATTATACAACGTTTTCAGTTTCCGCAACTAGTCTATACAAGCTGGTTGTATTTATAGTTTTAGCACATGTGAAGATAGAAATGTAGAGGTTTACAAACGCAACGTTTTTGTGTTTATTTGTTTGTCGTAACTATGTTTTGTATTTACCTTTGAAAAAGACTCATTAAGAGTCGAAAGCGCTTTGTCTAGATATTTTCTATTTTCTTTCTGTTAGTCGTCAGTTTATTTAATCTATATATATATATATATATATATATATATATATATATATATATATATATATATATATATATATATATATACATACACACACACACACACATATATATATATATATATATATATATATATATATATATATATATATATATATATATATATATATATGTTAGAATCTTAAGTTGATTTACAGTGTGCATTTGATTTATCATAGTCAAGCCAGAAAGGTCCTGAGAAAATTCACTCTAATATTTCTCTTATTTCATCTCTAAAACATATATATATATATATATATATATATATATATATATATATATATATATATATATATATATATATATATATATATATATTGTTAAAGAAGGTTACATTTAGATTTTGTTAAAGAAGAACCATTTATCATTTATTTTTATTATTTACTATAATTGCAAAATGCTTATATGATAGTTTGGACTAAGTCATATTTTGGGATCATTGTGAGTTTATTCAAGAACACTCCTGGTAATATCAATATGAATCAACAAGACTGCTAGAACATCTGCAAACTCCAGACTATTTGGAAAATGTGGAAATCATACCACTAGAAACCTGGAGTTCATTCGGAACATCACTAAAAGTATCACCTAATAAGGAACTAGTTCATTAGCATCATAAATTTCATGTCAAAACGAATTAATCTTAATATTGTCACCTAGAATATGCGCATGTATATGTATGTGAGTTTGTGAGTCTGTTTGTGTGTGTGTGTGTGTGTGTGTGAGAGAGAGAGAGAGAGAGAGAGAGAGAGAGAGAGAGAGAGAGAGAGAGAGAGAGAAAGAGAGAGAGATAGTTAACGAAGCTTTAGAAGTGTCTCAGTTATATCGCTGCGATGTATACAGTGTAGCAGTTTATAGTGATATCTATCACTGGAGCATCATGATACAGACATACATGTAGCATCATATCCCACCCAGTCACATTATCCCGACACCAGATGACCAGTCCTAAAACTAGCATCTTATTGCTGAGCTCCAAGCTAGGCACCTTCTAGGTCCATTGTACAACTGCACATCCGATAATCCTTTGCGTGAGTATAGTTTGCAAGCACGATAGCTACTAGCTTAACATCTACCAATGAAAATTTTAATTAACACTCCCAAAAGTTAGACCATCACATATACATAAGGACGTCACAGAAAGCAAGCAGCAACTACATTTTTAAGCCCAAAACTAATCCAAACTCCATGCTTGCAATGAAGATCCTCAAAAATATTGTCAAGATAATGCAGACAGAAATGAGCTTAAGTTTTGTTCACTTGAAGAAAGAGACGAAAGTTTTGTTCACTTAAAGAAAGAGAGCACAAAGTTGGAAATGATTTCAGATTGATACAAGCAGTTTGAGCTCTGAAACTGACGGTCATAAAAAATTAATCATTTCAAAGAAAATGTACACGAATTGAAAATATTATATAACAAATCAGGGAAATAAAGATAAATATTTCCCTGAAACAGGATGTTGAAGCGTCAGAGAGAAACCAGTCAAAGAAATTCCAGATCAACATTATAAAATATAATAATAAATTAGAAAAAAGATAACATTGTTGAAAGTATATAAATGTATAATAATTCATGTCAGGGCTAAGTTCGAACCATCAATATCAGCGAAAAAACCTCAAACATTTTGACAAGCACTAAAAAAAAAACAGAGGAGGACTAATGTGACTAAATAAACACATATTTTAGTTAAATCATATGCATATTGAAAGCAAACGTTATTTTGAGGCTAGAGTTCCGTGCCTCGGAAAAATCTTAAACTAAGTCACTTTTCTGGTCCCACACTTTAGGACGTGATAAAAAATAATATGCCGAAGCGTAGCAAAAAAGACGTGAATGAGGATGTGACAATATTAATGCGACGTAATAATCTCATTTTCAAATTATTATTTATAGCAGTTCCAGTATGAGATTTCATTTTTGGTCCTTCGATAAGGCTAACCGAGATAAATAAATAACAAAACATTCAGCGATGAGAGATGTCAGGACTCTCGGGAGCAGTGTTCTATCGTGGCACCCGTACCAAGGACTCAGGGTGTAATGTTCTTTAATGGCGTTTCTACTTAACCTTCACCATCTCCCCACATACATTTGTGAAAAATTGCCCAGTTTTACTAAGGTGAAGGTGAAATACTATGAAGAGTACAGCTGCATTTAAAGCTCAGAACGATTCCCCTTCGCCTGGCGCACGAGAGTAATTTCTGCTATCTAATAACTCGTCTTAAAATATTAATATAAATATTAAAATAAGGGAACATAAATATAGTAATCTATGCAAAGCAAAAAAAAAAGAAAACCCAACAAAAAACAAACATAAAAACATAAAAAGCTCAAAACAGCAACAAAAAACCCAACTAAGTTATTCATGTATTTCTCCTATTAACACTGTTGGCTCTCCAAAAGAATAACGAATCAGTATGAATGAGATGCTAAACAAATATTTATTCTTATAAAACGACACACGACATCCAGATGGATCCCAAGTGAGGAAGCCACATCGCATGTAAAATGTTAATTTACACAGTAGGAGTGACAGATTTACAAGACTGTATGAACGGGTTACTTCAGCAAGCACGATTCATATTTTTGATATTGAAGACCTAGTGGCTCTGAGCAAAACTGTGAAAAAACCTGGACAGTTCCAAAGGATCCAACAACCATCGAAACCCCATGAGACTCCGCTTAATGTGTCTGATGTATATGTTGCGTAATGGTTTCAATCAAACGTTGGAATACCGATAATCAAAAGCTGCTGACAGAATAGGAAAAGATAGGAGAGCCATATTTTCCATGAAGGGCGAAGATTTATACGGATCTTCATATATGTTATCATGTTCGCCCATAATATACAGCATATATGTAACATAATTTAATCCCTTCAATGCAAAAAGTAGTCGTTGTTCGATATTTATTTGATGATTTTGTACTTAAATCATTTACTTTAAATTACACTTGATTGTCTTATGTACTGCTTTCTCCACGATATTTTCCAATTTTTATTACAATAATTGGAACTTCAATGTCAAACTTAAGTTTTCTTTTCTCCTAATGAAATCAATTTTTGATTTTGTTGTTCTTTGTAGATATAATTTCCCAGTGTGTACTTCTGATGAAATGACCAACTCAAGGTATTATTATCATCAACATTTGCGCATTATTTTATTATTTACTCTAATGGCATATATGAAGATACACGAACTGTCGCTTCCGTTTCTGTATGTAACTTAATACATAAAGAATTAACATTTCACTAATCCTTAATCTGGTAATGCCAATCATTGCTTTTGTAATTAAGGTTAATGTCTTCCGTTTTTATTTATTTTCCCAAATGTTACTTTTGATGCCCACCCATCTTGTTGCATACGAGTTTAATTATCTTTCATTATGTTTTGTTTGGCTAAAAGCCATATATTCTTATCAGTTTCTTTCCTGCACTATGATTAAATTATTATATTTCTATTTATATTGTAATTGGTGAGTCCACCTATTTGATTTTGTTTCTAATAATACCTCGTTTGATTCTCTACTACTATCAATAGACTATGCACTGATTATAGTCCTTTTGGCGTTCTTTGTGTGACCAATAACCGCTTCATTTGTGTGTTTGCTTTTCATACTTTGAACAATAGAATTTCATATTGTTTATAATTATATTATATGGCGATTGCTTCTGAATTTATCCGGTGCTAATTGAAAATAGCTTGATTGTTATTTGAAATCTATCAAAACTTGTTTTGGTTTTCAGCTTTAAAAACTTGTTTTGGTTTTCAGCTTTCTATCTGAATGATATAGGAGAAAATTTTATTGTTTTTTACGTAAATCCATTGGTACAGGTACATGTTTATACGATGAAGAAAAAAATATCTGAAACATGTGAATATTTAGTAAGTCTACATCATCCTGTGTAACGGTGCAAAATTTGTTGAGACAAAGGTATGGTACATTCTGTCGTTGTTAGCGTGACATGTAACTATTACCTTTGACTTATGAACACGACTAGAGTTCGTTAGAAAACGGTCCGACATATATGTCAATGTCGGGTTATATGTAGAGATGACAGGGTTGAGACAAACCAGAGCAAACATTTTGGATAATCATGGATTATTTGAAAGAGACTTTACAAAAATATATTTTCCAACATAGCAAATAATAACAGCACCCTTACCGATTAATCTGTCTTCGATGGGATTTTTACAATTATTGCGGTCAGAGAAAGTAATCCCAATTGGTTCCGCTAAACAATCCGGCGTGTTTTCTAGATGACATTCAACGTCTTAAGTAATATGCCGATCGATATTAGTCAGTACGAGTGTTTCTACCAAAAGGGAAAGCTGGTTCCGAGAACACTAAAAAGTTCTCTTCTTGTTAAATAAATCGTCCATGAGATAGGCGTTTGGATATTTGAAAGACCCGAAACGAGGGACAAGAAAGAAGAAATTCTCTGATGATAGGAGATATGTGTTGAATCTATTCATTTTTAATTTTCCTTGAGCTCGGAAATTAATTGTTTGCACGTATTTTGTCTGGAATTTTATAATTTTTATGTATGGCAAGAATGTCATATTCTCTTTGCTTGGGATGAATGAGTTCGGATGTAATACAAATCATTTAGTGTAAAGAGTTCATGCATTTCTTTTAAAAAGAATTATGAGAAGTGAATTGTCTGTCTTAAATGCTTTGTATAATGTTTGCTAAGAATTAAGTTTTCTATGTCTGGAAATGTATGTTAATGAATCGCTAATTGACAAAGTATTGTAGATAGGACAAGGTATGGTGTCCATTAACTCATAGATCTAATAAAGTTTTGAATTCTCTTCAACCGATAATCGGTGGTGTTAGCATTAGGAATGCGTGTCGACTGAAAGGTAATCATAAAATATATAGTCACAGCGGGGTATAGTGATTACCAAGGCTGTCTAATTATTAAATGGTCCAGAAGATGTGATTAGCCACTAAAAACTTAATTTATGATGGTAGAGTGTTTGTATCATTACCTGGATTCGAACTGACCGTATTAGGTTAGTTCTCGTAAATTGAAATAAGATAATATCTGACGTTGCATATTGTTGATCCAAAGAGAAGAAAAACCTGACACATATGTTGAGGTTGGATATCATATTTGGAAGAAAACATAGCTCCATACCTGTACTGCACAGTGGAGAGAGCGCTGTCTATAACCAGGATGATTAATCACCTACAGAGAGAGAGAGAAAGAGAGAGAGAGAGAGAGAGAGAGAGAGAGAGAGAGAGAGAGAGAGAGAGAGAGAGAGAGAGAGAGAGAGAGAGAGAGAGAGGCCAATTCGCCTGCGTATCGCCAGTAAAATTACTGGAAGAATCCATTTGATGCTTACATACCAGCAATTTGAACTTATTTCATTAACTAGATTATATGATCAAGTTTGGTTCAGAGATATTATATAAAGGCTAATAAAATTTCGCACAACTTTTGTAACTCTTTTTCTAAGAGAAAGTGAATTTAACCTTATTTCTAAGAGAAAATGAATTATTGAAGGGTTAGTTTAATTACATGTTTATTATGTAATTGATAAAATTGTTATATTTTACATACGCAGGCCTATATTATTGTACGAAATCTCTTAACTCAGATCTCTATTATTCCATCAACTAAGTTCATATTTTATTTTTATTGTTTGCTCGATCAGGCAATAACATGTGATCAATCATCTCCTAGATAAGGATGACCAAAAACATAAGGAGTTTTGATATAACATCATCATCATGAGCACCATCATGAGCATCATTGTCGTCATCATCGTCATCATCATCAGCATTATCATCATCATCATCGTCATCATCATGAGCATCATCATGATCATCCTCATCGTCATCATCATCGTCGTCGTCATCATCTTCATCATCATCAATCCACCTCATGACAAAGTCGGGATTCTAGACATTATTTGTCGAGATCGAGTAAAGAGTGAGCGAAAATAAAATAGAACATAATGTATCCAAACGTTTACAATATATGTAGCGCTTGTAATGGTAATATCGATTGGAGTGAATTGAACCTTTGCTTGTTTTTTTTTAAAATGCATTCAGCACAGGCAATTATATTGTAATTTCTATTCATGTTGTGATGACAACATTGGAAAGGATTGATTTTATCCGTACTTTCGGCCCTTGCGAGCCCTAACCAGTGCTTTGGGGAGAAAGGGTAGTATTCAGATCTTTTTTTATTCAGGGGGAAGTTACCTTAGCATTCTCTTCTAACAAGGGTCAATTTTAAAACCCGTAAGTGTAGTTGCACCCTGTTTGATGTGTCAGCGTGATGAAATTTAGGAGAAGTTTATGTTTCAGTTGATTGATTAGTTTTTAAGGGATATACTGGCTTAGGAGGGTCCATATGATCGGGCTATACTCGAATAGATAATTACGTATCAACTGTATTGTGTAAGGCAGTGAGTATAGAATGGGGTAGAGAACATAATCCTTTTGTCACAGTACAAGCAGACCAGGATGGCGACACTCAGTCAGAATATTAATGTACATTTTTAATTATAAGATACGAATGGACCCAGATAGCTGCAATTGCAGAGAAGATTTTTAGAGAAGGCAATAAACAACACACAGCTGACAGAGAGTAAGATGCAGAAGCAGTTGAGTGAAAGAAAGAACAGGAAAAGCATGAAACAGACCGAGACAGAAAAAATGACTTGCAGCGGAGAATGAAAGGGGAAGACAGCTGAGCTCGAGTTAGCCAGACTGCAAATCGAGTTACGAGCTATAGAACTCGATCCTTCGTTGGAACGGGATAGGCTGAGTATAGAAGCCGAAGAAAGGATGGCGAAGACCTGAATGAACCTTCCAGGTACATAATTAGGCGACCTGAAAAAAAAAAACAAAACAGAAGACCGACACAGTTCACCTTGCTCACATTCAACGACAAGGGAGAAATTATTGACGATGTTTTGACAGAATTCGAAAAGATAGCAATGAATAATCTTATACCCAATGATTAGAATGCTATCAAAGTTTCATCATTTTTTAAGAGAGCAACAAAACGCGTCTAAACTAGTTTGATGCGGAATGACCTAGACGACTAAAACGCCTTGACGAAAACGATACTAATACACTATGAGCTGACAGTTGACAGTTTCTGAAAACTCTTCAGAGTCGTCAAGGAAAACAACACGAACGTGTACGGGTACATTTGACAAGTGGACCAAAATGACAAACAATGAGGATATACACGAAGACAAGATGAAAGTACACATTGGAAACATTTAATTGTGGTCCTAGAGTCGTGTGTGTTCTCGACATTGTAACACATCTGAGTGATGGCCGAGATTTAGGAGAGTGCTCAGCATCAGCTAACCAAGGAAAGCCACCAAATAGGTAGCCCAAACATAAAGTAGTTACAACATTATAAGCCATGAATCAGTAATCTCAGCAAAAATACATGCCATGTCTTTAATTACTTTCTGACAACGATTAATACGATAACTCAGCGTGCTGTAAAGAGCTGAAAACAGTAGAGTTGAAAAACGCAGCGGTAAATGTTGAGATGGCAACAGTACTGTGTAATATTGGCTAGAGGTATCCGGCTCTCGTAGATAGCAAATATGTCAAGCCTGGAGATTATACAGTTGAGACAGTAAAAGTCCATTTTGCCAACATGATTAAAGATGCGCTCTCGGTCTTGAATATTGACCATGACTTGCCATATGTGATATGGCTAATTGAAGCAGCATGCATATCGGGGTTATCTCACGATGTAATCCTAGGTTATATATAAACGCTGCCACAGCCAAACCTTGTGAATGTCTGCACGTATGGTCTATTGACACGACGTCGCCCATAGACCATTTAACCTTTCCGGTTGGGAAAACTTCAAGAAAAGATTTATCTCTAAAAATAAATAATAGATATAAAACAATGACCATTTATGGTGACCGAGGCCTTGTAAGGAGCTTGGAAGAGAGTTGGCGGTGTTTAATGGAACCCTGAAGCAAACGCTGAGAAAGTTTTGTGATGTCCGTCCCAGGAATTTAGATCGATAACTCCCCGCAAGATGTTTCTCGTACCACGAAATATTAAAGGCTAGTTTAGGAATTCTTCCTTTTGAATTAACTTACGGGACCAATGGCTGCATTCAAACAATTTAGGACAGACATCAGAGGAACTGATGGCACAATCGATTTTGTACAGATTATAGCAAATTAAACAGGATGACTGAATTTCTGTCAGACGCTTACTCGGATGCGAATCCAAAATCCATATTTGTTGAAGGAACCAGCGCGAAACATATGTTTTGAAAATTGATCTATCTAAAGGACGTTGGCAAATTCCTGTTCGAAGTGATAACAGAGCAAGACTTGGCTTTGCAACTAATGATGAAACGTACCAGTGAATAGTCGAAACATTCCCTTTAAATGGAAAGGGTGTTTCGAATTTAATGAACAACTTACTATGAGCGACGGGTACTTAGCATGACAATATAATTTTGCTGTGAAACGTTTAAGAAAGACTGATGCAAACGGGACTTAAGCAAAGATCTTTAAGTGCCATGTTTGGTTCAGAAATTAATCCACATAGATCACATATTATCCTCGGATAGCGCTAAATTTACCCTACTTATGAACGCTTTAAACCGACCTCTAAGAAGGAAGTTATATCTTTCTTGGGACTGGCAGTGTATTCTCATTGGTTTGTTGCAAATGTCAGTGGTATTGCTAAATACATTAACTTACATTATTTAGAAGAAGGCTTGGACGAAAGTTATTTGAACAGACTCATGTGAACGCGCATTTCAGATTCAGATAACTACCCCGCCAGTGCAAGCACACTTGGTCGTATCACGTTGGACAGGAGAAAGGCAGCCAGGAAATCAGAAAAAATAGAGATAAGGTCTTTTGTCGACCGAAAGCCCGGTGCTACAAGGCCCGTCTAAGAAACGCAGAGGTCTTGTGATAATACATGTTTTTGACTGAGGATAGCTATTTTTTCATCACTTCGCATTAAAGTCTGTCTCTGACAAATCCAATCAGATAACGACGCGACTCTGCGACACAATTGGTGACTGCGATGAGTCGGAGACAGCTCTGCGTCCTAGTCGGCAGCCAATGGAAGACTAGTCGGCAACCGTGCGACCCAGTTGGTAACAGCGAACGAGACTGCAGCCACCAGCGACCCAGTCGGCGACCAAGACCAAGACCAGTCGGCAAATCTGCGACAAGTCGGCGACTGCAAGCCAGTCGGCGACCGAAACTGCGACGAATCAGATTTAGCCAGGTATCACTCCCCCATATACAAAAGCTATCCTAAAGAACCAGTGGCAGTGTTTCGCTACAACACCATCACAAATTAATACCAATACGAGTAATACAATGCATAAAATTTGGTTCTATGGTGTTAGACTTGTACCGAGTGAAGAAGATACACAACCTTATAATCGTTATGATAAAGTAGTCGTGAACAAGAATGACAAATAATCACAATCTATCCTGCAAATTTAGTTGGATAATCAAGAATGCATAAGTACGTTAAGGATGCCTTTGAAGAAACATCAAAGAAATTATTTAATCAAAATTCTCGAGAACTCTTGGCAGATTTTATGTTTGATATAAATTGATTTATTCCAGTGGTATTACATATATATATATATATATATATATATATATATATATATATATATATATATATATATATATATATATATATATATATATATAATTTGTATCTGAATATTTATCATTTAGAAATTTTGAATATTTGTAATACCTTTTCGTGAAAGTATTGAAAGAAATAATGATATTATGCACAGCATACAAACGACTGATGAAGGTATACATGTACAACCACATTAGTGATTTATTGCAACTCAAGTTAATTAGTTATGCCTGATGCCAAAACTATTAGGTAGAACATTTGGATAGAATCATGTCCGGTTTTTATCGTCTGTATTATGTCATACGAAACACTTATAAATTCTGCAAATATTTATTTTCTGTCATGTGTTAGTTATCATGCAACAAAACACCATGTCACAAGGTGGGGTGATGATAATATAATCTCCCCACTCCATATGTTTTTGTTATTGCTGGATCGACTAAACACTAAAATACAATAAGAAATTAATAGACGGAATAATATAGATCTGAGCAGAGAGACACAATAGAACAACACGAGCTGTATGTTAAATAGTACAACTTTTTCAGTGAGATAAACAAAATCATAATGAACATGACATTTGAATGATTATCGTCCATTCAAAATAGAGATACGAAAGTTATGCGAAATTATATTTGCCGTAATATTATACTAATAACACATTTCATCATATAATCGAATGATTCATGGAACGTAAAGTACCGGCATTTGAGCCGAACCTGTTTTCTAACGGACACTTCAAAAATACTGTTAGTGATAACATGGCCTATTCCAAATGTCCTCTTTTCCTGCATTATCAATATGAATGGCGTACTGTCAGATAAGAATTTGGTTCTTTTCTTCTGCAAATCATTCGGAAACGTTGTTCCGTCCATAAATACAGCCTTGTTTGTCAGAGCTCAAATTTTTATCTAGACTGATAATGTTTGGAAAGTATCTCTCTCTCACTCTTCTAGCTTCTTCAGATCTTCAACCTCTTGTTTGCAGATTGTGCTCTGCACCAACTGTACAATACAGGTATGAAGCTATTTGCTCTAGTGCTTTTGTCGAGACTGGAACCTTTATATGAAGTGGAATTTCTTTCCTTCTGTCACTTTCTCACACCTTTTCTAGACAATTTAACCCAGAAATGATTACATTTCCTGAACTCAAAAACTGATTAATTTCGAGAATGAAACAATCCTCGCTCAGCATACCTAATTATGATTACGTTCTTTATCCGCAAATATTTATTTTAAAAGTCCCAGCGAAAAAAGAATATTCCTCCTTAGTCCGCCTTTAGTGATAACCGTTCTGGAAGATATTATTTTATGACACTTGTTTCAAATAGCTCAAGATTTCCAAACATTGTCCTTAGTTTGGTTCAACATTTGTCTTTTACGGCTATTTACATGGTCTTAGTATCTGTTTCAACTTGTCTGTAATTGTTAACTGAAAGTGTACTGATTAAATTGCACGTATGCTTCCTAACAAGAGAGTCAGTTTTCGTTAAGAGGATGTCCATCCTACACTATCAAATATTAGACATTGTCCTAGATTTAATACTGTAAGTCTTCACACTGTTGGGTATATTGTTATCAAACAACACAAATCGCGATATAGCACACGTTTACAGTCACAGCATGCACCCAATTTTATTTCCAATTATTGTTTAAGGTTAACAAAAATCTTGCCAAAGATAATTTAGAGACCAATTAGTATAATCGAAATTATTTTATCTCAATATTGTTAGGTGACAAGGCTCGTACAAAATTAACAAGAAAAGAGTGAAGCAAACAAACTGTAAAATTTAACAAATATTCAATTTTTATAGAAACAAACAAGTGAAGAAAGGAATACGGACGGTTTAAGAAATCCCAAAATTAATCCAAGAATTAAAACCTTTAAGTAATATCAATACAAAGTTTAAACTGAATCACAGTTCGAATCCCGATGAAATTCTAAGATGAAAGGATATGACTTTTTCGATGATCTATGTCCTGTTTATTCAACAGTTTTTTTTTGAATCACAAATAAACAATATTTCAGTTTTTGAATTCCAAATCATTTCCAAAACATGTCTTTGTCCAAGAATTCTGACGAGGAGCGTTATATATTGTTTTCCCGACATATAAATTGCTAATTCCGAAAAATAAAATGATTCAGCTCAAACTGGTCACAACAAAACACGCTTGAGCTTCAAAGGTTAAAATCACAACTTGCTATATTTTTATCATAACATTCTTATTAACTATATTTGAAACGCAAAACAACGTAGAAATATTATATGCCTAAAATCACGTACTCTAGTATAGCCTCAACTAAAATTAGTATTTTTTTTTATTTTATTTTTACTCTGGGACAATGCAAATAAAAAAGTTGTTTACATATAACTGCCTTACTGGTCCTGAGTCAAGGACATCACAAGATACAATGTTTCAACTACTGGTTATTTATCAGGTCAATAAAACTGAATTTAATTTTTTTTACATACATACATACATACATACACGCACGTTGGCACACACATAGATATATACTATTCTTGTATACTTGGAGGATTGTTCGGATTCATTATTCGTACATTACATGCGTTTGGATAATTGAAAATGACAGAAAATATATTTTATCCTCGATGCTGATAAATATAAACTGAAGATCCAGTCATGATGTCTCAGATTCTACTCGTCCTAATGAAGATGTAGGATCTCCAGGAACTTCCATATTTTATATTCAGCATAAGGAAATGGGTAACAGTCTCATGGGAATTAACTAGATAAGCTTGTCTGAAGAAGTACACGTGGAATCTTTTCTTGTCGCTTAAATGAGAAGAAATTGATTTCTATGATAGAAATGAATCACTTCTCTTTTAATCAGGAAAGATTCCATAGTATCGAGGAAAGGGCGGAGAATAATGTATAATTTAGACAAAGTTTATAACAGGCAGTGGAATACCTCATTCTATTTACGAATGTCAGTTGTAGAGCAAAGTTAAGGATAAAAGAGGCAAGTATCTTCAACATCCGGCAACATTTAATACATATACACCAAGCTATAGCATGACACAATTAGCACATACATACCATGCTTTAGTCATGACACAATTATCATATAAACAACATGCTATAGACACGAAACCATTAGTAATTAAACATCATGCTATAGTAATAATACAATTAGTACATAAACTGCATGCTGTAGGTATGATATGGTTAGTACATAAGCACCAGGATGTAGTCATATTACGGTTAGTACATAGCCACCATGCTATAGGCATGATACCGTTAGTAATTAAAAACCATGCTATAGTAATTAGTACATACACACAATGCTATAGTCGTGAGAAAATTAGCACATAAACACCATGCTATAGGCATGATACGGTTAGTACATATTCACTAGGATGTAGACATAATACAGTTAGTACATAAGCACCAGGCTGTAGTCATGATACCGTTAGTACATGTAGATGTCTCATCAGCATTCACGCTGATATGTTGTAGTCTTGATATAATCATTTCTATGCTTAGAACAAATCCTGTGAATTGCATGTATGACAAGTCTGAAAGTGGCTGAAATTAAGACATATTAAAACAATTTATGAGTTTATTTTCAATTTAAGACAGGCATCGACAACATCCTCAATGGTGAGTTTTAGATAATATTTTTAAAAAAAATATTATTCTATGATGTAAATTAATGGATCTGTTCTCGGGCTGTAATTTCTCCAATCCCTATCTTGAAACATATAATGAAATTAAATAATAATATCAAACGATCGTTTCAGTGTTATTGACGACTAATATAAATAATTCTGCAGACGAAAGGAAATATACTTGATTTTGACATCTAGTAGTATTCACTGTATGCCATTAAAAATGATGTGATTTAATATATATATATATATATATATATATATATATATATATATATATATATATATATATATATATATATATATAATACATAAGTGTTAACTTCTAGTAATGATAAGCTAATGAAAAGATTTATCGTAAAGACTACGTCTATAGTGTCTGTCATATCAGCTTCCATACTGTGGCCTTGCTGTCTTCATAGCTATCCATGGTTTATCGGAATAGTACAAGGACAGAAGCTAACTTGTAATTAAGGTCTCTTATGCAGCATCGCATGTTCGCATTGTGCAAAATGAAAAGAACTATTCCTGGTTACCAAATAACCTACATACAATACCAATAATGAAATTGTTACAAATGTTAATGATTAATAACATTTACACTGTCAAATATTTTAAGGTTAGTTGGTTTTTCATGTAAAGCTCCACAGTCTGCATTTCAAAGCTTTGGATGTGTTTCATTTGTTATATTCTCACTGTTTTAAGACTGATTTAGTACAGTAGATAGAAAGGATCCGATCTTTCTAGTGTTATTTGATTGAAATTGGCAATGTCTTCATATGTAATAAACTTATAACATACATCCTACTTTGTGACTTGTAAAATGTCTTCCGTTGAAACATGGAAATAACTTTTGTTATATGTCGAAGTCATTTTGATCTAAACTATAACATAGGGTATGCATTCTCTAAATTCCAACCTCAGATAATCTTTAACACTTCTCAAATCGGCGGAAGAAAACGGATTACAATTTTCGAAATATAAAGTAGCTTGTACACTCTATACCGTCTTCACAATTATCCAACAGTGAACACTCATATTCAAAAAATGTTTCTTTTTTCTCTGTTAACTCACGTTTCTTCCACATATTAGAGTGGATTTAAAAAAGCTTCGTGGCACACACAGACATGGAAACACCTTGGAAGGTCGTCGTACGTGTATACAAGTTAAAATAAGATTAATCGTGGCTATACTTCGATTGTGAAAGAATCATCTTTTTAATTGTGGTTTTGGAGTTTAGCTGGCTATATTTACAACATCCTTTTTACATACATACATACATACATACATACATACATACATACATACATACATACATACATACATACATACATACATACATACATACATACATACATACATACATACATACATACATACATACATACATACATACATACATACATGCATGCATGCATGCATACACACGTACGTACATACATACATACATACATACATACATACATACATACATACATACATACATACATACATACATACATACATACATACATACATACATACATACATACATACATACATACATACATACATACATACATACATACATACATACATACATACATACATACATACATACAAGCAACTATTATACTGTCGGAGCCAAGAAACCAAATTTGATTCCAATTGTTGGGTTCTTAAAATATAAAACATATCTTTGCCAATTCAAAAAAGCCCTAAAAAATTCGTCTCCTCTATCAAAGGTAATTCAATGAATTCATAGCATCATAGACTTCTGACATTTATCTTTAATTTTTATATGCATTTTACAATATTTTAATCATCATTATTGTGAACTTTATCGCTAACAATCTAAGTCAACTACAAAGATTTTAATATTTTCATCCTTAGATGAATAGGAGACCCTGACAGTGATCTCTTTGAAACATTACGTAGTATTTCTCACACAAAGTAGTGACAAGTGTAGGCAAATATTCCACTCTAGCCCCACTCCCACGAAAATCCACATTTCGTGTTGTGCACATAAAGAGCATCTCACTGTAAGAAAGAATCATTAAGTTAGAACCAGGTCAATCATGTTCTGTGCCTACTGTACTGCAGAACAGATCGGGAACGGACTTGTGCTTTAAACATTACAACGTATGTATCAACGTTTTCAATTCTGTAAATACGTTTAATGTATTAAGTTCTATGACGATAAAAATATTTGTTATGGAATTTCTACAAAACTTTTCAAATTCTAAAATATTATAAAATGATAATTCAGAACTTGTATTAAGCGTATTGATTATCACTAGCGTAACCATAGCGTATCAATATCATATTTCTTTCCTTATGAGATCCATACATCAATACTAAAGAATTATGTGGCGATATATAATGACTTTAAAAAGGGCCTACATCTCGGGGTGAAAATATTATATAATTGTTAGTTTCCCACTAGTATCACATCCTTGCTTAGAACTCTATCTATCTATCTATCTATCTATCTATCTATCTATCTATCTATCTATCTATCTATCTATCTATCTATCTATCTATCTATCTATCTATCTATCTATCTATCTATCTATCTATCTATCTATCTATCTATCGATCTATCTATCGATCTATCTATCTATCTATCTATCTATCTATCTATCTATCTATCTATCTATCTATCTATCTATCTATCTATCTATCTATCTATCTATCTATCTATCTATCTATCTATCTATCTATCTATCTATCTATCTATCTATCTATCTATTCTTCGTAATCTTTAAATTTCCTTACAGTAACACGCTTCTTTGTTTAGCAAAGTTTAACAACAAGGACTAACTCTTGACGATATAAGGCATCAAATTCTGTGCAATAGAAAAACAGTTACAATTAATAACAATAAGACAATAACAGTTGAAAAATCAATAAATATACATTTCTTCTTGTAGGAACGGAATGAGTTATGAGATATTATTGCGATTTGTTAAAAAGCTAGACATATTTTCAACATCGCAAGTTCAATTCCTTTTTATTGCTAGATGTAGCATTGAGTCGGAATAAAAACAAATGTGACATATCATCAAATTCCATCAGCAGAAATATCTCCTGTTTTAGGCTATCTGCAAACACACTAATTATCATGAATTGAAATGTAATTTAGTGGAAATTATGTGTCGTTCTCTAACTTTACACTGGAAATTAGCACTGGCTTCAACGTATATAATATCACTAAATATTTGTATTTAGCAAAACTTGGTTTATCGTGTGAAGTACCATTCTTTACAGTGATATATAAAGATTTGATTGTTTTAAAATATTTTGCATGTTAACTTTTTTTTTGAGGAATTATTTAATCTCTGGAGCGTAGTTATTTACAGCCTTTATTCAAAAGGCAATCATGCCATTTTCCTTCCGTCTTTTTATATATACATTGTATCTGATTCACTGAATATCAGGTTATAAAGAATATACAATGCAACTATCCTCAGCAATAGTCTTACTCGGTAACTCTAACAGCTAGAGTTATTTCTTTTCTGATGGTTGATAAAGGCCTCAAACAACTTGCTTGACTTGGTGATCACATCATTGAGACCAATTTTTGCATGAAAACGTTGAAAAGGGTAACGTTTATTTGCATCAGTATTCTTAAATTAATTGGATGAATCGCTTCATATCGACTTTCATAACAACCTTCATGCTGACGAATGCTAGTGAAATAGACGGCATACAATGTAATACATTCCTACGATTGTAGTTTAAAATGGTTTTTATGCCTTTTCGTTCTTGTATTTATGTAACTCAATAGCTAGTGCCAAGTTAGTTGGTATATATTCACGCCAATTGATTGTCTGCTGAGAAGTGATTGCCAATAATTATACTGTTTAGTTTCGTTATGTTATTACAAAAATGCAGAGTGGGTGATCCGCATCCGAGAGAGAGAGAGAGAGAGAGAGAGAGAGAGAGAGAGAGAGAGAGAGAGAGAGAGAGAGAGAGAGAGAGAGAGAGAGAGAGAGAGAGAGAGAGAGAGAGAGAGACAGAGAGAGAGAAAGAGAGAGAGAGAGAGACAGAGAGAGAGAGAGAGAGAGAGAGAGAGAGAGAGAGAGAGAGAGAGAGAGAGAGAGAGAGAGAGAGAGAGAGAGAGAGAGAGAGATGGCCATTTTATTACAAATTTTACCATTTTTCATTGCCTGTTTAACATAATATATGAAAACAATCACTGTTAAATGCATGTTCGCAAATAAGAAAGGGTTTTCTTGTCCAGAAAATATAGACAGCGTAGCAGTTTAAGCGGTTTGATGATATACCAAAATATCAATGCAATCTAGAAACAGCTAACGTCTCTAAAGTATACAAATATTTTCTGCATCAGAACGTCAGGGCATTGCTACAAACAATAATATAGAGGAACCACTATGCACTTTTATGTATCTGGTTCTACACAAAATGTGTTTAGCTGTAAGTTTATTCTACTAATAGTATCGTCAATAATTGGGTAAAGTTCTGAACTTTATCGGAGAAAAGTATCAAAGGTGTTCATTGGTTTTTTTGTTTGGGTCAACATATCGATTTTATGGCTTAAATTGAAAACGTATAAGGATCTGTCATGCAATCAAACCTGGATTTCACTAACATAACCTACATCTAGGCATTTACACTTTGGAATTGAGCTCATCATTAGAGTGGCTGAAAACGAATCTTACTAAAAACAGACCAGTCAAATCTTTTACGTTTAAACGTTTGTTAGTGAAACTAAATTGAGAGCATTGTTTGCAATTTAGTTAGAGAATCGTATACCTGTTATTTTTGATATATGTTAATTTCATGTTTTACAGAAGAGGAAAACGAGCATTCATTGTAGTGCCTAGGAAACTGCAACAAAATTGTTCTGCATCCACCGACAAACAAGGAAGGCCGACCATGTTGGTTGTGTTGGTTGGTGTATATTGCATTGCCAAAGGATGCAGCATTATATCCAACACTGGCTGAGCCAATTCGAATCCAGGTCTCAAACCCCTGAACTATAACAACTCCATATATCATGTAGTTTCTCCCCATTCGTTTCCTAAAGGACATGTTGATGTGAAATCATACATTATGATCAGAGTTTCATATTTTCCTTAACTCTGACATGCTTTAAATATCCTATGCCACATTTTGTTCAAAGTATCATCAGGTATTGGAAGAAAATCAGATCTGACATTAAGCAGGAGCATGAAATACAACATAAGTCATATGGAGGTAATTAAAGTTGGCATATTAATTAAATTTTGGACTTAACATTTAGCTTTCGTTAGGATTTTGTTCATATTTAGTTATCTTTTTTTCCAATGTATGCAGTACTACGAATATCTTAATGTTGTTATTTTATTGGTTCTTTGTTTTCCAGACAGCGTGTGGTTGGACAGAAATGTTGAGGCCCGATGGTAAACCGCAATATTTCAAATATTTCAACACAATCACGTACCATGCATTATTTTCTAATGTGATGGAAGAAGTGAACGAAACTGATTTATGTGCCAGAGACGACTATGAAGACAATAAATAGGTCTCTGATGAAACGGAAATTATATGGATTGTTTCTACACTACTCGAAATTGTAAATCTATCTATCTATCTATCTATCTATCTATCTATCTATCTATCTATCTATCTATCTATCTATCTATCTATCTATCTATCTATCTATCTATCTATCTATCTATCTATCTATCTATCTATCTATCTATCTATCTAGATTTTATATATATATATATATATATATATATATATATATATATATATATATATATATATATATATATATATATATTGTTAATATTCAGTTTGATGCTATTATCAGAGAACGCTTGTCAACTGTCGCTATGCCAATCAACTTATTAACAAAACATAATCACATTACCAACAATTTGAATATACGCCGTGGTATCAATTTACGCAGATTCAACAATACTAGTCCATGTTGCTTCTTTTCTGTACTAATCACAAATAGCATCTATGATGAATTCACTTTAAGACAATTTGTCTCCTTCCGATGTTAATTGGACCGGTTATGGTCATTTAAGGTAAGAATCGATCCTATTAAGTCTGATATGTTTCTAAAAACCGTCACCATATGCTTGAAAGATCTTATTATTTCACACAACAATTAAGTAATAATGCATAATTACTGAGTATCGGTGTCATTCCATTATTCTTGTGTTACAATGCGTTCTGTAAACCGATACGAATGTTTGGAATAAAAATACACTGATAACATATTTTCGTGAACTAATTAGATGAAGTAATAAATAGAAATAAATAAACTAATTGTCTAATTATATGAAAAAACTGAGTGTTGGCGTCAGTCCATAGAGGATGTGTTACAAGAATTTCATAGTACCAATACGAAAGTTTGGTATACAAAGACATTGACAGCAATTGTTGGTGCAATAATTAGCAGAAGCAATGAAGAGAAATAAAACGAATTAAAACACGTTATATTTTATTGATTGTAAGAAAGGCAATTAAAAGAGAAAAGCAAAAGGTTGTGCTTATTTAAATTGATATAATTCTGACATCTGGAAATAGTAAAATGACTATATGATTTATGGGAATCAATGTTTATTATTACGCACTTTTCATCTATTTACGATATATATATATATATATATATATATATATATATATATATATATATATATATATATACAAATAATTATCACAAACATTTACGCGGCTGAAGAGATTTTCTCCACTTGATATAGTTCTATTTCTGGTGATACTATTGATATTAATTTCTGACTGGCAAAGTGCCTTTGAGCAATTAATTACAATAACAAACTACATGCAAAGTTCCCTTTTAATTGATCATATGGTGCAGTAAAAATACACGATAAAAGGAAAAGATCGTCAAAAGTCCATTTCATGTCAATAAAGCCAACATCCGTTATACACAGCCTATGTAAAGAACTTCGTTCTATTAGTCAGTACAAACACACTGAGATTAGTATATGTATGAAGTTAGCATGTGTACGCCTTGCATCATTAGGGATATATATATATATATATATATATATATATATATATATATATATATATATATATATATATATATATATATATATATATATATATATATATATATATATATATATAACAGGTTATATATTTGTGCTACAGATGTGAATATCAAGATGGCAGGAGTTTAATGATAAACCAACCGATATATTTTATTGACTTCAACTTCAAGCATGCATTGAATCAATATTACTATTTTGAAACACCTGATCACAGTGAAAATTATTTAAAATAGCTTTTGAATGTCGGATGTGAATACCTTAAAGAGGGAATGTAGTAAGGTCGACTCAGTTGAAAAGCTGTTAACTGTAGAACGACGTAGCATAAATATATAACTACATTTCTTACAATTATGCTTTCTGCAAAACAATTTTGTTTGTTTTTTTTATTCCAGAGTTATACGCATTTTTCTGTAATCTGTAATCTTGAGATGAAACTTCACGACAAAAAACTGTCAAAGTAGCCTTAACTTCGAATATCTATCTTCTTCTTATGCAATAACAAATACATACATAAAAACGAAAACAAATGTTTCTATTAAACCATAAGAAATAATTAAAACAAAATAAGTAATAACGATTGAATGACAGATTATCCTAATAAAAAGAGACGACACCAAATCATATAAAACAAGCTACTCCTGGCAATTTTTTTTCTTATGAAAATTTATCATACAATTCTAGACAATAATATACATCCATGAAGTCAAAGACTTGTTTGGCTAGTATACGACAAAAAAAACGTAAGTTATAAAGGACTAATTACAAAGCGCAGTTTTCAACGATATTAACAATATTAGCAACGTCTATAGTTAGAATTAATACATCAGCTGCTACCAAACATATAATGTCAATGAGTCTAAGTCGCCAATCATGTTGCTAAAGTAACGCTGCGTGTATATAACACAAGGTACTAATAGTGTGGGAAAATGGGAACCAGTGAGGAAATGGGTGAAATAGTGAATATATGGATTTGGCTGGCTAGGATTGGTTGATAATGAAAGCTAGAATTTATCCAAAAATTCTTTTGAGAGATTTTCCTCGCTGTAACTCAAAAAGGCGTTTCAATTATCGTAGTGTCTCCATCGGTTTACAAAATGGCCTGCATTAGTACAGTGAGTCCACTAAAACGCGAAAGATAGACGCAGTAAGGGAACTTGTAATTTAAACCTCATTTTGACATACAGAACGAATGTATTTTCTTTAGATTGTTTCTCTTACACATAACTGTGTTAATATCGAACGGTGACGTTTTAAAGACAATTAGCCCTTTAAATACTTTCAGATCGACATAGTGGCATGTACTCAGTTTTCTTTTATCTCAAGGACATAACTCCACTGAAGAAAGCGCAGGCAACAAAGAAACATTCCTTCCATTAAACCCTTCCAATAGACATAGTTGAAAAAGTCAATACATATATGTAAAGCTAAGTTATTAATTTGTATGCATAGTCCATCCTATTTCTATGGCTTTATGGGAAATATTGTTACTAATTTGTCATAGGAGATAGAATGTTACAGATATGATATTTGCTTGAAACTAATGAATAACATATACACGCCATCGAGTGGGTCAAAATAATTTAATGTGTTACCCACAAGAAGAAATATATCCTTTATTCACTTGTAGCAATCAATTGTTTTCCTTCATTTTATGCCCAGAAGTAATGGTATGTAGTATGGATAACGTATCGAAATACCATATGTCTTACTGCATCCAGCAATATGTCTGCAGTTTACCTTTTATTTTTTCCATTATCATGTGTATAGTCTTCACAAAATATCAGTAGTAAATAATCTCTTTTCGACATACAAAGGAAAACAATTAAAAAAATGTATATGCATATTGTGGGGTTTGGACTTTGCATTCAAGGCGGTAATACTTGTTATTAAATAATCGAGTAATCCCGAACTGAATAAATCCCAGATTTATTATCATAATGTCATCAAACAAGCATTTTTGCCTGACAAAACAAAACAACGCCAAAAAAAGAAACATTAAAGCTATTCATACATATCAAGAAAGATTTCCACAGCAATAGCGGTTGCGTAGAAACTTAATGTGTAAAACTTACCATACGTCAGTGCTAGCCAGGAATATGACACAGCAGCCGGAATTAAGTAATTTGATCATTGATTGGGGAGTCAAATATATTTAATCCATCATACAGAATGAGGAAAATGTCATGCGAATTAATTCGAAAAGCAAGTGTCTGCCCTGCAGATAACCTTTCAAGGTTAAATTGACAAATAATTCTCATAGTTTGGTATTTGGATCCAATATATAACATAAAATACGACTGGGGAAGAAAATCAAACAGAATAACTATTAAATTAATGACTTCAAGAGCTGAAGCGTCTACGTCATAGCAGTGCTAAATCTTAGGGCTATGCCGATATTGACATATTAACGATTGCTAAATATTGTGCTATATTAGCTGATTGTTATTTTAATTAAGTGTCTTTCAACACAACATTGTCACAAAAAACCTTTGCCACAGTTAACAAAATATAACCAGAGAACTCCAGAAAAATAAGCATATCACCATCCCTAACCCCCTCCTCCCAAATCAACCCACCCGACGGAGTTGTAATTTTGAGTGAATGGGCTATCATGGGCGAGATCCGATAAGATATTACGTCATGAATGTTTTCTGATTTACGTAAAATAAAAATCTGGCTGCAACACACACAAAATACTTATATTATTGGTGATGAGCTTATTGTCATAAACGAAACTGTATGAGCAAAGCAATAAATTTTGTTTGCCAAGGTGTATTCGCTACTGTAAATTACATGCCATGTACGTGTCTTTTCCTGTAAGAAACAGTGACGTGATAGCAATCGAAAATGTTGGAACTTTCAGTTTTGTTGTCGTCTGTCCCAAATGGAACATCACATACCACGTAGATAATGGCCGCGAATAAGTGACCGAGCCTAGAGGTGACATCAAGAATCGCAATTTCAAGTTGAACCGTTAAATTTTCAGAATCTTCATATGTTTCATTTTCCATTTTATCGCAATACATTCTTTTTCAAATTGTGTTTGCCGGGTTATGGCATGATTGTTCTCTGGATTTTCAATTATTCTACCAAAGCAAACGCCAGCTATTGTGTGCTAAATACATGCATGCAACATCTTCATTGACATTTTCTCTCCTTGTATTTACTGCGCCTGTATACCAGTTGGGAAAAATCTTTTATCCAGACACCTCGTCACTAAACCATGTTAAAGTAACAAATCAATTTTACCCCCACCCCTCCTCGCGCTTAGGATGAATCATTGCTCTATGTCTGTATACTTGAAGCCGGCTTTTATTCCAAATAAATACAATATTCAAAATTACCTATGTTAGTAACTTGTATAGAGAGTATTATTTTTGCCACACTCGAGCTCACCCAGTTTTTGTCGGTATTTTGATCTGTTTAATCGTTTTGTTGATGCAACGCCAACACAATTATATGTTCAAAACATTGTTTGTATTCATTGTTGACAATGATTAATTTAACTCGATCCACGAAATGGCTTGTAAGTAGAAATATGAAGATGAACTCCCAAATAACTGAAAAGCAACTATCCTGAACATCCTGTGTAGTATGTTTTAAACTGCCGTAGGGACTTTATGTCACTATTAGTGAAGCGCATATGGCTTCTACTATGAATCCACGACAGAAATGTTATCAATGTTACATAACCATCTTTGGCGAATGACAAGGCATGATAAATTTTACATTAACAAATATGTTCACGATGAAACCGGACGGATGCGCAGCCTCACACACCTGCTATAACGTTTATACTGCTCCGGACACGTATTGAAGAGACAATTTATAGCGTCTCTTTTGGGTGTTCTTATCTATTCAGTTTTACGTATGTAGACGAACACATGTTTAGAGGTGACCCGGAACCAACCCTTGCCCCAATAGACAGGAGCCAATTAATCACATCCAGAATGCCTGTGTAACAGTGAGAATGTTTAAATTCATCAATATATATTTGACATAACCTTGTCAAACATGTATCCGAAATCGCAATCGCTTTAAAACTGGTTGTTATATGCTAGACTTCTGTATAATTTCAGGGCGATAGGTTGCATATTTGTGTCGGCTAGTCTGTTTGTCAGTATCATTTACCGGATCATTTATCCAGGAAATTGTCGTGTCTCGTAATCATAATTGACATAAACTTCACAATATCAGATTTGACTTTCATTTCTTGTGCGCAATTAAACTGAGGTATATATTTTCTCGTTTATAAAGAATAGTCGAGGATAAGTATTGAAGCTTGTATCTCATTTACCAACGAATATCATCCTGGTAAAGTAATACTATGTCTCAGATTAGCAGTATTTACACGCAGAACATGTACAATCATATCAATAGTTGCAAGAACAAATTAATGTACGAAATTTTGTGTCAACCCTGAGAATTAATGGCGAAAAAGATGTCATTTATTGACTTAAGCTGTCTTATGCATTTACAACATAATGCTGTCTTAAACTCAGTGTTGACTCAATAAATAATAATAATAATAATAATAATAATAATAATAATAATAATAATAATAATAATAATAATGCTACTATTACTACTACTACTACTACTACTACTACTACTGCTACTACTACTACTACTACTACTAGTTCCCTACTATATTGATACTCACAAAAGGAGAAACAAGCCAACAAGCAACAAGCAAAATGTATCGTCAGTAAGTTATTTTGATTGCCTAAAAACTAGACAATGATTTTACCAACGGAAGAACATTAGAATATTATAACAGTCTTATAGAACGACTCAATTAAATAAACAATTTAGTAACGAGTCTTGATTTTGATTTTGGAATTTTTCATGGTGTAATTAACAAATGGTTCAGGACTTACGCTCGTGTCAATGTACTCCAAGCATCATGAATTTCAACGTTTTAAGGTCAATTTTGAACTTACTTTTTTAACTTCAGAATGTAGTTTTCATCATCGTCGTTAGTTAATATGTGCTTTACTTCCTTATATGTTATTCAGTTTGATACCTTGCCTTTCTGGTAACGTTTGATGGTGTTTTGTTTTCTTTCTTGGTATCAAAAAATTTGCTTGCTAATACTTCCTAATATTTCATGGAAATGAACCTTACTTTAGTTTTTCTTATTTACAAACAAGCCACAAACATCAAACGCAGTGTTAAAGTCGGTACAAGTTATTGTTTTGTGACTAAAGCATGCACAATTGAGATGACAGCAACGTAGTCTTAACATCAGAACAAAACTATTGCTTCGTAATCAAATCATATATTAGTGAGATGACATGGAATTATAATACAATTTACAAACTGACCCTCTGACTATACAGATTTTAGAGAGGTAAGATCGTACTAAATATATAAAGAACAGAGAAACGGTTTGCTTTCGTAGAATGTTTTTTATTTTTTCATATATCACTTGATATATCAATATACATCAGGTATTAGTATTTTCGCTTTACCTACAAAACTACCAAATTATTTTGCTGACGAAAGTATTCTTTTCTCCTTAAATTCTATTTGCACATTAAAGCCAAATTTTCAAATTAATTCAACAAAAAACGCAAACACTTACCTTATAAACTTGAATATAACGAATCTTGGAAATAATACGAATGCAACAAACTGCACAGCGCGAGAATGCTTGTCTTGGTCTTTTTGCAGTTGTATGTAATCTCCACAGTAAACACACACACACACACGCCTATATATATATATATATATATATATATATATATATATATATATATATATATATATATATATATATAGATATATATATATATATATATATATATATATATATATATATATATATACCTAAACTCTGTGTATGTGTGTGTGTGTGGTGTGTGCTCAGTTGTTTTTATCTTGTCATGACAAATCTGGACTCAGAAAATTGTCATCTTATGAATAAGTTTCTACTCTCGAGAATATTTTATTTGATGGGTTTTTACATTGTAGGAATTAATACATTTCAAGCTATGAATTTAGTGTATGACTGTCAATTATATAACTGAATGCATGCATTCGCGTGGACAAACCAAAATCTAATCTATAGAAAAAAATCTGGAAAGACATGAAATTATACTATTTTTCAGAACAGACTAACCCTAACTCCGCATATTTTATCAGTTCCTGAAAACCACCATGGTCTCATCAAATTGGATGAATCCCACGGTCTGCCTCTCTTATTCATACAATAGCAGTTCCCGAAGTGTGATAAAAACCAATTCGATAATGCAACATTGCTTTTGTCGTTTTCTTTATACTAAAATGTATTTTTTAATTAATTTTTAAATAATAATTTTAACTAATTTTTAAATAATAATTTAAAGGTATAAATAGTTATACCACTTATAATAGATGTATGCTTTTAATCTTATCTAAATCGACGTATTCCTATCTATGTTACATAAATATGTCATAAGATTGCAGTCGTCCAATATTTACATAATGACTTCTTTGTTTGATTACTTTACATCCATCCATAAAAACCTTAACAACATGCAGGATGCTGATTTACCCAAAGTGATGGTTCAGCATTGATTCTGTCTGTATGATATTAGAGTATTATTGCATTGTCGTTCCGGAGATATTTTCTTACAGCCTAATGAATATGTTCGTAATGTATATTTAATCTGTTTTGAGCATTTCACTCTAGTCCATAATTAGCTGATGTACGTTAATTTCATATTTCTGTGAAACAAAACGTTGTCAGCTGATATTTGGATTGACGTTTTAGACTTATTTAGAAATAAGAATGTTCTGGAAGCGAACATTTTATTGTGCCTTATATTTTTATATATCATTCAGGTAAAATAATTTACCAATTTGTGTCTTTAGATCGGTCTATGGAATCATTAGCAATAATTAAAGACGACTCATTTATTTTAATAACATCCTTTATTGAAATTAATATTGATATTTTGTGAAAAATAACCTTGATTGTTATTGTGAATTCACTCAAATACGTTTTATTATATGATTTAAATACTAAGGACTGTATACAGATGAGCCTTTTAAAGAGTACTTCACATTAACAAATTTGACGTTTGCATTCATTCATTCATTCATTCAGAACACTCCATACTTTTGTAATTCAGCATTTAAGATCCTTTGGGACATAATTAACAATTCTATACGTTTATATGTTGATAAATTTGATGATTCTTATTCTTTCTGTTATTTTGTTGAAGATTATATAGTTGTAAATACGTCCGAATGTCTTTTATTCAGATTCAGCAAAATTATCTTGTGTTATGTACTCTTATGGCCACATCAGGTGTCAAGTAGGCATAATTTATATTCTTGTCTTTGCTCTGGGCCTTAACGCCATTTTTCAGCACACGATAGGCTATACATGGCGCCGAATCTTAGACTCGAACCCACGCAGACAGAGGTGAGATGGCAATGATCAGTAACGGAGAGCGCTTTAGACTACTCGGTGGCTAGGCCCCCCTCCCATAACTTATACTGCATATCCTAGATATAGTTGAATTTGAACGAACTGTTTGGAACTGTCTCTCTGTGTCTTTTTGTATAATGAAGGATTCCCATGTGTTGTTTTATGAATCATAACGTAAAATACGTAGAACATGAGAAGCATCATTAAATAATATTTGAATCAGATCAGAGTTATTATGGCTGCAGAAGAATTAAATAGTAAAACTAATTCTATTAATAAGACCGGGACTGAGGCTATGCACATATTAATTTCCAGACACATTACAGAGCACAGAAAAGGCACTCCTATCTAGAAGGAGTAGACTGAATAGGTAAGAAAACTCTTTATACTTATATGCAGTGTAGAAAGATAGTGTTTGTTATTTACATAACAGAATGAATACAAATTCTAAAATACCCAAAATCTATATTATATTACTAGTAATGATACAAACGATGTTGATGATTAGGACAGCAAACAAAAAGTGAAAAACGAAACCAAAAGTCAAATGTCAAGTTACACAGTATATCTAGGTATAGTATATTATCTAATGGTTTTACTAAACAGGTAATTTGTACGAAGTGGTAATGTCCATCTCCTTACATTAATTGCTCATTTTTAAAGAGAATATATATATATATATATATATATATATATATATATATATATATATATATAAATATATATATATATATATATATATATATATATATATATATATATATATATATATGGCATGATATTTGTTTATTTCTGATGTAGATTTTTTTGTAAGTTATATAGTCTAAAACTGTTTCTTTATGTATTAAATCTAGTATGTTTTTCATTGATTTATATTTTTATTTTAATCTAAACAAGCTATGCGTACTGCACAAAATTCCGCAAACAACAACAAAAAAAAATAGCTGTTCACCTTATCATTTGGTATTTCTCTGTCTCTCTGTCTGTCTCTCTCTATCTGTATCTGTCTGTCTGTATCTCTCTGTCTGTCTGTCTGTCTCTGTCTCTCTCTCTCTCTCTCTATATATATATATATATATATATATATATATATATATATATATATATATATAGATATATATATATATATATATATATATATATATATATATATACATATATATATATATGCAGTTTATTTTTCTGATAGTGATTTACGAATATATATTTGTTAAGCAATATAGTTCTCCAAATACCAGTAAGCTACGCCCTCTTAAATGGAATCAATGCTTTGCTCAATTCTGCAAAGAGGAGAAGATGGATAAAGAATATATGTTATAGTAAGGTGATCATATTTGACTAATTGATGTTGACGTGAACTAATTATCACACCGACGGTGTAATGTAGTTTATTATCTCCATTTTAATTACTTTGCTCTATCTGTTCCAGATGCAGTTAAATTGCTATTATGTGAACACAGTTTTTCGAATATGTCTGAAATATTAAGTATGGTCCAGTTGCAATGTTTAATTCAAGAGAAAAGTGACTTTAACTGAAATAATTGAATGCTAATTGAATTACGCCTAGGAATCATAAATAATGATGAAATGGATATAGTGTACCGTATTATTTAAAGGACTTAAAGTAATACATTAAGATTATATATGTTATTTATACTGACGCAGTATGTCAATATCAATTATTTGTTCTATATGCATTAATCATAAGAGAGTGTGCTTTTGACTTTCTGACACAATGCAAAAAACATGTACATGATTAGTAATCAGTATGCTTGCTTGATTCGACTGAAGAAACAGACGCCCAAGAAGATAATTACTCAGAGTTATTGATAGTAATTAAACAACTGGCATAGAGTGCCTATGGAAGAAGTTCTCTGCTGGTGTATCTATTTCATACACTGAAAGAACTGAAAGTGGACATACAAACGTTAGGTGAGCAATTATTATTTTTCTCCCTTTTTGAACTCTATTACGATTTATGACACCATTTACTGCTTTAGCAATCATGTTTGTTTTAGTTATAATGAAGTCATTCCGTAATATTTAATTTTTTGGCAAAACACAGAGACTGGGAATAATGTTTTTCAAGCATTCATCATTGCAAAGCATCGATTAAATAATTTGGTATAAAGACCCAGATAGCAAAGTTCTGTAGATGCAATTGACAAAAATATGAATGCACTCTGCTAGTAAATATCAAAGAAACAATAATTAAGATATACAATTATCTGCTTCTTTAAAGAGATAAAATTATGTTTTCTAGCTGTTATTAATGACTTTACGATGAAGATGAAGAATTAGAATATGGACGTATGCTCAGCAGGTGTACGAGATGGAACTATTATTAATACGTATTTTCTATCTAGCAATATAGCCGTAATGTTTACAGAATGAGTTGTAAGATACAGTTCGTAACGAAAATGGCATAATGACTGTTATTCTAGCATTTAAATTGATTATTATCTGGGTCAGGCATTTATCATATGAGTTATAATTGTTGTTAATTGGGATCACGATAATTTTAAAGGCAAGAATGTTATAATTAAACAGGGATAGGAAAAACAAATGTATCGGGATATACAGCAGAAATATATAGTGAAAACAATACCCCCTCCTCCCGCAACGAGAACAAATTGATGATGTTATTATTAATTTCCGATATATCTGAATCTATCAAAACATCTTTCAATGATGCATCATATGTGACCAATCGACAACGGGTCCAAAAATACCCATCAGACCAACTCTCAATTGAACATCACACGCAACCAAATTACAACCGATCCATTAAAATATTAAAATTAAAACTAACATCTTTTAGTGACGTATTAGATGAAGTATTAAGTGAAACATTAAATGCAACTAAACCATATCCAATCTATTGATCCGACGAAAGCATCTTTCAATAAAACATCACACATCCGATGCAGTAAAATCTAGCACAACGTCTTTAAATAGCATATCACATCACACCGATCGATTAGAATCAGTCATATCAATTTGCTTATGAGACATAATACCACACACAATCAATTAAAATCGATCAAAACATTTTTCTGTGACATCACATATAAATATAACTAGACGCAATCCATTTGAAATTATTAGAACATATTATGTGGAAGACAAATCAAACCACATCATCTTTCGATATATTAGAATAGACATATTACATTCAACTAACCCATACCCAATCCTTTAGATTCTAGGTATGGTGTCTGCCCATGGCCTGTTAAATATTTAACCATTATCGCCAGATTTATTATAATCAATCAAGGGACTTTCAACGGCGCATTGCATCAAGCTAATCCACATGTGAGCTATTAGCATGGATCATATGATCCTTCAGAGATCCACCTCTTAAACTACCAACCCAATCCAATAAAAAAAATCATATTTTGTAATGGGAAATTCAAGGTAAAAAAATCTTAATATGATCTATTAGACTCTATACAATCATTTTTCAGTGACATATCGCAGGCAATCAAACATAATCCGAAGTTAACAATTACATAACTTTTCAAAGACATTCCACATTTCCACATGCGCCTAACCATAATCAATCACAGTATCTCTTAATGGAACATCACATCACATGCAATCAGAAACATCAAAATATATTATAATAAATCTGAATAAATTGTGCTATTCATCATATAAAACGAACAGGTATCAGATCTATTAGAATCGATGAATTATTAGGAACTGAACACATATAACCGAAACACTCCAAATAGATTACAATCATTCAATCCTTCTTGCAGTGGCACATCAAATGCTGTCAAGCCATATCCGATCCATTAGATTATATCAAGACATCTTTCAATGACACTGCACATGCAACCCGACCACGCCCAAACCAGTAAAAGTAACCATATAATATTACAATGGCACATTGATGCATCCGATAATCGCATTAAAACTATAAGAATGTATACAAGCATCTTTCACTGACACATCACATCCAACGGGTCTACACAAAATACATTATAATCATTATATTATTTAGTATCACATCACATGCAATCAAACACCACCTTTTGTATATTTTTTATGTAATATTATCACTTTTTATCTACAGAGGCTTAAAGACGGTAAAATCGAATTTTGCAGATTAACTTTGTGTTTACTCTCCTAACGCTCCTTCCTGATATCTATATCCTCCTAAACACAGGCCTAATATTGGGTACAATTCATTGTACTCACGTTATCAAAATGTCATATCAAATAACAATGTGGCTGCTACAGAGAGGCAGCACATTAATTAAATAGAATGTCCCTCATGTGTTGACATCAATCAGAAAATCTATGTATCTGAAGTACAATCTTTTATCGATATAATAACGCTTGGAATTGACTTTCTCAGTTTTCTGACTAATTGTTTAATTCACAAATACTACGAACACCTCAAAACACTGCCACTCTAATTCAAAGCACAGGCAACCATTCTAATTCAATCTAGTCTCACAAACACACTTAATCAAAATAGTCTGTCCAAAGTCACACTCATCCTAATTCCTGCATACACAAAGTAAAGAAATAGGTTACAACACCTACACCACAAATTATTAGAAATTACAACTATAGCTGTCGCACATATGTAGATATGACAGCTAATATCAAATATATCACAAAGTAAATCATGTGAGACATTATATATTGAATTGAAAGATGGCTAAAATAAAATCACCACCACAAGGAAATGTATATTATAATTTTTAGAAATGGTCGTTAAATCAAAAGCGGCGGAAGTGTCTTGTTAGCGATTTACAAATGCATATATTCCATTTGATTCTGATGCAAATCTGATCATATCAGGTTCCAAGCATATACACATCTGCTCGGTCTATCAACGCAAGAAAATTACCGAATGTGTTTTGCTGGACTTTGCACGTTTCTGAAACCTTTTACCGGAAGCCATATTTAAGATTTCAGTATGCTCCCAATTGACAGGAAAAAAGGTGCGATCATAGAAAGTTACAATTTTAAATACGCGTCTGCCAATTTCTTTGAAAGCCCTAATTTTTGCATTTAACATATAGTAAACTACCTCTTTGCTTTTATTAGAGATAAAACAACGCTTGTATAATAGTTTCTATATGGAGCAAATTAAAAGAGAAGCTTTTAAAGAAAGGTAAAAGCGAAGAGATGACCGAAAAATCTTATGACAAAACTTCGAAATAAATTGAAACGTGAAGTTAAAAGTGAAAACAAAAATGGACCTCTTTCAAAGTGGGGAAGAATTAAAATATCACTGTAAAACACAAAAAATGTATTTAAAATTTAGTGCCAACCTTTCTTCTCCAAAATGCTGTCTATAATTTAAAGTAAAAATATTGCCTCAAGTTCATCATTATTAACTTTGTTAATTACTTTAACATCAATCAATTCTATCTTGTTCAGTCGTCATTACGCAGGAACAGGGTCTTCAGTCTGGTTGAGGTTCTTCATTAAGAAAATTTGCTTGTGTCTGGAATTTCTCCTGTACGCGATCGACGCAATAACGCCTAAAATTTGGACTTTGTTCTGTATGAGGGGTAATATTCTCAAGCTCAGATTGTATTGAAAAGTGTAAGGATTTTCCTGATAACAATTCTAATAATAGCACAGTATCCAGTGTATATATAGGTAAAAAAAAACTTATTTTGGAAAAAAAACTATTTTCAATTTAATAATAAAAGTCAGATCCAAATAATGTGTTAGGAAATGGGTAGTCCTGTGGTTCCATCGTAAGCTTTCCCTTTTATGGGTAAATAAAAAAAATAATTACTCTCTACTCGATGTTTCTTTCATACGAATATATATTGTAGATGGGGATATAAATAGACTCATAAAGGAACAGCTTGGTTCATAGGCTAGATACTTTGTGACCTATTTGCTTTAATACCAATGCACTATTTAAAATTGTATATTTTCTAAATCGATAAAATGAATTTACTTTATAACAATGTAATTATATGTAGGACTGTCTGTATTTTATTTTATTATTGTAGGTTTGCATGTGGTATTTTAATTCCACACATTCAACCAAGTATATTAAACATGCCGATTTATTTAATACTTGATGCCAGAATATATATATATATATATATATATATATATATATATATATATATATATATATATATATATATATATATATATATATATATATATATATATATATATATAATTATATATATAATTATATATATATATATATATATATATATATATATATATATATATATATATATATATATATATATAATCTTTCTTATGGAAATGTGTTTCTGTAGAGTAGCTCTGGCTGCTTAAGTTATACGTTCTTTATTACCCATAGTAACATTGTGCCTTAGACAGCAAATAGTTTATAATATATATTGAAGATTGGATGAACAAATCATATTTCTGTAAAATCAAATATATTACATAATGTCAAATTAAGATTTTTACGACACTTCCAGCGATGGCAGGTGCTCCAAAAGGATGATGATATTTGTCATATTAGTGATTTGAAAGGTTTGATTGCAGCCTAAAATATATTAGAGCGGTTATACAATTTGCTGTTGAAATGGATGTGTTAATGCAACATGTTACATCAACCTAAAACGGAGCAATTTTGTAATGAAATGCGCCCACGCTAATGCAATATTACAGCTCTAACCACTAAACGGATAACTATTAAATGTCTTCAAGACTATGTAGGATATGCTTCAGACCGCGATCTCAAAATCGATGTTTCTGCAGATCTATATGAACTGTATTTTTCTTTTCTCTCTTTCTTATGATCGAGTATTTATCAACCTTAGTTAATAAACATTGCAATTATCAGTTCGCTGTATAATTAAACACAGACATATTTGCTAATGACATATTCTCACATGACTGTTTTAAAAGTTTAAATAAACTGACTTCCTGTCATTGTGTTCTCATTAATACGCCACTACATTTAGTTAGAAATTGCATTTAATACGAGTTGTATAGGACATTATCTTCGTTTCTTCATTTAGCACACCAAATACGTGCCCTTTCTTCATGTTAAAACCTTTGGAGGAATATTACAGGAAATAAAATAACACAATTTTGTCTTTTCATCTTTATTTCACCCTTTAAAAAGTTTATTTGCAGTTGCATGCCTTCACATGTATAAAGCGGATTAACAAAAGTTTGTATTTATGCACAACGCTGATTGCAATATTAAATTAGAAGGAAAAGTCAAGGTTTGATAATAAAACTTTAGAATCTCTTGTCTACTTTGAGCTATATTTACTCTTTATAAAGTGCATTAAAAGAGAATTCTCGAAACACCTGTTTAATTTTGAAATATCTGACTGTATAAAGTAAGAATATTTGTAATAGGGACTGTGCCTCCTTTAAGTATTGTACCATACAGTCTTGAATATGCACTAATTGAAATATCATAATAATTAAGTAATCGGAATAAAATTCAAGTTTGGGGATATCACAGACAAAGATTATGTCCTATAATTAAGCAAGCAATGTGTAAAAAAAGAAAAACTGTTAGCACATGTTGCTACAATACATAAACAAATTTCGATAAGCTGCCGCTTCACACTAAAAAACAGTACGGGCAGTCAACTCTGCATCAGAATGTATTATACAATGTTTGTGATTTGTTTATTGTCTTCAAGAGCTATCTGATAGATGAAGGAACGAATACAGGTTGTATAAACTCATCAACTTTGTACAAACATTCCGGTCTCGGTAACAGCTGAATGATTTTATTGTACCCTCATTTGAACTCGATAATGCACATTGTCCTAGTCTTTCGTCCAGTATTTCTACTATAAAAAACCCATCTTAATAACGTTAACTAATGACAGAAAAAATTGCATAATAACAGACTAAACTGCTCCAGATATAAGACTGCAGGAGATGTCTGGTAAACCAGTTTACCTTTAATTAATGATTCTAAATAGTAACTAATGGAGAACATAATTGTTGGAAAATAGTGTTTGGTTTACCACCACTCTAAATATACTCCATTTACCCTTGTATCTAAACCTATCAGTAAACATGGTAAGGCTATGTCGCCACACAGTGTATGCTTAATGAACTGTCCACAATCTTTGGTAGAAATAATTTGTAGAAATAAAGATGTCGACCATAATCACGATCTTTGATGTGAATACTTGATATCTGATACGTTAAGCATGGACTAATACATATGCACTGTATAACACATTCAAGATTAAGAATTAATTCTAGTATATCTATCCACTTGGGCAGTACAGGTCTCTTCAATAGTCGTGACATGTCCACCTCTACCATACTATATTTACTGAATCGGTATGTTAGATTTATCCGAAAAGGTTTTAATTTTTTATACTTATATTGTCTCCATTTAAATATTCCAAATGTTAATGAAATTATTACGTAAGTAGTTACATTAGGAAATATATAAATAAGCAATTCCACCTTTAATTAAATTAGTAATGCCTTCAACAAATACTAGCATTAATTAAGTCGATGAACATATAAACTGTCAAATTCTTTAATGAACATAAGACTTATATGATGTTACCTATTTTGGACGTATATTCACAATATTTTTAAAATGCAATTATAATGTTATGGCACACATAATTGCATAGGCAAATGCATAATAATGTCACTATCTCAAAGTTTGCATATTAACTGAAATGTATATTAAAACTAAATCAAACAGACGGAAAAGGATCCGCATATGATGAAAATAAACTATACACCATTAGATAAATAAGTCGTTCTCTTAAGTTTTCGGTTTGAATTCATATATTATTAACTTTGTGATATTAAAGAACATCATTTGCTACAAACATCATAAAAAGTTTTTTATTTGAAAGAATAATTGCAAAAAAGCAATATTTAAAAGAAAGTTTAAAACTGACCTTTTAAGTACATACGAAATTTAAAATAAAGTTGGTTTTGACTATATGTAAGGTATCAGTTATGTGGGCAATGCGAGATTGGTATTATTATTCCGTCTATAATATCATAATGCAGTAATGTAGATTTGATTTATTAATTAATGCATCTATGTACTTTAAGATCGATGTTTGATTTCGTGCACAAATACGAAATTATTCAAACAATTATTTGTAAGATGTGGAAATGATTAGGAAAAACCAAAATATTCAGTATTGTATTCTTAATGAATTTCATAAGATGTTCCAATACAATAGATCTACAATTTCTGATACTTCAGAACATTTTTCTGCTGGATGCAGAAGGAAATGCTGTTAGCTGAATACATTTTTAACAATTTTGTTTGAGTTTTTGATCTGCATCTGAAGTAATTACAAGGCTTTTCATACCAAATGTATTTGACACGAGATCGCACGAATGACATCCGTTGTCTTCGACATTATTGTATTTGATCACAACATTTTAATATTTATGTGGATACATTCTTTTACTGCCTTATTCGAGAAACAATATAGCAATGAACATGTACTTTTACAAGCTTTATTGAATCTACATTTTATAGCAATTTATTATCCGACAACTACTTACCATCGCAATTTGTATTTGTTTGTGTAATTTGGATTTTAAACATAGTTTTTTTTAAACCTGAGTTATATGGCTATGATGTCTGCGGTGTCGCATTATGTCCCACTATTCACATGATCTTAATACCTGCCCAACAAATCCTAACACTAACCTAAGACAGATAGTGGCGAGGCAGCGACTAGTATTATTTTTAAAAGTTTTTTTCTGTCTCTGAAATAACTCTCATCTTATTTACATGTGCGCTGATGGTGAAGGTTAGGGTTAGGGTTTAGGTTTAGGGTTAGGGTTAGGGTTAGGGTTAGGGTTAGGGTTAGGGTTAGGGTTAGGGTTAGGGTTAGGGTTAGGGTTAGGTTAGGGTTAGGGTTAGGGTTAAAATTTATTTAGTTTCTTTTTCTTTTCTAACTTTGGTGTGCATTGTTAAAAATATGTTTTTACTCTTCTTCGTTTGAAGTACAATACAACCATGTTGGCAATGTAACATTTTGTTGCTTAAGTTCTTTTTGTCTTGCTGTCTTTTTCGTTCTCTCTCTCTCCTTATATATATATATATATATATATATATATATATATATATATATATATATATATATATATATACGTGTGTGCATGTGCGTGTGTCTGTGAACAGAACAATTGCTGATTAAATTGAGCATGCGAGATGTTACCAAGGAAATGGTTAAGTCCTGAAACCAGTAATAACTTAATTGTATATTCAGTAAATATTTATTACCCGAAATACATACAATATGACTTATTTCAATAAATTGTTCATTGTTCTGCAGAAAATGCGACATAAGGAGCTTTTACATAATTGTTATTCTCTGCAGTTTGGAGAATTATAGTGTCTTAGTATCTAGTAATTATATGTGCCACCTTGCTCAAGACTCACTTAGTGCATTCCTACGGTACATAAGATAATACGCATGTATTGCCCATAGTTTGCAAATTGAGACATTCTCTGAGGCAACTAGTCCTAAGTCATTAGACTACTTTGTTGAGAAAGAAGCATCATAACACAAAAGATCTACTTTTGCTTAGTACTAAAACCTAATGGGTATTAATTAAACAAACATCAGCAATTTAGGAATCACCAGAGGCCATATACCCACTCTCCTGCTCTGATAAATGCATTTTACGCTACAATCTTGTAATTGCTTCACGTTGTTAGAGAGTTACGTTTGGTCGGTGGAACGAACTTTACGTGATCTAATGAAAACTTCTGGAACATCACATTCATACACGCAGCTCTGTATTGTACATATTCTTCGGGTCTGGAAGCATATTGGAAGCAGGCGTTAGAAAGGCTAAGCACACTATTTGTAACTGCGTAAAGGATATCCTACAGCTTGTGTTAGGCTTCGCAGACAAATTGGACAAGTTTCAATAAGACACAATTAGCCGAGACTTGGGCTGGATTGGTTGACTAGTTTTGCTCACGGGGAATATTAGTTTATTTTCTATGTTTGTGTTTGAGATGAATATATGTAGAGTACTTATAATTTTTACATTATAAGTTATACAGAATCCACACAGCGTTGTAATATTGCAACTGTTCCCGTTTAATATACACAGTACATATTTACCAGGCTTCACTAGGAGCAGAAATGAACTTCGTCTGACACTGTAGTTTAATGGTTAATGGAGTCTGACAAAAATCATTGACCAAACTTTCTAACACTATTTAAATTAAACGAAGATTGGATTAGTCAATTTAGCTTGATTAGAATAATAGATCGCAAAAAATGATATAAGAGACCTGATTTTTGTGAAAAGTAATAATGAATAAATAAGTAAATAAATAAGATGCTACACTCATGCTCGGTAGAGGAATAACAGCGGTCACCAAATACGAAGTGCCTTACGTCACGTGGCAATAGCAGCATTAAATAATGTCTTCTTACAATAGAGTTTAACATTAACCCTATTTAGTTTTATTATTTATGATTTTGAATCGCGCTATATTATAACAACTGGTGCAAAAATGTGTACTGTTTTTATACAATCTGTTGCATAATTTTCAATATAAATTAATATTCAAAACTATATTTTGAAGATTTAGACATTTTTATAACGGTGATATTCACATATTCGCGCTACAGATATACTTTAATATATATTAGAGGTGATTATTAGACTTGAAAGGAGAACAGATTTTACTTTTCTAATTATGTTATGATACTATATTTGACCAATTTGGTTTGCATACGACACTATTTGAAAGAAAACTAGAAGCAAATATATTACCTTTTTGATTCTATTCGACCAATATCATACTTTACCAGATCTCTGCTGCTGCTATTTTGTTTCTATCTCGTCGCTTATCACAAAATCTGAAACGTAGTAGTCAGCATCCTATCCTTACCATACACTATTATATACAAACAATACTATCATAAAGGTTAGAGAAATTAATTTCGTACTCTAAGGAGTTTCGAACCTCGGTCTGCAAGTAAATGGCACACATCGCGTTGTCTGCACGTATCAGCCCATATACCGTCACGACTAAGGACGCATCACCAAAAAAAATGATGGCACTGAATCGGTGTTATACAAGCTCGTGCGTAGCAGACATATTAGTAGACGACCTAGTAAATAATTCTCATCTATATACACAGTCTTTCCAGAGTCATATGAAAGAAATCAAGGTATATAGGATTTTTGCATTACAAGTTTTATATATATATATATATATATATATATATATATATATATATATATATATATATATATATATATATATATATATATATATATATATAAGAGCAGCTGAACTGTATGAACAACGAAAACATCGTGATTATGGAATAAATGTCTGAATAATGCATATAATAGCTGATGCAAAAAGAGGACTCAGCTCAATGGAGATAAATGTGGTATCGCTTATATGTCGATATCATTATACTCCTATTGAATTTTTTCAATATGTCTATATGAAATATATAATAAAGTTCATAATGATAAAGTTCAATATCTTACAACGCTATTTATATTATATTGGGCAAATAGGGCATATTAAACGGAGAAGGAAGATATACAGCATAAATCTATTACAGTAGATAAGACTTTGTTCCTTTCGACATTGATAAAAGCGCTGCATGTAAAAATGAGTGTCTATTTTTTTTTAAACGCACACGCCATGATTCGGGAAAATCTTGTTAAAAACGTCTATCGTGCTTTTCCCTCAGTTTCCGCATTTTAGCATTTCAGAATGTTTAGAATCAGTTGTACCCCATATTGTGTATATTGGTGGCAAAAATGTTGTCCTCTATCAAGGGATTTATGTATGTCTTTATTGCTGTAAGTCAGATAACGTTTTGTAGTGAGTTTTAATCCTGACATGGATACCCATCCGATAAAACGCATGCGACGTTTATGGATTTTGCCACAATAAAACAACACATATTAAGATGACAACATAAAAGGTGCTTTTATCCCTCAAGGGTAAAACAGATGGACTAAATTTCAAAGCATTGTGTCAGAATGTTTAGGCTGTTAAAACAACTCACCATAATTACGTGCAGAAAGTAGTCTTCGACTAAATGAATCCTTCTTTCAAAGGAATATTAGAGATGAATAATACCATTTGTACACTTGATGCAATCTATGTGACTCAATGTGCAGCTAACTTGCACGAATAAGTTTGTAAATTAACATTATTTCTTCTGATAAACGCAATTTTTCAATATTCCGTCTTTTGCGTCATATTATTATTATTATTATTATTATTATTATTATTATTATTATTATTATTATTATTATAAATTAGTTTCACGCATAGTTATTGCATAACTTACTCAATGCTATTGCTGATTAATGCACGGTATGAGTGCTACTGAACGGACTCAAAGATATTATTTATTACTTTCTTAACACTAGCCTTTTGAAACCATTAATTCTAATACCACGTAAACAGTTGCTAAATTTATATCCCATTTGTTTTTATGCCTTGATGGATAAATAATTACTAAATGAATAATCAATGAAACGCTAACAGCAAACTATGCTAAGTCATTGTTCGTTGTGTACCAATATAGGTCAAAGTATGCATTTATTACAAACGAAAACAAAACTATCAGCAAAAATAGCGTGGAGTCTTGTATACAGCAGGATTCTTCGATAATCCATGAATATAACAATTGACAGACATGTTTGTCTAAAACAAACAAAACAACAATGATTGAAACTCACGAAATGATGAATTCATAATTTAAATGTTATATAAAAACATGTTATATATATATATATATATATATATATATATATATATATATATATATATATATATATATATATATATATATATATATATATATATATATATATATGACATCTAACATGATCGTAATAATATTTTTATCATACATATTATCGAGCATGTAAGTTTTCGTTTTCCAAACAAATATGTTCATATGTCATCCTCTAACACTCGAACTTGTGTCTGATTAAGCTCACAATCTAATTAACGCCATATCCGTTGTACAAATATACGAATATTCATACCTGCTACTTAAAAATTGATTTGCGCAAAAAACTGCATATTCAGTTATAAATATTTTTTTCCACAGAACACAATAGTAAGAGCAAATTTAGTTAGAGAAATGGAAGTAGTTTGATTACGTCGAAAATTTAGTCAGTCTTAATTGTTTGAATGTAAAAAAAGAGAAGAAAATGAATTTTTCTTTGGGACTTTTGCCTACCATGCCGGTTCATAATTCTTTTGATCGTTAGAGGGAATCAAAAACGTAGTTTAGACAGGAGTCAACTTTCTTATGATTGTCTCGAAATGTGTTCCACAGAAAGAATGAGTTCAAAGTCTACACTATTTGTTAATTCTCGAAATGTGTTCCACAGAAAGAATGAATTCAAAGTCTACGCTATTTGTTAATGCTCGAAATGTGTTCCACAGAAAGAATGAGTTCAAAGTCTACACTATTTGTTAATGACAAGAAAATCTTCTGTTGTGACATCAGACTGAAAATATGAAATAACTGCGAGTGAAAGTCTGACGGAAATATGAGACAAAAATAAAGAAAGTACATTCTACACTCATATAGAATCAAATGGCTGTTCAAGACTGGCAAACAGAATGATACAAAAATAAATATGTCGAAGGAGAAGCCACACGCTATGAAGGAAGGGTATAAAGAGTCATATTGATATTAAACACTTTAATCAGAATCATGAGTAGAGATAGATGAATTCATGAAAGAAGAAGTTTAAAGCAATTTGGATAAAACTGAATTGCATATTAATGCTGATCGTACAAATTTAATAAAGTCTAAAACGTAACTGCCCAATTCCTAATAAAGTAGGCAACGTTAAATTTATTTCATGAAATCCACGAACGGTGACAAAGTAAATCGTAGGAAGATTAAAAAAGCTCGAACGTTTTGAATGAAATTCATCTGAAATAAAGCAAGCCATGAAAATAAATCATGATATCATTAAAATCTTTATTAATCAATTATTAATCAATCTAAAACTTGACAGAAACTATTACCAATTTAAAATGCTTAAATTCCATACAACGTATTGACCAATGAAAAGCGTGTTTCACAAAAGTACATGTACAACAAAAAGTATTTGGTTTGGATGTTGTGCACAAATAAATGAAGACTCTATATTATATACCTCAGGGAAGATACACAATTAGAGAGATGCATATTGAAAACTATCATAATCACTTTCCTGAGAAGTAAAGCGACATTGTACCAGATTTATTATTGAGAGAGAGAGAGAGAGAGAGAGAGAGAGAGAGAGAGAGAGAGAGAGAGAGAGAGAGAGAGAGAGAGAGAGAGAGAGAGAGAGAGAGAGAGAGAGAGAGAGAGAGAGGGAGGGAGGGAGAGAGAGAGAAAGAGAGAGAGAGAGAGAGAGAGAGAGAGAGAGAGAGAGAGAGAGAGAGAGAGAGAGAGGGAGAGAGAAAAAGAGTCTTATCACAAATAATTACTCGAGATACAAATTGCTTCTTTGACAAAAAAGGCACTATTTATGAGCGGAACAACTGACCCAAATGTTTTGCAGAAGAAAACAAATCAAAATTGTTATTGGATAGTAAGCTATGCATACCGACAATTTATATTGATACCATACCTATTTCAACAGTGGTCTCCAAAGGAATATGGAATGTCACATGCATAATGTATGGATTTAGGGTACTTTTTGTACAGTGGTCCAAGGTTGACATTGCCTGGGTGGGAATGGGAGGAAAGCGCCCATTTCGCCTAGAAATTCCACATACGGCTTGCATCTCTGATGGCCGCTGCCTACTAAAATCCAGCTCCTGGTCATTACGAATGGCTTAATTTATACATTTGGTTGACCATGACTTTACTAACAGGAGAAGGGGTGATGGCGGTTCACTGTCGCCTTAAAACTAGTCGCTTCGGGTAGATAAGTCTAGTAAACTTTAGATGGCTGCTCATCTAGGATAAGGAAAACTCTGATTCCAAACATCCACTGCCTTGCTGCTATACCTACTCTTAGGAAAGGCTAAGGGAGTAAACCCCTACAGAAAATACGGAGACGGAGTACGTAAGGCGGACTGACATTGATTTCAATGCCATTCCGGCAACTCCTGTGATTCGGTTGGTGCCAAGTTGCATCGGCATTGACCGTTCCCTTGGGAACACCAGCTGTATGGAGAGGGGTTATCTGCTGAATGGGCAACAGTTGATTCTCCATAATACCCTTCCCAGGCTTTGTAGCTCAACTGAAGATGACACTCCAACGTCACCGTAAGGTGTCGACACAACACGGGAAGCAGCAATTTACCGGTTATAAGCAATAACTCGATTGGCATAGAGCTTAGCGCCATGGGTTGCTTCCAACGGTGGGAGAGACTGCAATGTCTCATTGGATAGCTTCCGCCCGTCAAAAGCTGGGCAGCCCCCAGACAGTAAGGTGCTATCCCGCCATGGCCTACCTGTTTCACTGGGTGCGCGAAGCTTAGGGAACATTCTCGAGAAGCAGGCCAAATCACAGCACTAGACAAAACTCAAAAAGGAGAAAAGAAGACTCCAGATTTCCGTTTTGTAAGCTGAAACGTCAGGACCATGTGTACCGGACTTACCGATGATCTGCGGCAGATTAAAGATGCACGGAAGACTACCGCAATTGACAGGGAACTTTCCCGACTAAATGTCGACATTCAAGGCCATCAGTAGACCAGACTAGCTAACAGCGGCACCCTCAGGGAAACCAACTACACCTTCTTTTGGCATGGAAAGTCCTCCAATGAACCTAGACAGTTTGGTGTCGGCTTCGCGGTAAAAAACACGTTCATCGCCTTCATTGAGCCTCCATCATCAGGCACTAAGAGAATCCTAACTCTTAGGATGTCAACATTCTCAGACCCGGTTAACTTCTTGTTCGTGTACGCTCCAACCCTCTACTCAACCCCAGAGGAGAACGACCAATCCTATGAGGTTTTGGATCAATTAATATTCAGTATCCCCAACACTGAAGGGCTCTACATATTAGTGGCCCAGCTGTCTCGGCACTCATGGAAGGGGAAAGATAAATGAGAACGGTCAGCGACTTCTGGAGATGTGCTGTTCACACAGCCTAAACGAGACCGTGAATTTCTCTTTGCTGATGATGCAGCATTGACATCACATACGGAAGGACTTCAGCAGCTGATATGTTGCCTCTCCCACGCCTGTAAAGAGTTCGGACTGACCACCAGTTTGAAGAAGACGAATGTCATGGCGCAGGATGTAGACTCTCCTCCAACCATTACCATTGATGGGTACAACCTTGAAGTTGTTGAGAACTTTACATACCTTGGGTCCACCATCTCTAGGTCGCTCTACATTGATGCTGAGGTAAACGGCAGGACTGCTAAGGCAGCAGCAGTTATGGCAAGACTAAACCAGAGGGTCTGGAACAATCTTAACCTCACTGAGAAGACCAAACTGCGTATCTACCAGGCATGTGTGCTCAGCACACTCCTCTACAGTAGCGAGACATTGACCATCTACACGAGTAACGAAAGGAACCTCAATAGCTTCCATCTGAGATGCCTCCGGCGCATTCTGCGCATCTAGTGGCAGGATAAAGTACCCAAAGGGCCAGCATGGATGTTCACTACCCTCAGCAATAGGCGCATTCGATGTCTCGGCAACGCCAGGAGAATGGATACAGGCTGCATTCCCAAAGACCTGTTATACGGCGAGCTAGCAGAGGGCACACGACAGACTGGAGAGCCACGACTGCGATACAAAGACGTCTGAAAGAAGGATATGAAAATGGTTAACATCAGCGTCAACAACTGGGAGAGCTGTGCTAACAACCGCTACGAATGGCGACTTACTGTGAGACAAGGCGTTCAGAAAGCAGAGAAAGGGATAAAAGCAAACCTCGCTAAAAAGAAAAAAAGAGGAAGGCGAAGCATCAACAGCTTCAACAAGAACCAATCTTCACCTGCAGCAAGTTCAACAAAGATTGTCACGCAAAGTCGGACTCTTCAGCCTCTCTCGACGATGCAGAAATGGCACCAAAACAGAGAGCTACACCATCGTCTCTCGAATACAGACGGATGCCAACCAACCAACCACTTTTGTACAATTCTTTAGAATGTGACCAAATCATAGTTTCAGGAGGATAGTCAGTAATTCAGCAAAACACTGTATGCCATGTTTTACATTCACCCAATGTTGGACATTCCTAGTTTTCCTCGTGGCTATCTAGACATAATAATGTTTTGGAAGACATCATATGAATAGTACGATTAACAGTGCTACAATAATGATGTACATAGTGATCATACAGTGCAAATTTTCCTGAATCATAATAGTAACCTGTATAGCATAGGATCCTCAGGCATTGGATACTTCTTACTTACATATTCGGAACCTTGCATTTGGCTTGTCTGATCGAGTTTTGTCTCATAAAGTATTTAACACAATCTGCGGTATATTAAATACTGATACGATACATTCAGCTGTAGGGTATATAAGTGTTATCAGAAATGTACGATTTGAAATCTCTTTTAAAATGCAATGTAAAGTCCAACAAACTAGGGCCGCGTTCCGCATATGGAAAAAATTATGTTGCATGTTGCTTATTTATGTTATATTTTTACTTAAGTTTAGCACTCAAATTCAAGAGTGATTGATTCGTTATGATCTTATTTACCGTACAACATGAACAGTCTAACGTGTTTGCTAAACTTTACTGAAAGACATAGAGGATTATACCGGTGCTTTGCAGACTTAAAGCACCCTAATAGGGTCAATGATAGGAAGTGATATTCAAAGGAAATTTCGTTTTCATGACTGATGTCAGGACGTCTGAATAACACAAACGGCGCACATTTTTAGATAATTAAAGGGCAGGATAATAAATTATAAAGATTACCCAAAATTGTCAAAAGTAGCTGGAATAATCCTAAACGTAGAAATGCCGTATATCGACAGGAATCTGATTGTAAAAATTGTCAGAACCAAATTAATAAATAATGGAAGAAAAAACCGAACGTTAAAATGATGACGTATTTTATAGAGTATTTCTCTGAATTAGCAAATCAGAATGAAATAAACTGCTTGTTGAATAAGATACAAAAGCACGGTTAGTAATCTTGCAAATGCAGCCAAATATTAAGAATACTTTATATGCGAGACAAAAATTGTTTTTGTTGAGATAGCGAAAAGCCTAAGTCAGCCATGACGAAAATATCACCAAGAAAAGATACGTTAATAAAATTGCATCAGTGATATAAAATACTTCAACTAAGTATTGTGGTCTCTTCCGCCAAACTGGATGAGTCGTAATACTGTTTTTAAGATTATAATACAGTAAAGCAGATTCTAAAACAAACAGTTGAGGGATAATTGTATCATAGCAGTATTTGTGGAAGAAGTCTAAGGTCTGACATCTAATTCTCTCGCTGATCGCAATTTTAATGAGAGAAAGATAAGGAGAAAAGAACGTTATTTTACGCTAAAATTATTTAATTTTAGCGTCCAACCGAAATGTGACAAGGAAGTTCGTCAAAATGTACTACCAATTTGAAAATAACATCGAAACTGCATTAAGATACATGTATTCTGTCGTGACTTATTCTTGACAAGAATTTGGAACATAGGAGAAATATCTGCTGACGAGAAATATGTGACAGCTCCCTGCATCAGATAACGTCCTTCATATACATGTTTAGGAGTGGAAACCGTCTTTTATCTGATACAATCGAAGATGTCTTGAATATAAATATAAGTGAAATTCTCTCTGACTCGATGACGAAACATATCGTAATATAATTCACGGGAGTGACAGTGCATTTTTAGTCTATAAGAATCTAGTAAAATTGTTTTCAGTTCCAGGAAATTACTTTAAGATATATACATAGATATTAATCATATAGAAAGTGGTACGTTGTGATAATGATTCACGAAATTACTTTCTAAAACAGAATGATATCAGCTATGTGACATAAGACTAATCACTATCCAAAGTCTCGTGTTATACATACATACATATATACATATAGTTCTCATTCATCAATTCGTAAATAATGAAACTGATAATTTTTTGTATTCATGTTAATAGCTGTACTACGATTATGTAAGTATTAACTATTATCTTGTCAATACTTTTTTCCCTCTCTGTTGCACAATCGGTATAATTTCATTTCCATTATATTTTTGTAGTCACCAATTTGATATATTTAAGAAGCCGTAACCACTCTACCTCCCAAAAATATTTGTTTTAAGAAAGCGATTAGTCTTCCTGCTATTAGGGGCTAAATGAAGGCTGTATTTTGTATTTTGTTCATTCCATCGAAGGACTAGTACATGTTAGCAAATACAAAAGCAGTAGGTAATACTGCTCAGGTTGTGAGGTATATTGTGTCATGTTAGTCTTCATATAAATTGTATTAGATACTCTGTATAAGTATGGACCTCTCCGAAAATAGCAACTGATAGTCTTTCGTATAATGCATTACAGAAAGACAGAAAATGGCAACTAAGCCTGATTTCGGTATTAACAGTTAGTAACTGGAAATACCTTCTCTTTCTTCTCTTCGATTTCGGCTATGATGTTGGCTCGGTAGAATCAAACATTCATATTTTGTACATTACAGGTAATAGGAGCACATCATAACAAAAGGATTCTATACATTATCAGATACCACCAATTTGAAACCCATAAAGATCAGGATGTTAAAAGTTTCATTTTCACTTATTGTTACGTTTTGTTTTTGATGTATTTGTTTCGTTTTCTATGAGATGAGCCTCTAGCATTTTAACGTTTAAACTTCGCAAAATGTTTAGGTTTTTTGCTCATTTTGGTTGTAATATGAGAACTGCTGACAGTCTGATATTCTTGTCTACAAATATAGCAATTAATATGTCAGGAACGAACAAACACACTTAAAATTAATGAACAAGACATGCTGTCAATAATAAAAGACATAAAGGTTGCAAAGATTTTAAGCCTATTATTGAAGTCAAAATGGGCGTATTTTGTGTAAATTAAAACTATGCAGAATTTCTTTCTTCTTATATATTTTAAAGTTCAATAAAACATATTTACATTGGTGTCTTACAATCTGTGCCAACGCAATATACACGCTCATTACTTCGATTAGAAGTTCGCAAAATTTAAAAAAAAGTTTTGGGAAAGCAGCTTTTTATAATGAAGGCATGGTTAGATTGTTAACATATTTCGTCCGGAGATGCTGCTTGGGTCTGGTAACTATAAACAGCATTTCTATCTGAGAGACTTTAGAGTTGTATTTTTAAACAAATGGTTTTAATGATTGTAGGTTTTACTTGTAAGGATTTTATTTGTATTGTTAGTTTGCTTATGTATACATTCAAAGGCTCATTTTTGTGTTGCCTTCGGCAAGAATGTATTCTTGCTCCATAGACGACGTTTCGTTAAATTTTATATTGTTACTAAATTTCGATTTGCAATTAACACTAACAAATCCCGAATTAATCAATTTTTTTAAAACAAGCAACACAATTGCTAATTAAAATATCTATAACCTGTTTTAAATACCAGCATTTACATTTTTCTTAACAATATGTATCGGTTGTCGAGGCGTATTACATGGATACAGTATTATAGGGATACAGTACTGTATGGTTGACACGTTTGAACTGTCGTGTAAGTCCCGTCACTGACATTTACTGTGAGATACGTAGATAATAAAATATTTAACACTAGAATAATAAAGTTTATCCTCCTGATAAATTTCAATATTTAATTAAGAAATAAGAAATAAATGTCAATATGTCATTATGAATTTTATAATAAATTCAGCTAAGATTATTTTTAATGTTATACAGAGGACGAGAAAAATGCAGCATTGAAATAATTTATTACAGTAAGAATGAGATTTTCTTTACACAGTAGAAACGCTGATTCAGAAACAGATTGTCTACGTTGTTTAAAACATAAAGACCAAAATTCTAGAAGATTTATTTATAATAATCCAATTTGTTTGCCCCGTAAATATCCATGTTTTAAAATACCGCCTGACGCTGGCACCTTTTAGCCTTACGGAATTCTTAGAATAAACTGTACTCCACATGGTTCTAGGTTTTAGCTTCTGTGGAAGCTAAAATTTTGTCGTCTATCAAGGAACAGATGTTCGTGTTTATTGACGAAAGTCTGATCTCGGTTTTGAAGCGAATTTGTGTCCCCGTCTCAAGATTTCGTCTTTAAAACATAAGACGTTCATATGTTTTTGACAGAATTTAAACATTTGTTAAGAACCAGTCTAAACGATTTGCTCTCCCTCACGGTTAAAATAGACACATACTCAAGATCTTAGGAATGATTCAGATATTGTGGCTGTTACAATAACTCACCATAAATATACGCATAATGGGGTCGTCTTTTACATGACACAATCTATCAAAAGTTATATTAGAGAATAATAATACTATTGCTTTGTATACCCAATGCAATTTAACGAATTCGACATATAGCTAAGATAAATAATCATTTATATAACTTTTTTCTTAAGCGCAATTTTACGGTCATCAGCAGATGGTGCTTTGCATGTCAATGCGACAACGTTGATTCTTCCTCTATCTGTTCTCTATCTTTATATTATTATTATTATTATTATTATTATTTTTATTACTATTATTATTATTATTATTATTATTATTATTATTATTATTATTATTATTATTATTATTATTATTTTATTATTATTATTACTACTTTTCTTCTTCTTCTTCTTCTTCTTCTTCTTCTTCTTCTTCTTCTTCTTATTATTATTATTATTATTATTATTATTATTTTTATTATTATTATATTATTATTATTATTATTATTATTAAACTTATTATACTTCAAATATGATCATTGCAAATATCTCATAAAACTATTATCAACATTGAGGAATGCATAATTAATAAATATATAAACACTGAAACCGTCATAGTTCATGCTGTTGCAATACGGACAGCAAAATCTAGGTGATATTCTTGGTTGTGGGTTACCAATTTTCGAAAACGTTTCCATTTGTAACAAACCTTTAATTGAAAAACAACAAACAGGGCTACGGTCCTTATCCATGATTATAGATATAGACTTGACTTTTTTGAGAAAAATTATCAAAGACTGATGCTCATAAAATAAAAATTCACTGCATACTTTTCGCATAGAAATTATTAATTCACATTTAATATTATGTTAATGTTTGAGTCAATCTCATCCATTTTAAGTTATATCTAAATTTTGATTTTTGCAAACCATAATGTTCTTATACATTCCAATCAAAATGAAGTCTAAAGGAAATTACAAATTGTTGTAAAGAACAAACTACAAGTGAAATATCATGATTGCTAGCTGTAAGTTGCTGACGTACACAATAAAACTGAGTATTACGTTATACGGATAATTTTCCACTAAACACGTTTACACAGCTACTTTCTCTTGGAATTATCAAGCTTGCTGTATGGTTCGGGTCTCCGAATACGTAAGTAGTTTAAACGGTATTATTGCATAAATAAAAAAGAAAAAGTTGTGCAATTGTGCATGGTTGCGCAGTTTCATATTTTCATATGGTAATGTGTTACATATCGTATTTTATCACATAGTCGGTATCGTTTTTCAACAGTGCGTGCAGGTTCATATTTTTGACATTATAACATGTGAGCATATCACTTTATGTGATTCTGATTTGTCCAGATGAGATGATGAAATTAGTGTGCTTTAATGTCCTTGATAATTGGCTGCGACCGTGGGAAAACGTTTTTTTACCCAGCCTTCTGGAATTTTTTGAAATGAATGAACATTTTTGGCGGCCATTTTTTAACTCGACATCGACTCGCAAATGGAAAATGAGGAAATATCATATCGGCTGTCTCAATATGGATATGCTACTACCACAGGGGTTCATTATATCATGTTTAACAATATAATCAAAAGAAAAATGGCATCAAGCTACAAGACAAGAACGACAATAACGAATAAAACTAAGGGATAGCGGGGTGGGTGTTGGGGTGCGTATGTCAGTAACATAGTTATAGAATCCACCATATATACAAGAGTATGTTAACTTAACGAAGTAAACCAACTAATCTGTGTTCGGAGTATGATCTGGACATGAATGGGTCTTTTACCTGAGATCTTTATCCAACCAGAGCATATTTACGTAGCATATATGAGATGTAAATCCCACACGAAATAAACTTGTTGAGGTATTCTGTACAGTCTATTTTTCAAATCAAACACTACAAATACCAGGTCACAAATGCATTGCAGTAAATGTGGGATGTTTTGCATCCAATAATCCTATTTCACATAAAAATCTCAACAATGTAACGTTTTCAAACACACTTTTTAGGGTACACATATATTATACTGTCGGCCTGCTGTACCGTATGAAATAATGTGGCAGTATCACATCGCATTTATAATTCTGTTTTGAAAGATGATTTTGTGGATATAAAATGTTCTGTTTATTCGGATGGGGGCTTTTTATTTTGATTTATAGTTTGTAAAACAGTACAATCTATTTTTACCAGTTTCGCTTTGTTTGGGACTATATTTTATGCATAACAAATGAAAGAATGAACGAAATTATTCATTCTTCTATCTGTCTCAATAATATCCACTGAAATATAAACTATGTGATAAAAAGAATCTCAAACTGGTAACGATTTAATATTAAATTTATGAAACTCGCTAAATAATGTCCAGCTTTTGTTCGCCAAGGCTCGCAAAAGATGGACATTATTCAACATGTTTCATACATTCAATATTAAATCGTTACCCAGTTGAGATCCTCTATATATGATTTTTATTGGTCCAAATAAGCCAAGAAATAATTCTAGAGTATTCTCTTTACTGCTTGGCTGCCATCTTGTAAAATCCTTTTTAACCCCGCATTCTGTAAATGGTTCGTTTTCAAAGAATATTTTGGTGGACAGTTTTCGACTTGCTTAAAGAAATATAATAGGGAACAATTGTCTCGTCTGTCTGAATATGGTCAATTTACCACCACAGATATTTGTTATATCATGAATGACATTATCATCAATATTAAAATATTGCCTTAATACCCAAGATAAGAACAACAACAAGAAGTAAAACTAAAGTTTTTGCTGAATTGTGGGTGTGTGTAGTGAAGGTTGGATGGTTACAAGGGTGGTGTACATTTTAACTTACAGTAGTCAATACACTATTCTTTGGGCATAAAAGAATGTGGACATAGCCCGGTATCCCAGGTGACATAACATATTTACACAACAAATCCGACTAAAACAAATTGTTTACGTCTTATGTACAGTCTACTGTTCAAAATCAAATACTGCAAATATCCTGTCACAAATATTTCACAGCAAATATTGGAATGTCGGCATCCACTAATGCTCATAAATATCGCAGTAATGTAATGTTTAATTTGTAAAAGTGATATGTTAGGGTAAACATGGACTCTAACCTTTATGAACCTTTTCAAACAATGTGACATCACACACATGTGGAAATTCTGTGTTGAGAATTGAGTTTGATTTGGCTTTGTAAAATGTGATTCAGATCGATGTTTGTTAATTGATTTATAGTTGTATAAAAAAGCGCATAATCTATTGCTACTAGTTTAACTTTGTTTAGGACTAATTTGTCTTCTGCATGAATAATCTTATTGATTTTTCTATCTAGTTAATGTTCATTCAATTGAAAGGCATGTGATAGAAAGAATCTCAAATAGGTAATACTTTAATATTTCATTTATATAGCACATTGAATAAAGTCCAGCGTTTGCTCTCCAATGCTCGCAAAGGCTGGACTTCATTCAACTCTTTTATATACAATATTAATGCATTACCTATCTGATATCTGACATAATTGTGTTGAGAAGGCATATAACGCAAGTAAGCACATACATACGAACGGAAGGTATAATCACAATAACATCAACCTAATAGGCAGAATTATATGTTTGCTAAATAGAACTTATTTTTGCAATAAATTATTTTCTATTTTAATTTTTGAAATAACTTTTACTTCGTAATGTTGTGTATTTAAATATTTTTCCATCTTAATTATGAACAAATATCACAAGTGTTTGCTACGATCTCCAACATTGCTAAAAATCAGTTCCTTAAATACTTCTCTATGTTCATTTCCAGTTTTCAGAGCATATGTAAGGTGTTGATAATGGCTGTGATCCGAGGCATTTAAAGGCAACTGTATGGCGTATCATAAGTACCAGAAGTGGAGACTAAACACATGATTGAATATAATGCTCTGTATCGTCTGTTAATGCGATATAGTTGCTGAAGAAAATCATTCGCTTCAAGAAATTACAGTGCAATCGCAATTGGAATCGCATCACATGTACTCAAACTACAGAGTTATTGATTGATATATTTATAAAAAGTCAAGCTAGCGCAGCTTCTAATAAGGTAAATTTGATACAATGCATTTCTTCGATATACTGGAACTTAGTGATCTCTTACGGTTCAAACTAATACTAATTTGCAAAGATGACCACTTCAATGGTTTTGATTTGGTGAAAATAGGTTTCAGATTCCAAAGAATTAGACATACGCTTTATCTTGATACCATCATGAATGATATCATTCCACGTCATTATTTATGGGAGTTATGGTCAATCACTATCAATTATCCAGAGTAATTTCTGTCTCAAGGTATTTTACAGTTCAACTTAATTTGGCATGCAGTCTAATATGAACAAATAATTGAAAGCGACACATTTTCTGCGTCTCCTAAATTCATTAAAAAGAGTTATGACTATTGCTTACCATACCTTCTGAATTATTCAGTAAAACGTTACCAAATATTGTAGGATAACAATCAATATTGGTTCGCTGATTTATATTGATGACCTTGAAGAACTAGAATTTCCACAGAATCAATTAGGAGACCTGTGACTCATAACAATATGTCGACCTTACTATTGATTCTTATTTGCAAAGGAATGTTATATGTTAACAAAAGGTATAGTGCACATTTGTACTGTAGAAGCTTTGAATTGGACTGTATGTATGTATGTATGTATGTATGTATGTATGTATGTATGTATGTATGTATGTATGTATGTATGTATGTATGTATGTATGTATGTATGTATGTATGTATGTATGTATGTATGTATGTATGTATGTATGTATGTATGTATGTATGTATGTATGTATGTATGTATGTATGTATGTATGTATGTATGTATGTATGTATGTATGTATATATGTACGTGCTTTGGACCCTTCAGAATTAGCTAGTTTGTTCATCACCGATGCAATGCTATGAATTTGAGCTGCTGTCTTTTCAATTTGGCCAAGTTCATAGCATAGCTTTTTCACCAATTGAGATGACTCTTTTATGATGTTTGATCATCGCAGTTTAAGTTTAGTACTTTTATATACAATGCTAGTTTGTGCACAACTCATACATTGGCTTAAGGGAGTATAGACTATAGGTAGGTAGAAACCATATTTCATGTCAATTGTCATACGTATTTTTTCCAAATGACTTTTCTTCGTAGTTTTTCTTCCCTTGATTTTGTCTGGACCTAATGACATTTGATTGTGAAAATCACAGGTGCCTACCCCTCATGGAAATCAAGAATGTATTCATTACAGAAGCAACCTAGATATGCAAGCATAGACGTAATAAAATAATAAATAGAATATTGCACTATCAATTCTTAATTGCTTTATTAATTCGCCTAACCCGGAGAGATTACTTATTTGAATAACAGATAATCGACCCATTTAAAACTTGTAAACACACAAAATGTGTATCATTTACAAAGTAGGTCCTTAACAGTTAGAAAAAGGTAAACGTACGTGGAGTTCAAATTTAAATGTGTTAAATTTACGTATTGATTTAATAAACTGCATTCAGACAATAAGTTGACTATAATTCGTAAAGAGATCTTGAAAAGGAATATGTATGTGATTTAGATTTCTTAACGTAGCTTTAACATTTTGTTCAGGCTTATCGCTATGATGTATACAGTGTGATAATTTATAATGATGGTTAGCACTGGGGCATTATGCAACGGACATATAGCATGATGTCCAACCCATTCACATTATTCTGAGACCAGGTCACCCAGTCATAACACTAACATCTTAATGCTGAGCACCAAATTAGACAGCTGCTATTACTTTTTTAAAAGTCTTTGTTATGATTCGGCCGGGGTTCGAACCAGCGACCTCCCGCATCCGAGGCGGACAATCTTACACTAGGAACTAACATCTGTGTGTTCTTTTTATAGTATTTTTTTCGCATTTTCAGTACAATATTATATTTGGCTACATTTCAACAGTTTTATCGTTTTCTCGGATTTATTAGGTAACAGCCAATAATATTTTCCTCTTAATATCACAATCTGATTGGCTCGCATTTCGATGACACATTACGTTTATCTCAGCGCATTCCCTCATCAATCCTAGATGCATTCCTATTATATAAACCGATTTTCCAAAAAGTTATGTTATGCAATTTCCAGAAGTGCCTCTAAAAATGTCATTTTATCTGATCTTATGATTTGCTCTACTGTATTAAAATCATGTTTGTTCTGCTTCAATTTACATCTTTTTTGTTAATCATATCACAACTTGTTTTCCGTGTCTTGCATATTTAGTCTATTTCCCTCTCTGATGACATGACACTACATTTTATACATTCCAAGGTTACATAATCAATTTTAGTTAATTCCTAAATTCTCACCAAATTGTGTGAATGCCAAACTTGCAGGTATAATTAATTTTACTGAATCCTTAGATACTAGAAAAGAAATAATTTTGCCCCACAGTGGTATCATTTAAACATAAAACATTAAAAGGAACTGTTGAAATTATAAGAGACTGCGTGCGTTGAAAATAAAGGCCAATGAATTCCTCTGAAATGACTACATCATCAGAGACTTGTTTATTATTCCTTGATCTTTTAAAATATTGATAAATAAAGTGATAGATCCAAATCATATCAGGATTAACGTTATTTTACAGATAGCCTGATTTTCCCTTAATTAGTTATTGAAGAAATAAAAAATAATAGATGTATATGTGCTTATAGCTTGGAGATTAGACTTTCATTAAGTGACCATATAAAAAAAACGTCGGATTTCTCTGAAGTTTGTTGTACAAAACTCAAATCAGCAGGAGATTTCATCCGATCAAAAATTACAAACCAAGGCAACTGTAATCATATGAACCATCTAAATGTTGGCGGTGACATGGTTGCATACATGCTAAGCGAGTTTTATTACTAAGGGCCAAATCAAAGTATGTATATTTGATATTTTTACATGTTTACCGTGAGTGGTAGTGTTTCTTTGGTAAGCAAAAACTCACATGATGTGAATTTGTTCGTGCCGCATGGTGGTGATGTCATTATAATGTCGCGACTTCTTAGCGTTACAGCGTTACGACTTGTCGATAAGCACTTTGTATACGCTTAAAGCAATGTAAAGAGTAATTTTGTCTGAACCATATAATGCAGCAATCAGTTACCCTTTTCTATGAGTATAAAATATTCAAATCAATACATCCATCATTTTCTCCTCAGATTTGAGTTAAGTCATTAAACTTTCATATCCATTTCATCATTGGTGTATAATTATACAATATTGATTAGACAAGTCAACATATATCTGCCTCCCAGTAGAACATATTAAATGTTTGATTAATTCTCTATTAGGATCAAATCTAAGTGCTATTTTCTGCTCCTTGATTATTTTTTTAAATTGAATTTATAACTCGAAGACTGATACGTTGTTTCTATTTGACTGACTCAGGTTTTGACGTGTTGAAAATCTCTCAAGTATGAATACAATGATCTTTGTTTCAATAAAAAGGTACGAATATGTCTTATCATGTTTTAGATGCTCAAGTATTATAATTGTCACCTCTTATTTATTTGCCAAAACACCATTTCTGTTCAATAAATGTGACACTCAACCTGATGTTTACAACAAAATGTCAGTGACATTACCATAGTTTTCTTTTGTTTTTATTCTATTAAAAGCACGGCATTTCCACGCATATAAAACAATATAAAAATAAACTTAATTAGTTTATTTTGTACTGAAATGAAGTAAAGGTTTTGCTTGCGAGTGTTAAAGCTAATCGACCTGAAATGTCCCTATTTTATACCTGTCGGAATATAAAGTTGTGTACGAATTGGGCAAAATGAAGCAAAATTGTATGTAAATTTTTTTTCTCTGAAAATACCTACGTACTTAGGAATATTAGCTATAATAAAAAACGAAAAATTGTCGTTACCTATCTATATAAATAAAGAAAGGGTACTAACTGTTGTACATTAATAAGCAAGATACTAAAGAGAAAGCTCGCATGGCGGGATGGTAGGGACCGCTTTTAAATAATGTAATTAGGTAATTGTTCTCGGAGACACATCACTTGATTAAAGTTTTGCTTTCTCTTTCGAATACGTTCCCCAATTTCGTTACGTTAGGAGAATGCATGATAGTAGGATGGGAGTTCTGAGCATCCGACATTTACCTCGGGTATCCTTCTAGGAAGGAATACTGAATTCCACCATGCGAACGATAACCCGTTGTATTAATTTCATAAGTAACACAGCCTGGAGGCACTTGACCTGAGACATAAATATATGATTAAAAAGAATGATTAAATCTTCATACATACAAAACGTTCCTAGTGAACTAAGCAAAGATAACAAACTGTGTGGATTGATTAAGCTGGAACTGATGGTATTCTATGTTGCCTACTATGGGCCTACTAGATTTAATATTACCTCTGTGAAGCCAAATTTCTGATAACGAGGCTCAAAAAGGTTAACTCTGCATGCTGGCGAGCAGCTGATATTATATCTCATGTCGAAATGTTGCGACCAAATTCGAGGTTCGTAGAGTACAATTGGTGGAGACACCATTCCGTGTGAAGAGTTTTAATATTTCTAGATTGAGTCTCAGCCAAGACACTACGTCTGCCTGGAATGTGTCTGATTTCTACATTGATAATTAGATTTTTGCACCTACAAAGAAATTGCCAAAACATAATAAAATGTCCTGGTGATTTAGTGCATCCATGTTTGAGAAGATAGATCACCAACATAGAGTTGTCAAGGAAACTTTTCGCCTCATTGTCGATTTTTTTCAGAAATGAAGTCATTGACGACTGTCTCCATTTCTTGGATGAGTTTACGTAGAGGCCGTTCACATAGCACCCAAATGTCATTGAAGGTAGCGAATGTTAGCAACAGGTAAAACTGGATGATGTCAAACAAGCATATAATAACTTGCTTTCAAACTACATCCTACAAAATTTGTACAATGTCTCACACTGAAATCCATTGATGTGTCTACATCACCCTTTAGACGAAAACACTACGACAAAAAAACGATAATGATAAACAATAAATAAATTCTACCTAGCCATTTAAGATTGTTACATCAATGTTTGGTGTAAAGTTGTTTTGAAGGTTATTAATACACTCTCTCTCTGTATGACTTGTATATGTCACTGCTGAATATCAAGTAATGAAACTATAATGTTGCTTCTGGTTTAATCATTCTTCAAGCGAGATGTTACTTCAGTTACTGGATCTTTATCTGACAATATGGTTAGTACTGGCTGTATGGTAGGTGATTGCTGTTGTTAAATTATGCGAAGAAAAAGAGGAAGCTAGATGGCCAGAACTTTAAATTCGTATTTGTGTTCGTCTCCGCATGTGTGTGATGCATTGTAATCATTTTTATAGCAAACTAAAAGGAAGTTCAATAAGATCTCATATTATATATGCTTTTGTTTTCTATTTTTATTATGTTGCTTGTGATGGCATATGAGTGAGTTATGGGGAGTATAAATAGAATCACGTTCCCTTGAAAGCCGTAAAATACTTTCATAATTACAGAATGACAGATTTTGCTATCTTGAAATCAAAATATGCCTCACAACCTAAATAGCAGTAGTGACGAACAATGAAAAAGCACGCAAAGACAGTTATTTAATATTAAGGATGTCATTAAAATCATAACTATCAATTGTTTAAAATGAGATTGACTATTGTAACCAATAAAAGCATATGAACGCTGTCATTAGTCATTGAAGGCATGACAATTAATGCAGCATTGGTATATTTTGGACACTAGCTAAAACACAGACACATGGAATACTTGATTGCTCATATAAACATAGCCAACATTTTTTTTCTATCTAACCTCTACCAAACCATAACTATTTATCATAATAAACTTCAAACATACGTATCAAAACACCAGGATTACACGAATTCAGCTTCCAGGATTGGAGATGTACATTAATGATAGTATAATTAACTCATGCTACAGATGACATTGCTATAAACTTGAGAAATACCAAAATCAACATAGTGCTGACAACTGTAATAAAATTGACAAAACTATGGCATGTCCCGCACCAGATTCTACGCATGACGGAAGTCGAATTAATCTACGATATGTGCTGAGATTATTTTCAAAACGTAATATGACACAACCAGGAAATGAATGTCGAGGATAATGTTTAGGCAGTTACATATTTGTGAGCATACATGTAATTGAATTTCTCTGACAGAAACATAATGTCTGGCTGGAAATTATTTGAGGAAGTATCGGTTCATCCATTATAGTCGCAGGATTACAGGCTTACCAAAAAGATAAGATAAATAAAATGAGTTAATTCATAATTCCGGTTACTCACTTGAATTCCATCTCTGCAAAAGATAAAGGTGTAACACATGACAAACCCATTAAACATGCTTAAATATCTTGGGAAAACCGTACTGCCTCAACAAATTTAAGGCCTTCTCTATTGGTAAGTTCCGATATGTTTTCATCACTCAAAATACAATTATCTCACAGGGCAGAAACACCTATGTACTCTTCCGTCAAAGGACGCTGGCAGAGAACACACTCAGTCGAGGTTAACCCATAAGAAGATTTGCACGAGTCTCGTCTGTGTGTGTGACGAGCGGCACAACACCAACTCTTCTCTCATTGATCAATACGTTGTAGGAAACTATCAAATAGTTCTTTAGTTAGTTCTGGAGTTTTCATTCTACATATTCTGCCAAGTTTGACGAACATGCTGATTTATACAATATTTTCTGTCAGTATATGTAATCCTTAACCGGGAGACGTGTGCCTGCAGGGCAGCATTGGTTGCTTTATCTGTGTTTTAATTATCCTCTACGCCAATGTGACGAGGAAGCCAACATAGATTAATGATCTACTACTGTATCTGAACATATTGTTTCGTTAATTAAATTACTTTTAAATTTACAATTCTGCAAAGCTTTCGATATGAAAAGTAAATCCAGAAATTCTAAGTATGGTTATGATTTCTAGAGTAAAACGTGACTTTAATGTATAGCTGGAAGGAGATATTTCACAGAGATGCTACAATGACAACTTAAACTGCCGCATTATTTCAAACTGTGTATGTATGGACAGTTGGTTATAAAGTCTTTATATGGTAAGAGATCAAGGTCAGTGTTATTTACCCTTATATTAGGGTTTTCCGTTGGAAATCTTCATATTCTATTGCGTCATTTGTTAAGTGAAAATTTGATGAATACATATTTATAAATACATAATTTGTTACTGTTTTGAAGCAGTACGTCCGGAAATATTCCAGATGAATTATGTTTTTAAATAATAATTGGACTCATTAGATTGATCGTTTCACGTTTTAGATTTATACAAACAACTTTTGGATAAACGAACACTTCTTTAATCAAATTTTGGACTACATATCTATGTTAAATTAAAATATTCAAGATTACTGGAATTCGTTCTGAGCATTCACTATTTTCTAAACCTTTTAAATGTTAGGATTTGGGATAGGGAATTCATGGCTATTTTTGAATTACTACATAATACTGTAAACATCGTTTGAATTTTTATTTTGTATGCTAAAGAATTCAAAACTTGTTGATTTTATTTTAATGTTGATTTAATATTTTGTTGCGTTCATTAATTTGTAAATCATTGTATTACAAGAGAACCTTGATTTACTGATATTTATTTCTTGAGTATTCCATTTCGACATAGGGTGATATAGTCGAGCATAAAGATGCAATGCACAAAAGATATATTGCCATTGTCCACGAAGGCAATGTCTTTTGTAAGGTTTCAAGAAATACGTATTTTTTTAATACCAATAGTGACCTTTCAAACTTTGGAAATTAGTGAAGTTAAGTCTGTGTTTAACATACGCTGTGAAGCTTGGTGTGACTTGAATATTAATATCATGCGTCAAGGTGAAGTTGAGACAAAGGAAGGACATGCATGAGCGTAGCAACAACTGGATTCTGCTCCACTCAATCTCTGCTTGTTTTATTTACTGCCTCTTATGACGTGAAGGATGTAGCATCAACTATATGATACATAATTAACTCACAATAGGAATAAATTGTATAATTTAATACAAGTTGAAAACGACACCCACATGCATAAACAAGTTTTAAAGAAATTAAGGCTGGTGATATACTGGATAAGTCAATGAGTCACGTGTAACAAAAGTGCATAATTGAGCGTGATAACATATCTGCATTTTAAGTCACATTTCTGTAGTAATCAACTTTTAAAAATAATTGTGTGCATTTGTAATTAGATATATAAATGGGAATATTGCTCACGTAGTGGTACATGAGAATTTCTAAATGAGATTCATTGATATTTTATTCACAATGTAATGCTCTAGTCAGGTCAACTTAGAATAGCTTTTGCGCGTTTTGTAATTCTGCTTTTATTGAATCCACGACGTTATTTAACACATTTTTTAATCCAACACTGTGCGATGTCGATGAGCTTGCATATTCGCCTGAGTCTCAGCAGACAGCCAGTAAATATGCTGACTTAATCCAACGTCGAAACCGAATGTTTATTTTATCCCAATACCAGTATCGTGGTGTCTTCTGTTACTTAACTAGACATGTTGGACGTTTTAAATTTGTACTGGGGTATATCTGCATAAGCAGAAAAGTAAAAAACGAGTTGGGTTGGTGCAAGATATCGTCTATATGTTCAAAAATTGGATTTTGTACAAAAGTTGATGTTAAGAGTTGATTTGAAGACTTTATGCTAATATTTGTATACGGATGCATATTGATTTATGTTATCACTTGATAGCTTTCTTCTAGCAAATTCGTTCCTTTCCTTTCATACGTGTAAAGGGAAGAGTACCTTGAAATAGACAAACTATAAATTACTAAATAGGATTGTTGATATTTATGACATTAATCTTCGATCTATAATTTCACATCAAGACGAACTGACTATTTTTGAAACAGCTAGATAATAGATAAATTTTCTATTTCGGGAGAACATATTACCCAAGTATTGCTGCATATTATTGCTGATGAATTTATTTTGGACTACGTTTCAATAATCTTTTAAAAGTAACCAATAGTTATTTCGGTTATTAGTTCATCATGAGCGTTTTCTTCTAGGATTCTGATTTCACAATGATAACAATATAGATTTTCTTTTTGAATACCAACCGAATACGTTATGGTGTCCCTTTAAAGCATTATGGTGTCCCTTTTGAGCTTGACTTTGCGTCGTTTGGTATTTTTTCTAAAGTATGTTATTGATAATGCAGGCGTTCTTTGCTTAGGAAATTGAAACCGATATCTTACATTATTATGTGTAATTACGGTTAATGATTTATAATTGTTTACAAAGAGTGGGCAGTGAAATAATGTGATGATATATGCCTTAACATTGAGGCGTCTTACTCAAAGCTGGTGCTCTGAAAGATATAATATTTCAGATGAAACCATGATAATTTGTGTATGCAGCTTTATATTTGCAGAAATTGTTAATGTCAGAGTCACATTAAGAGAGCGGCCATCACGTAATTACTTCATAAACTTAGCATACAATGGACGGATTATATAACTGACTTTATACATTTTACAGTAGCAAATTATTATATGTATTGGCGTGGATTATATTTTCTATAAAATACAACAGTTTCTTGTCTTGACTCATTTACAAAACTATCGGTATGATAAGACACAAGGTCTTGATTTCTTTCCAGAGCAATGAAAATCTTTTTAGACGAAGATATATATTTCCAAACTGTTTTCAGTCTAGCAAACGATGCACATTCATCGTTGCTTGCTTGAGAGATATGACCAAATATCCACTGGTTGCTTTCGCAGTATACTAACTTCGGCATTTGATGATTTACTTAGTTTGGGCAGGTGCAAATTATGTGATTGTTTCAGCTCAACTTTTCACGTCTATATTTACAATTGAGGATTTAATGACAATTTTCCTCTGATTCACTGGTTTCGTAATTATCACGTTTTGTGTTTCCTCGTCGATCTCAATATCTTGATAAAATTATGCGCAAAAGAATAGTGTGTTTATGTATATTACATTTTATTAATGCATCAATCAATTAGGACATTACTTAGAAACCATACAAAATGTTGTGCACCAACAGAGACACCCATACATTGTTCAGTTACATGTACACAACCAAATGATATATTTGATTTAGCACGTCTCAATGTGAAATTCAGCATAAATGAGTATACAAACAGCCACCGTAATACCGATTTGTGCGAACGCACTAACATGCACACGCTGTCTGTAAGACGTGATTGTGCATAACGATATTCTCATGTATCCATCATTCAAATCGACCTTTCTGCGCCGTTTGCAAGAAGTGGTCAGTGGTCAATAGTGAAAACTTTTGACTTGCCCAACAAAATATCCTGACACGTCTTTATGGTCATTAACGGTTATTACCGTATTGCAGTTACAAATTATATTACCATATATTACGTACATCAGACTATTTATATATGGATCATTTGATATATCCACATCGCTCTGTTATATTGTGGACAAATTCATATAAGAATCGAACTTATCTAATGAACATATAATGAATTTGTATTCATGATACGCCAACGAATCCAAATTGCTTTTAACCTAAAGTAATGAATACAACAACGTTCAAAAAGTATTAGAACATAGTCAAAACACTATTAGCACATAATATGTTCTTATTCGTTTTCATCAGCATCTTCTAGTCTGACAAATATGAAAAGCCTAAGATTTGATGTAGAACTTCAATTATATTTTATATTTCTCAGCCAGTAAAATGGATTTAACTTTTGCAAGATCAATTGCCTTGGCTCTGAGTTAGAACACAAACACGTGGATTGAATTTCGCTATATGCTTAGACTATTTTCCATGTGTTTTTTTAATAGTTGAAACGAAAACACTGTAGTATTGTCAAAGACATCCATACTAGATGGGATAACATATATGGCGTTGACACCTAGCCGTACTGTGCGCACGCGTATGACAATATATATTGTCAATTTCATGATGATATTAAGTAGATAGTGCACCAAAAAATGTTGCGAAAGTAACAATTGGGAAGACAATGAATATTTCAAAATGTAATGATCACTACCGTATACAGAGGGCTACTTAGAAGTGGGGTCCCGAGTGGTCTAAAGACATTTCTGTTACGGATCACTGCCATCTCACCTCCGTCTGCGTTAGTTCGAGTTAAAGATTCGGCGAATGTGGATATGTTAGAAAGCTTGCCAGTAGCTTCTCATGGGTCAGTGGTTCTTTCCGGGGAATTCCCGGTTTCTTCCTCCACCTTTAATTCTGGCCGCCATGTATCATGTGCCGATAAATGGCGTTAACCCAGAACAACAACAACTACTAATTAGGAATCTGTTGACATTTATCATCACTGGGTTTATTTCATGTTAATGTGAGTTTGCTTTCTGTTAGAAAGAATGCTTCTGGATTGTAACGGTTTATAGTGCAATAAGCATGCAACGAAGAATTTACAATACATATAGAATATTATCAGATACCAAAATAACTCAGTATCACAGAATACTTACTGTTACGACATTATTTTAATTAAAATATTAAATAATGTTCGTGTTATTAATATCATAATATTATATCTAATAATTTTATAAAACTAACAGTTTCTAAAATAACGAAACAATATAGTATGAATATTTAGTTATAAATACTTTCTCACACTATAATGTTTTACTATTTATTTATTATATAGCTTATGTTCTGATCATTTGTTGAACATAAATTATCAATTTTTTAAAAAATTGTAAATTATACATATATATATATATATATATATATATATATATATATATATATATATATATATATATATATATATATATATTTACGATTTCAGTTAATGTGCTTGTACATAATAATAAAAGCATGAATAAAACTGTTTATCTCTATTTTCCATAGTACTCGAATTAGCATTATACAATAAAAAATCATTAATAGAACTGTTTGTCTCTGTTTATTCATGGAATTATTTGAGATAATATTTATAAGTAACATATATCTGTAAGATTGAATTTTATGTATTTTTGTGTATCTGTTCTGTATATGCATATTGCCATATTAGCTATTCGATTAAAGCTAAGACAATTAGGTTTACGATTTTGTTTATATTATTGATCACTTAGAAACATAATATCTTGAATGACGTAATCAATGATATTGAATTCGGTTTGAATTCAGTCTGATTAAGCAATGAAGGAAACCGGTCACAAATTCTACGTGTTGGTGATGTTTAATTTATAATGCATGTATGTATGTATGCATGTATGTATGTATGTATGTATGTATGTATGTATGTATGTATGTATGTATGTATGTATGTATGTATGTATGTATGTATGTATGTATGTATGTATGTATGTATGTATGTATGTATGTATGTATGTATGTATGTATGTATGTATGTATGTATGTATGTAGGAATAGATAGATACGAACGTTAATTACAATATATCCACTAAATCGGATATATATTAATTCATGAAAACACATGCTAACTCAAGAAGAGAATTATATATTTATACACGTATTAATTAGATGATGGTAATTTTGAAGTGTTTACATTTTTAAGCTACAGACATCTTAGTATTACTGGATAGGTTAAGTTTTTATCTTCCAAATTAAAATATATTTAATATCTAGTCTAGACTTGAACGACAGTAAATTGCGGTTTGACATTTCGCACCGATATTCTTTAATCCATAATGACGAATAGCTCGATTTATGTATTAAAGAAAACCGCTTTTCCAGTACTAAACCCTTTGATTTGGCATATAGCCTGGTGACTTGTACTGTAAAAGTTACTTTAATATCTTCAAATAAATTGTTCGTTACAAAAATGGATCATCGATTACTATATAATCTCAAAGGACCGGTCATGTAATTAAATTTGCATTGGAAATTACTAGTATCATTTACAGCCTCGCAATATGGCTTTAAGATCGAATAAGACATGTCTTGTTTATTTCGTTAGTAAGTAATTGTACAACGCTGTACAAAAAATGCTACAGACGCTTTGTATTAATGCTTTCATCAAGCAGGTCATATTTGCCATGATGATAGTATTCAATATAACCAACTTAAAATATATTTTTCGCCTTTAGGTTCCAGTTCCATCTGCACATTTTTCCTTGTGTCTTTCTGTATAGCATCAACAGTATCATCTAGATGGATTTTGTAGTTGTACTAAAATTCCCTTCAACAAAAATTAACACAATTCAACTGATATCATTATAACAATAGTCTAACCTTTCTTAGTTTGATTAGACTGTTTTGTGTCTTCTTAAATATTGCTAATATATTTGATAATAATGTATTCAATTAAGTCTGCATTATTTCCAAATGAAGTGAATGATATAAAATCTTTTTGTTTCACGAATATTATTGTTGTCTTTAAGCATTGTTGAAACGTACATGATGATTAGGATATACAGAGGTATGAGCTACTGCTTATCATAGAGGAGACCTACAAAAAGTAATAATATCGAATTTTAACCATTTTAACCATTTTAACCATCTTTCTCGTTTGCATGTTTATATATTTACGCAAATTAATGTGCGTGAAATTTTCCTCTCTTGGCACATACAGTTGAGCTTTCGATCGTTATTTTTTTGCTTGTTATCACCTAATATGAGAATAAATCTATATATTGACAGTAGCCCATTGTGTGCGTAGGCAGGTATGTAGAAAACGTTGTTACATATACAAAATAATTGATGGAGATATAGGTCAATGAAAGTCGAAAAAAGAGCAATATCTAACCACTAGTCTAATTTCGTTAACATAAACGTACTAGACAATATTAAGGAAAGTTCTCATACTACACATTTACGAACATAATAATAGCTCGCATTCATCTTTGTATGCCTTAGCTCAAGTCTCGGATTCGGCCATAGTGGATATTTGAAAAATTGCCTTTGTATTACAGTAGTTCCTAAAATTCTTCCTAGGATCTTTAACGGGTTCTTCCTCCACCAATTATATTGGCGGCCATATTTAATATATCATGTGCTGAAAATTCGCGTTAAACCCATACCAACCAGTCAGACAATCAACCAAAATTAAACCTTCAGATCACAGTAACTTTGGGCAATTGAGCAATTGCAATGCTTCAAAGCAGTTAAGGATCGTACGTTATTAAATGGCGTTTAAAGTGTCAAAAATATGACACAAATCAACATGCTAAACTTCAAATATATAAAATAATAACGAAAAACAAGAAAAACTAGAGGTGTGAATGAAAACAAATGTGAGTAGGTTTCAGACTAGTGGACTGATAAATTCTCTGCGTCAGTCGTCGTCTGCAAACATGTTTCCCACATTATAAGTAGAATAAAAACAAATTATTAAAGACTAAATGTCAGGAATATATGTAGATAATGGATATATATTCAAAGATGAAACATCCGTAGATAGTGACTATAAATTCAAGATAAAGATAAAGATATAGACATCGTTCACTTTTTCAGATCGGTCAAACCAACCGGAGGCAAATGTGAGAAAGTAGGCAAATCATGAAAAGGCAAAAGTACCGTTGCTAAACTTAGGACACAATTGACGCAAAAATTTGAAAATAATGGAACATACGTGATTTACAGATGACTGAATACAATCTTGAAAATAATGAAACCTATTTTTAAAGCTTTCAACAAGACCAATTGAATTCTTGCTTATTAGTTGTAATTGGGGGTTTGCTTTATTCATAGGAAAAGTTATCGATGGAGAAAAAAATATTTCTTTCAGTTTTCCTAACACTTTAACTTCGCTTACAATTTATCGTTGATTTATTTAACAGCACATAGTCTAAATCCAATATATTCACCTTACAAACGCATAATTCTGTGTGTTTGTGAGCGCATATTATTAGCTTATGTCCTCATACAATCACATTTAAAGTTCGAATGTCTTAACTGTGAAAGAAAAGCATGCTTAAAGGCAAAATATGCGTGTTTCTTTAACTGAAAAATATTGCTCATATTTCAATCAAAGGATTAATACTTTTTATTCTGATTATCATAAAACCATTCAAAAATAAAGAATGCAAAGTTTGAAAATATGATTTGTAAGACTAAATCAACATCGTCAAATGATAAACATATTTCCAGATATATTTGTATGCGGTGATCAATTCCTTGAAGTGAATTTGGAATCAAGTGTCTCTCAATAAAATCCTTTACAAAAGTATTACTTTTAATCGTATATATTTACAGATAAATCAAAAGTGTCGGGGTAAATTAGGCAATGTCATTATTGCATGAAAGGCTGTGATATATTATTGAGGCTTTTAATGTTTTGGAGAATTCAGGTAATTAGCATTGTTATAGTTCTGAATCTATTACACAATGTAACGAAATTTTGTCCCTGGGTAGTAAGTGTTATTTCGTAATTATTTATTACTACAAGGTATATAAATGGCTATTATTCCCCACAAACTTTGCTATTGGGACCAGGACAGCGATATTTCGAAATTTCCCTTTTTTCCAATGCGAAAACGGGTGAATTTGTGACTTTTTGTTTACATTAAATCAGAAAAATCTAATATTTGAATCAAAACTAATTTCATTTATACTAAAGTAATTTAAAAATGACCACAAAAGATCTAGAAGTGAGTAAAATTCGGGATTTAAGATTATTCTGTAAACGACTGTAAAGAAACAACCGCCATATGTAATATCCCATCATATTCTTGTTATACTGGCCTTGGTAGCGACGTTCAAATTCCATTATATAATGGTGTAAGCGTTCGCCTTGCCTCTCCGAATACTTTCCCATGTTCGTCCTGAACATATCAGGATGAGCATCACATATATTGACTTGGGAAGACATCCTGCAGCCCACTGTACCGTAGTTCTTCGCCAGAGTCTCAACCAACTCCACATAGTGTCCGGCCCTTTGATTGTCCAGGAAGCTCCGAACTACTGTGACTAAGCGGTTCCAAGCTGCGTTCTCCTTAATATTGAGTTTCTTCGGGAATTAATTACTCTACAGTATCTTCATTATATGTGCTCCGGTAAAGACAATGGCTTTCACCTTTGCCTCAGGCAGTTTAGGGAAAAGTCTTGAAGGTACTGAAGGTTGCTGACTCCTTATCTAAAGCTCTGAAAAATTGTTTCATAAGGCCCAGTTTGATATGCAGTGGTGTCATCAGTACTTTCCAGGAGTCAACCAGTTGCTCCCAATTTACATTGTTTCTCCCCAAGCTCGATTCTCTGTGGCTAGTTCTGCATGTGGTAGTACTCATTGGTGTTCCTGCTGTCCCAACGGCAATGATAGCAGGAAAAACTTGTTTAAACTGCTTTGTATACCCAACTGGACTGCTACCATTTCCAATTCTCCGACAACCGTCCAAACGTGCTCATCATTATACAATGTCTTGATGCTGTTTTAATCCACTTTGGTTTTCCCCAATTGATCCAGGAGAGGAGACGGGTGCTTTTTCCCATTATGGAGCAGCACGGCTTTGAGGCTATAGAATGAGTTGTCAATGAAGTGGCGCCGCTACATTGTGTCAGAAGCAGAGCTCATATAGACAGATGAAAAAGTTGGAAGGAGCTTCATCTGATCTGCGATTTGCTCATTTTCATGCAACAAATTCCATTGGTTAGGCCTAGATATCTAAATCTCGGCATTGGACTTGGTGAGAACAAGATATCTGATCAGGTCGTTGAGGTCTTTTTGGATTAGGGTAATATAAGTTTCTCTCCTCATTTTCACTCCTGAAATCGGATCTATAAGGTCTTCATCGCTCTCAGACTGACCTCTTGTTTCTACACACTGCTGCTATATCTTTGGCGGAGTGGGTATGGTAAGTTTGGAGCAGTGTTGCACTGGGGAACGGATAAGGGAAGGTCTGGATATATGATAGCAGGTGCATTCTTCCTAGTAGACGTTTGAAAGGGTCTACCTTGCCAAAATATGCCTTGATGGCTTTACACATCTTAGCAGATGCTTCCACGGAGTACTTTATCACTCTTGTTTTGATAAATTGTCCCCATACATAGCAAAATGCATCTGCCAGATGCTTGCAGGCTGTTGGTGCCATCTCAGAAAAATGCAGATAAATATCTACTTAGGCAGCGGGTACTAAACTGAACTGGTAAACGTAGGGCCCATGTATGTATGCTACTATTCATATTGCTGGAGTGATCTAGAAAGTATTACATCAAGTTTACTCAGCACTGAATCTATCTTGAATGTTATGGAAAATAGATAAATTTAAAAATGGCTTTTTCCTTGATACAAAAGCATAGTTTATGGCGAATAATAGACATTTTGTATACTTTTGAGGCATACACAGTTAGGAAAGAACACTTGCTATCCAGGAAAACAAAATATTGCTACACAACATTATTATTCACAAATGTCAACCTTTATATTATCACTCAATTCCACAATAATATTTCCATACAAAAATAGATTTGGGTTATCTTAGTTAACTCTCTGGTGTTCTTGGTGTTCTACCACCATGTGCAATATTTATGTGAAACATATCATTAACTTTTAATTAAGAGTACGTAGCCATAATATGTCTAACCCATCTGTTTTTTAGTTAGTTAAAATCGTTGAGCCTTCGTCCCTTTGTATGGGTTTAAATTGTCAAGGATGGTTATTTATTGAAGCGTGCATTTGTAAGGCTTGTGTATTTGCGAGTGAATACAGAACAATTTACACATTAGTAAATACCCAAACAAGATCACTTTGTCCATATCATTACTATTTGCCTTCTTACTGTCGCAGTAGTTTTATTTTATTCGCCATGAATTATTGTAGTTCCTGGTTTACGTTTAGTTGTCATCTTCACACTGCAACATAATACCTAGAAAAATTATAGTGTTATAGACATAAACAGCGTGACAGATCGGGTTATATCAGTGATCTAAGAACCGTGTGTCACTCGGTATCATTTCTTTAATGGGTCTTCTTTGTAAAACAGGCTGTTGCTTTTCAACAACATGTTTCTTCGATACTTGTCACTTTTCATTATATTTATACTAAAAAAAAACTCCTGTCCATATTTAGTGTTATTCCATTGTCTAAAGTCTAACCTTCATGAAACCAATTATCCGAGCAAATAGTCAGAAATTTAAGTTTTTCGAGATTGACTCTAGTCATGAAATTCTGGAAAATTGATACAAATAAATAAATCAGACATACTTTTTTCTGATCCAACAAGATGTAGAGTCATATTGAGAGAGAACATTAGCTGTGTATAGAAGGTTAATTCCCCTAAAATTGTCATGTTTCTAATCATATGACGTAAACTATCTGCTAACAAGATACAAACTATATGGGGTGAGTGAATACACTTCTAGAATACTCTTTCGATACCAAGCCATTTGGAGATTTGACCATTTATTATAATGGATGATTTGTATGGTCGATAAATATTTTTATCTAGTGTATCATCGGTCATAAAAGTGTTAAACAAAATGCGTAGCTTTATTCATAAATGCCTATGCATATGGATCAAATGGTTGTTTTCTGAAAATCAGTCAATAGCAGCAGTCTAAGAACATTGTACCTTCTGCTGTGAAACATTAAATCATATGGTTCTAATGACCTATTTAGTCAATGAGTCGCACTTTTATTGCCCTTTTGTCCTTTTGTATAATTGTGGAATGCACAATTGCAACTGATGTAATTTCAACATTGTATGGCATATTTGTAAGGGAAATGGATCTCCAATTTGAAATCTTTCTATGTTATACCATTATGTTAAAACAAACAATTAATGGCCTTTACTAGAAACTATCCATATCCCTTAAAAGACCAGCATTTCTAACGTGTATAATTCAGACGCAAGGCTTTATTTGTTAAGCAACTTTATGTAGAACATATGGAGTTGTTGGATACTGTTAAGAACCAGGAACCTACTCGAGATCAGCTGCATCATCTTTACACCTTTTAGATAAATTCATATAAATTACGTTTTCGAGTCTAGGACATCTCCCCTCCCCTCTTCCCTCCCCCGGACATCCCCCCGACTTCCCCGCGACATATCCTCCCTCGAAAGTTTCCCCCTTGACTTTCCCCAGATCAAATAGGAATCCTCCAGTCATTCTCCCCTCAAATGATCTTAAAACTTAATTCATTTAATATAACATTTTGCCAACAAAATATAAAAGCTTATATTAAGTTATGTCAAAAGAAAAAGATTAGTTGAAAAATTAGTGTTAAACAAAGTTACCTGTAACATTTTCACATATTAAAAATATTGTTTAAATGTTAATGTTGTCAGGATTGTCGAAGTCAGTGATTATGTTTGCAATTCTCTAAGAACTATCTTTGTACTTCTTCATTGGTTGTTACATCTTAATCCGTTTATGTCAACATCTGGCCTGCGTACTGCACTGAAACAACTACAATTAATTGAATAATGGCTAATCCATCTGTTGTTTATCTTATCCAAAAATGCACTATAAATAAAGGTTAAACTCAAGCCTCATCAGTATACTTGAAAGAAACCTCCTGTTCTACATTCAGTAAAAGCAAATAGAAAATGCCAATTTTTGTTACAATTAACAATGCTTTAAAATGGGTGTGAATTTATGTTCACAGTTAAAATGTGCTGTCAAGCTACACTTACGATCCATGAGTGTGTGTGTGTTTGTGTGTGTGAGTGTGTGTGTGTGTGTGTGTGTGTGTGTGAGAGAGAGAGAGAGAGAGAGGTCAGGAAAGTAGGTATTTTACATTTAATAATGTATTTATTTCTGGGGAAAACAGTCAAACCTGTGCACTAATGGTGATGCGAGGTGAGAGTATACATTAAAACTAAATGTTACTATATATGAATAAAGTTGTATAAAGATAATGGGGGGGAATGCCGGTGGGGAGGGACCGTCCTATCTGATGGAGGAGAAAAGTCCAGAGAGCGAGGGGGGAATGTCCAGTGAGGAAATATCTGGAGGAGGAGGAGGGTCTATCGTGGGGGAAATGTCGGGGTAAGGGAGATAAATGGCCTGATACCTAAGTTTGCTTCCTTCAAAATTTCTTTCTGGTAGTCTTAACGTTTACATACGTATTCTAATTTCTAAAACACAAATTTAATTTTGTAATTTTTCTCTTTTTCCAATCCATAATGATCCATACAGATCTAAACCTAGCAATTAGCCAATGCATCTTTTTCCTAATATAAATATATGTTGTATAAAAGTTGCGAACATACAAAGGCTACGGCCATTCGCAACAAGAGTGTGATAATAAAATGTAACATTTTAATGAACAAGCCAGATCTGTCCCAAATCCTTAGTTAGAGTCAGTACATATTTATGTTCTGATTTAACGTACTACACGATATGTAGAGGTTGTTGTTGATATAAGGTTTCCAGCACAAGATAAGATTACAGGAAAGAACCACCGACCCACGAGAAGCTACCGGCAAGCTTTCCTACATATCCACATTGGCCGATCCAGAGTCTCGAACTCATGCTGACAGAAGTAAATGGCAGTGATCAGTAATGGTGAGGGCAAAAGACCACTCGACCACTGGTAAAGGTAGTTGTTTATGAAGGTGTTATTGATGTCTTGGGTTTAAAGCAAATTTTCAGTAAATATTAGGAAATGCATGGTGGTCAATATGTCTGTTATAGGAAAACCCGGGATCAACAATCGTCCCACGGGATGTAACTGTCAAACTATCTCATGTAACCAGGATGACCGTGCTTTAGAATCGATTTCACACGGACAGAGTTGGATTGTCAGTGATTTGGAAAGGAAAACGCCTTGGACCGCTCGACCATATATGATATATAGTATACGTGCAATAAAATCAGACGATTTAAAATATGGATGTATGGTCACACAGAAGATATATATATATATATATATATATATATATATATATATATATATATATATATATATATTTATATACATACATATATAGTCAAATTTACAAAGAAGATAAGCCTCTTCTTTTATTTTTAATCCTTTTTTCAGCTAATGTAATACAAGCTGCGGAATTTGTAGTAGTTGCTGTTGTTGATACATTAACATAAACATCCTAATTGGTAGGATGAGAAGGAAGTTAATACTTGTGTAAGTAAGAGAAACAGAAAGTGCCATTAATATAAGCAGCAGTAGTATATATAGTAGTTGTAGCAATATTCAGCAGTAGTAGATGTCAAACATATACCTCCAAATATGATTTGCTGCTTCACTGATACCTGCCGCTTATCATTTATACAGGCAAGTTAAATTGAGATACTGCAGGAGCAGACTCGATTAACAATTAGCTCTGATTCTTCTCCAAGCTGCTGGAGGTAAATGTTTCCAACTAACATTTTAGATCATAATGCATGGATGTTCTTCTCTGATAGATCTGGCTTGATAGTTTTGGGCGGTGTATTATCGGTAGACCGATAGCAACATCTGTAGATGATGTTAATAACACATTCCAATTCCATACAGTTGCCTAAGTTTGGAAGAGAAAAAAAGTACAAAAACCCTTCACATGTTGATGCATACGTGATATCTGCAACGAGAATCTTTCACACCCATTATGCATGTATCACATTTCTATAACAAAAATGTATAAAATATTCACATCCTAATGCAGTGTTGTAATATTGCAGTCATCATCATTCACATTAAAACTTTTATATCATATAAGTGCAAACGAAATACATCATTACAGGATATATAAATTAAATGTTATACAAATTTGTGCTACTTTGTGAAGGATTGTGAGACCTGCTTATAATCATTATTGGATGAGCTCTTGAATGACATAATACATGAAAGAGATTAATAAAGATACTACAGAAAAGTTCATTTGATTTATCATTTTATGTTTCTGCCATGTGAATATTTCTACATTAAACAAAACTTTCAACAATAACATATGTATTGCAATATGAGTGCATATTTCAGATTTTAAACATTGTCATTTAATTAGGGTTCATATCTTTCTGTTTTACTAATCCTTTATATAAGTCTTGAACATTTTGAAACTGTGTATAGAGGTCAAAGAAGATTTTTCCCGGTCTCTTGTTATTAACTGTTTAAAGCCGACACATTAAAATATCGGAACTTATTTGAACAAAATAAAACTTACCATGCGTTTCATATTCGCAACATGAAACTTGATATTGCTAAATATAACAACAATATGTCATAACTTGAAACCTCACTAAGGTAATATATTATACTAGAAAATGATTAGTATTGTACTTGTTTCATGTTTCAAAACTATAGCTATTTCATTGATATACATCTTAATATATTTTGTTATATATATATTATATCGACGTACTTCTCTTTAGAGATCATGTTATGACACACTGAATAATGTATGCTTATATATTTTCTTTGGAGGTCTTGCTATGCCATATTTAGTATTATTTACTTGCAGCTTTTCTTAAGATATCATGCTTCGACCCATTTAGTATTATGTATTTGCTACATTTTTCGTCTTTCTTGCCTGTTAGACGTAAAGGAAGCATTAAGATTTTCTCAAGATTACATATACCATTTAGCTTTACTTTTGCGCAGCACAAAAATAAAGTCTACATGTTAAACCAGTGCACCGTCTGATTAAAGATGCCGACAAAAGATCAGACGGTTAGTCTAGACCTCAGAAAAGAGGCTTAGTGATCAATATTTTAATCTATTTCAGATATCGAATCTGATGTAAAGACTGAACAAGCTGGTGCTATTATAACTGAATTATATTTTAAAATCAGAAACATTTATTTTTTGGAAATTGTTACAAGGACTTATCTTTAGAATTTAGTCACTATATATTTCTAATCACATTTTCTTCAATTGTTAATTCACTTGTAGGGTCACACGTTTTAGCATTATTACACACACACCCCACCGTGCCTTTAATCTGATGACGTTTTTTGCCACCCACATCTGAGCATTAATTAGAATTTGATCCAATCTGAAATGAACATTTAGAAGACTTCTTGCATATAGAATATTGGTTACCGGCAACGAATCTTGCAGATGCATTGTTATCTGTTTTTCTCTTCCATCTATCGAACTTGCAGTGAGTAATGTCGTTTAGTTTAGAAACATGCAACTTTCTCAAAATGATGTTGGCTACATAGGAAACTTCACAAGCATACGAATAAAGAAAAAAACTGACAAAACATACAGTATAAAATATTTTACTTTGAGATGCACAGTGCACAGTAAAGCATGTTCTTATAGTCTTGGCTCCTTGTTGTGTGCATGTGCATTTGAATTTGCTTGAAGAAATTAAGTAACTATACGGAGGATTTTCTCTGCGTGCCTTGAAACACTCTTATTTGTAGATTTTTATAGTTTTCCTTTATTTTTAGACTTAAGTGAAACTAGGCAAAACGTATTAGAGAAAGAGAGAGAGAGAATATTTTACACGAAAGATACATGTCTCAAAAAAGGACCAAATGTAAATATTTAATTTGCATTCACGCATACTTTAACAGCACATTCATTCAAGTCTTGCGTTGATCTCTGTAAGATAATTTGTCTTTTAAATGAATTATTCACATCTTTTAGTTAACTGCTGAATATCATATAAATCAAACTTCCCTCATGTAAGGAGAGGTCAGAAAAATCGATATCAAGATATAGTTTGTTTCTCTGGTACAAATATTTTGTCGCCAAGGTAGGTGACCTTATCTTATCCAAACATGTATTATGAATATTTTGTCTTCATCACAGGCATTGTTTATTGGCGACTCTTACGGTGGTAGAATAGTTGCAAACAATAACATCCAACACAAAGTAGATTCAAAGCCAATTTTTTATGCTTACACAAGTTAGGGCTCCAGACAAGTGCTCTTTGTATAGAAGAGAATCTTAGCTGTGCACCAGGGCGATAGTTTATAAAAAGTACGGAATGGAGATATAGTCAGGGTTAATTAGTTCTTGCTTTTACAGTGATGACAAATACAGACTCCAAGTTATATTGGTCAGAATCTTTATCGGAATCAGATGTGTGAACTATGCAGAATTTTCTTTAAACATTACCTTACAGTCCTTTAAATTAAAACTACCACATACACCCATGTCTCTTTCGAAATGATATTCAATATTTTTAAAGTAACTTTGAAGGAAATGTTAAACATTAATAAGACGGCAACAACGCAAAATTAGCAGAACATGAAAAATATGGTTAAAATTAAATGACTTCAGGAAGATGAAAATCAGCATACCTACCTCTACGTAAGACTCAAGAATTTGGCTTAGATGGTAGCATGAAAATTATGGTTGAGTGAGTGAAATATAAGACTGAATTTGTAGCTCCACTCTTATTTATGGTGGCTGACAATGCCTGTAATTAGTCGTTGCATATCACATGACAGTTATGTAAATAATAATAATAATAATAATAATAATAATAATAATAATAATAATAATAATAATTATAATAATAATAATAATAATAATAATAATAATAATAATAATAATAATAATAATAATATATATATTAATATATATATAATATATATATCTGAATTATGAATTTTGTTAAATTTTAAATCATATCTTTATGAGAATTTGTAAATAATACAAGCTCCAAACATGCTACAATCCGCACGACATGTGAACAGGCTTCAGGTACAGAGTATACACTTGGTTCTATATTATGTTAATCGATGAGCCACCTCACCCCTTTTTCGATGTGTAGTACTTTATACAAGCATGGTAACAACGACAACAGTTCATTATAATTTACTGTATTTGTTAAATATTGGTGAATAAGTATTATGCTCTTTTATCCCGTAGGTAGAATTATTGTCATGATTCATTTCTTATGCAAATCCTATTGACTTGATACAAACTATGGATAATTGCAGAACGTCCTAATAGAGAATATTTAGATTTTACTAAGATTTGGTCGTTAAAATCCGGTCTGAACCTTTTACCTTTGCCTATCCTTGCAAGAATTGAAAAATTAAGTTTTTTCATTGCTTATGTTACAAATCTCGGTTCATTCAAAGTAACAAAGAAAAGTGTGAAGCGAACAAGCTTTGTAAATTTTAACAAAAATCATTTACTTCTCTAAAACACACAGTAAAAATATGTAAAAAGGCTTACAGTTTATGAACATAATCCGAAAATTGTTCATAATCCAGAATTGGAACACACCAGTCCTGTCACTACAATGTTCATAATAAATACAAGTAAGAATCATGGCGAAGGATTTGCATCATGGTGAAGTAAGAAAAAATGTGCTATAAAGGTAAAGATTCATAATGGCATGCGAAATATATAATAACCAATCAGACCGAGTAACAGCTCGATTGCAGGATTTATTGGACCGAGTATTATATATCCAAACATGGACAGTCTCTATTTTGGGCTATCTCTATGGATGAAAAGGCAAGCGGTCTCATGGAAAATCTTCGTTTTAGGCTATCTTTGTGGGTACAAAGGCAAGCGCTCTCATCGACAGTCTACAGTTTGGGCTGTCTTTGTGGGTAAAAAAGGCAAGCGGTCTCATGGACAGTATCCATTTTGGGCTGTCTTTGATGATGCAAAGGCAAGCGGTTTCATGGACAGTCGCAATCTTGGACTGTCTCTGTGGATACAAAGGCAAGCGGTCTTATAATAGTCTTCATTTTGGGCTGTATCTGTGGATACAAAGGCAAGCGGTTTCATGGACAGTCCATTTGGAGATGCCTCTGTTGGTGCAAAGGCAAGCGGTCTCATATACTGTCTCCATTTTAGGCTGTCTGTTGATACAAAAGCAAGCGGTCTCAAAAAACAGTCTCCATTTTGAGCTGTCTCTGTGGATACAAAGGCAAGTGGTCTCATGGATAGTTTCCATTTTGGGCTGTCTCTGGCTACAAAGGCAAGCGGTCTCATGGACAGTCTCCATTTTGAGCTGTCTCTGTGGATACAATGGCATGCGGTCTCATGGACTGTCTCCATTTTGGAATCTCTGTATATACAAAGGCATGCGGTGTCGGTTCTTCTATTTCATTACAAGTATGGTTTACAAACCCTCAAACTGTTATAAAAGTAAAGTCCAATTTTTATGAGTAAAACAAATTTTGACAAATTTAATATTCTTGAGCCAGAAATACCTAAATTACCAAGTTAGAACCTTTGCATGATCTCAGCGATGACGTGGTATTGTGTGTGTCGTTGAAGAATCAGTTACTAGTATGAAAGCAGAATACTTAGAATAAGTAGAAAAAGAAAATTAGATGTGATAGTTCTATTCATCGCGAAACTATGAGAATGGTCGCAATAAACAGATCAAGTCAGTCAGGACAAAATATGCGCAAGAAAATGTCTGTTCCCACTTGAAGAATGCTAACGCAAACCAATATTGGAAATATGTGCTTGATATGTTCTTTTGAAGTACGCTATCGACGGTATTGAGATAGACAGGCGCTAAAACCTTAAGTATTGCCAAACCTTTTATCTCGCTTCTACGACTTTGCACGTAAAGGACATATTCCATTTTCTCTCTCCAGGTTTTGTATAGATATTTTAACTTTCTTATTATTCTGACATTTGAAAATTCATTCCTTGAATAAGCTTCAATAGTTTCGTCATATCATTCTAAATTACTTCATCATTATCTCTGATACTTCTGGACAATTTAACGTATTATCGGTCGTCTTTTGGCATCACTGATTTAGATTTGTCTGGAGAAAAAGAATGATATCAAGCAGAACTTCTGAAACTGAATTTATATATGAAATTGATCGCAATCATTTTTTTAATTTGTTGAACATTTTCAATAATTCCTAGGCTTCTTAACGCGATGAAGTTGAATATACGTCACGTAATAAGAACCGCTTAATAAAATTAAAATTTTAATTTGTGATATAAGCTCCACCGACATTAATATCCGAGGAAAATTGTTTTCAATAGAAGATAAATTGCCAATTGCTGTAAGCATAAGAGAGATTTAAAATTTGATCTCAACATACGCTATACTCTCAAAACTCAGCCGTTGTTTTGTCCCTGCGGACTCGGGATTGTTGAATAGGCCAGATATGTCCACTCTGCATTTTGAAAATAACAATTGAGTGGAACAATCCGGTCACCATTATTTGCAAAGGGTGTCCCTTTTAGTTTATAAAATTGGCAGGAAGTACAATCTACCGACAGTGGGGGTGAGGAACGGTGGGCTGAAATTATAGTTCTAGGCGTAGTAGCAGTGGCAAAAGCAAGCAGAACATTTAAATTATCTTAAACTTATGTGTCTTTATCAGCATTTTGTTCCGTTTCAAGCGATAGCTGTCAGTAAATATCATTTACTTCAAATTCACTTAATCGCATTTACCGATCTGATAATTTTGGTTATTGTAATTCTGCCACATCGCTAACAACTAGGGCCTGTGATTTTAATATTGTATTCAAATAGTGGGTTAGTATAGTAATGCGCAGCACATTGCTCTCTATACGGATACCTATGACAAATTCACAATGCGACTTTGCAAGCAGATTCTAAGATCATTGGGGTTCTAACAGAAACGAGTATATACAAAAACTGAGATTCCTCATTAACAATATCTGCAATACATGGTAATGGTCAATATGAAAGGTATATGCTGATAACAACTGTGATGTTTAATAAACAGGTTAAACCACTTTCTATCTCTATTAAATTGGCATCGGTACATGCATGTGTTCAATGAAAAGATGATGACGAAAGCATTAAAACCCACGAATATATCTGATATAATTCAATAACATCTGAAATGTTATCTTCGGGTAGACTTTTGTTTCGAATTACATAAAATCATACGTTAAGAACATAGATAGGGACCAAATATTTCATATAAGATATCATTGTGGATGCACACAAAAACAATGCGCATTAGTCCTAGTTGTTTCATTTTGATGTACGTTTTCGTTTTGTAAGAAAACATATATCATTGTAAACAGAAAATATGTAATTTATATTTTTTTCAAAACAAAAAATCTTGTGCATGTGATCCACAAAGTTTGAGGTCATTTAGAATTGGAGGTGGGGGTCACATTTCAGGGGTATATCATTTACTGAGTTGAATGCCATGATCCTCATTGATTCTTAGAATCGAGTGTTCCCCGAGAAAGCAACACCTTGGGCAATATAGTGATCCTATTAATTACGGTTAATGCAATTTTAAAAGCATTTTATTTGCATCATAACCAGCTTAAAACAACCAAACAAGCAATGATTTAAGAGAGTGGAATGGACTTTGATAATTGACGGTTATGAAGAAAATCAACTGATGAAAATTTTGTTCATAATTTTGAATCACAAATGCTGCAAGAGTAAGTCCATTGCAATTCTAAACAATTATAATGAAACCAATATTGGAGCTTTTTTTAAAAAAAAATAACATTTACATCGTCACGTTATATCTTAAATATGTGATCGTTTTCACCTTTTCCAAGGGCAAGATTCATTTCTTTGTCGGGAATGTTGAATTGTTAATTCTTATCAGATTGAATATATATTTTTCTTTAAGAACTGATGTTGAATAACTGTCGTGCAGAATAACTGTCGTCATCTGGAATCGAGGTTCCTTCGTCTGTAGCAGGCTCACATACTTCAAGACTTAATATTCTGGACTAGCTAGGTTGGTTATTAAGTGCACACGATAATAATTCAGCGCCTATAACAAACTCATGGAAATATCACGATATTCACAATTCAATAACTTTAAATTTCTAAATCTTTGTGATCAAAACTATTCTTATCAGCATAGACATATCTTTGATGTAGGCTTCTATAGAATGAAAACTGTTAGCTGTGACATTTTACTAAAACAACCTTTCATTATCTACCAGTCATATATAGCCATAAATGCTCCATTTTATTTCGACCTATTTCCAGAAGTTTTCCCATTGTTGTCTATCGTTAGCACGGTATGTTTTATGTCCGCCATTGATCTACTTCAAATACATATGTATAGAAGCAGATGTCTGCTTTCAAAGATTACAACATTACATTGGTGAATATTGCATTATCATGCACGTTTATGCATACCAGTAATAGTATTAGAGCTATGCAGGAAATATGCAAGATCAAGAGCATAATTTTAGAAAATAAAATTAAAACAAAGATGTATAATTCTATGTTGCATTCTTTCTAATACTATTTATATATATTTATTGTAGGACTGGAACATACTAACGGCTTTGTCATAGCATGCAATAAATGAGTAAAATGTCTAAAAAGCAGATTAAAAAAAACCAAACAAATTAATTATAAATCCTATAGTGCATATAGAATTGAAAACTAAAATTAAAAAAGCATAAGACAATTTAAAAAAAAATATAAAGTTTCAAAATATTTACTGAATGAAATTGGTGGAATAATAAATCATAAAGGATTACAAGTATTGGGTATGGTAAAGAAACCCACATCATCATATCTGATGCATTAAATTTCATAACACAACTAAAAATATTCAGTTGATGATCGTATCTTTTCTATAAATGATAAACTGAATTGTACACGAATCTGTGAAACCACGCTGTTGTTGTCCTTGTTCTCTTTCTATTTGACTGAATGTGCTAAGTCAACTCCCATAGTAGACTTATGTAAACATCATGCTAATAAAAGTGAGTAACATTAAATGTCGGGGGGTGGGAGGGCAAGTGGCGAAGTGGCCAAGTGGTCGAAAGTGCTCTCCGTTACGGATCACTGCCATCTAACATCAGTCTGCGTGGGTCCGAGTCAAAGATTCGGCGAATGTAGATATGTGAGAAAGCTTGTTGCTTGTAGCTTCTCGTGGGTCAGTGGTTCTTTCCGCGGATTTTCCGGTTTCTTCCTCTACAAAAAATAATGGCCGCCATGTATAGTCTATCGTGTGCTGAAAATGGTGTTAAGCCCTAGAACAACAACAACATCTAAATGTCCAAATATGTTTTGTTCTTTCCCATCATTATTACAGTGACGCCATAAGCCAACACATATACCTCAATAACAGCACTCCTCTAGTCATTGAATTACAACCCTGATATACACCCTAGATTTACCTCGCAGTTGTCTGAATGCATGTTTCGCAGAATCACTATGATCAGATAATTTGACCAGCTCGGAATTTAGCTAGACTTTGCTAGAAATTAACAATATTTTGCAGATTAATTTCTCTAAAAGCTTTAGCCAATTCCTTCGCACAGCATCATACAGCTACAGAAAGCAACATAGTCACTAATGTGTCATACCAATATAGCTATGCACTGAAACAAAATATCATCATTGATTACATATTTTGCATTTATGGAAAGAAAAAATATATTTATTTTCACGAATGAAGAATTCATATGAAGATTGTATTTTAATATGGAGCTTTGCAATATTAAACATAATTTATCTACGAGCGGGTACATATTGAGGTCTTGAATATGTTCAGACAGACTGCATATGAAACGTCTAATCTGAGTAAAGACTTTACAGGGAACAGAAATTAAATATTTATGAAATTTTACGTAGCCTTCGGTACATAGGTTGAATAGCAAAGATTAGGACACCAATTCACAGAGCATCTACTACAACCTTAACCATGTATGCACAATTGAAAGTCGTATGTACCAGTCTCCAAAAGATGTTATCACTGCATTTGTTTAGCAAAATCCCAGACAGTCATTATATTATTTAATAACAACCAACCAAACTTAATATCGCATGCAAGTATTCAGCGGTTTTCCAATAAGCATTCAAGGTCGATAGCTCTGAACGTTCTTATACCTCTTGCAAAATTAATGACGATTTTTTAGCCGCCCACTTTTAAACATGCTTTATAGTTAAATTTAGGGAAAAAACTCACACATAGATGCGCCAGACGTCTATCTTCCAATTAAAGTGACTTTGATCATTAGAAAGAAATATTTTAGGCTTCCATCCATATATACTAATTATTTTATAACCTACCTAATTGGGTCTGTACCTTGCACATCAATTTGTGACTGACAAGGGATGGGCGAGTTATATGATTATGCTTCTAGATCGTATTCCTTTGCTCTTTAATCACTAATAAGGATGGTCTTCCGTGTTAGGAACAGTCAAGCTAATTATTTGTGAACTTTACAACGTATCATCAAGAATACTTGCTGTATTCAATGTCTCACGTCAAATTTTAAAATCGTCTGCCTCGAATCAGTTGTTTTTATATTTAAACAACAAGCTCAAATATATACAAAATAATTTTAACTTTGAATATATTTTGAAGGTGATAAATACAAATTTTAAGAAATTAGCCAGTACGACAACCACTTCAGATAAGAATTGAAACATCGAAATAAAATTCACTGTGTCGAATGCATACAAATATCAGACGTTTACAGTACTAGATAAACCGTTTATAAATTGTTGTACCTGTGCCACATGACTGCGTGAATGTCTTCTTTATCAAACAACTTAACACGTAAATTTGTATCTTATATATTATTGCCGAATATTGTTTGTGTGTAGTCAAATGTTGAATACATTATTTGAATCCACGTAGTGATTGCTCAAGAAATGTTTTCTTTTTTCCAGTTAATCTAAGGAATTATTATGGACGAATGAACTGCATCGAATATTTGATATTATTTATATAATCATTTATTTACACACTAATTAAATTATGACGAATAAATGATGAAATTCAAACCTGCTAGTCTGCGCGTGACAGTACATAGAAGATTATACAAATATTTTACACAAACAAGATATTGAGACTCTAACTGATACATTTGAAATCATGATTGAAATGCATCTGTTTATTAGTTTAAATCTTACTTGCGTCTGCTTCACATTATAGTTCAAGTTTCACAGCCCTGTACACATAACTACTTTAAAATCCCATCAATCCATCACGTATTTTTAATAATAAATTATTCATATTTTGTTGCAATAAGTCTGTATGCAAAATGATGTTATGATGTTTCGTATAGATTATACAGTGCCTTGCATATATTATGCACCTGGCTTTTTTGGAATATCTATCACATTTATCCTTATACCTCTAATTTACACCTTTAAACTTACTCTCTCGCTAGCTATTATTAACAGGATATGAACCACTGAGGATAGTAACTTGGTACATTCACCTTCTAAGCAATATATTTAGCGGCCTCAAAAGTTTAATGGTTGCGAACAGTTAAAATATTACAATTCCAGCGCAGAGATGAAAACACAGTTCATGAGTTTAACTAAATAGTAACGTGTATCCTATTAAATGCAGCAACATTGTAACCCAAAATGCATTCATTAATTACTTTCAGTACAAGTTAGACACTCTTCCTGACAGTCTTTTGAAAGTAAAAATGGTTTTGTGTTGGAATTTAAAAAAGTAGCGTTCATAAATATATAATTCCACAGTAAGTGTTTGGAGGTGGCAAAGCCAAGACCCAATGGAGGAAAGGCTTGCATATCTCTCTCTCTCTCTCCACACACACAAACACACACACACACACACACACACACACACGCATGTAGGATATATATATATATATATATATATATATATATATATATATATATATATATATATATATATATATATATATATTAATAATAATAATAATAATAATAAAAATAACAAACATGACTTTATATAGCGCCTAATCTTTAGAAGCTATAAGCGTTTTACAACACTTGGCAACGCTTAAAATGAATAAAAATAACATGCAAAATAAAATGATTACAAAAATAAAAATTGACACAACAGAATTAGAAACAGAAAAACATGTAATTTTTAAGGTAAGGATACGATAAAATTATACATTATTAGGCCTTTATGACTGTTCTTGCAGTTGAAATAGATTGGTTGTAAGGGCGCTCTTGAATGAGATCACTGTCTCTTTGTGTCTAAGTGCAGTGGGCAGTTCGTTCCACGTTGATGTGCCCTGGAATGCAAAAGAACGTTGTCCATATGATTTCAACTTCATAATGGGAATTTTGAGAATGCGAGTGTCAGAAGAGGAGCGTAAGCATCTTGCAGGTGTATACACGTGGGTGAGGTCAGATAGGTATGTTGGACTGGAACCGGTCAATGAAACGTAGCACAGAGAACAAATTTTGTGTTTATTTCTGGATCATATGGAAAGCCAGTGTAGGTTACAGATTAGCGGAGAGGCGTGCTCTGATCATGGTACTCTAAGGATGATCAGAGCATCATTGTTTTTAACTTGTTGAAGTTTCTGAAGTAGATATTGAGATGAATTAGACATAATTTAATTACAATAGTCCAGTTTTGAAAGTACTAAGGAACACACAAGTGTTTTGGTGGCATCAACTGACAGATACTTGCGAATGGAGCTTAAGATATGCAGCCCGGCTTTTTTTATAACATGTTGATGCATTGAGAGATTACTGTCAAGAGTGACACCGTTGTCTCGTACTGACGTCTTGAATTTAATATTGGTGTTGGTGATATTTATTGTCTAAGTTTAAGGATGTGAATGAGAAAGTCTTTGTGTTGTATTCAGGATGGCTTCAGGTTTGTCGTCATTGTTCTGCAGATTGTTACATGTCACCCATGATTTCACATCTGAAATGCTTCTCTCTATGTCTTGGATGGTAGCTTTAGCATTAGCTGGATGGCTAGATTTGCATATTTGACTGTCATCAGCATACAATTGGTGAGACACTGGATGATGATCTAAGACACTTGAGAGTGGCTAAGGGTACATAATGAAGAGAACAGTTCCAAGAACAGAATCCTGTGGAACACCACATCACAAGTCAACTATGCTGGAGTGTTTTCCATTTTGGGACACAATTTGTGTCATGTTGATCAAGTAGGTCTTGAAGCATAGTAAGGCCGTATCATGAATGCCAAATACATGCTGGAGACGGTGAAGTAATATATCATGGTCTATAGTGTCAAATGCTGCAGAAAGTCAAGGAGATTGAGGACTGTATTATTTCCGCTATCCAAAGCAGTGAGGAGGTTGTGGACTACTTTCAGAAGAGCAGTTTCAGTATTGTGGCGAGGGCGATATGCAGAATGTACATTGCTAAAAAGACTGTGTGAATTCAGATGAGATACAAGTTGGGAGAGAACAAATTTTTCTAACATTTTTGACATGAATTGGAGATTAGAAACTGGGCGGTAGTTCTTTAGATCATTATGGCTAAGTATTGGTTTCTTCAGCAGAGGCTTTACAATGGCAGTGTTGTAAAATAATGGGAATTCGCAGATGAGAGAGACATATTAATGACATCAGTTAGTGATGGCAATATTGGATCCAAGCACTCTAGTAGAAGTGACGTTGGACTCGGTTCCAGTTTACATGACTTTGTTGCACTACGATGGAATCGGATCCAGTTTACATGACTTTGTTGCACTCTTCATCACAATTGTACGTACTAAATCCATAGAGACAGGTTCAAATGCTACAAATGATTGCTGCTGAAATGCTGTATTACATCTATATGGTGATGACGAGTGAAGTGAAATTGTGTTGTTAAGTTTCTCTCTGACGGTTTATACTTTGTCACGAAAGAAATCTCCAAACAGGTCTTGATGGTCGACTCAAGAGAAGGTTCTGGAATTGGTGTACAATTGTTCTTTGACAATAGCTTGTTAATAATCTCAAATAGCTCTTTGTAGCTGGAACTTTCCGTGATCTTAGTAATGTAGCGGGTTGACCTCGCTGCAAGGACAATGTTTGTGACATTCTTCTTAGCGTCATCATAATCTGCTTTTGAATAGTGAGTCTGTTGGAAAGCCAAAGTCTCTCAGCTTTACGGCAGTCTCTTTTAGTAGTGCGAAGCAGGTCCATAACACTGCTATACCACGGAGAACACTTCTGAATTACTACTTTGCTTTTGGTTGCTGGGCGTGTTTGTCGAGCAATGAACGCAGGCAGTTATCAAGTTGTTCTGCTGTAGTAGGTAAACTAGTTGTTATGTTTGCTTGGATGTCGTGCGTAAGTTTGGTTCTGTTTATCATACGGAAGTTTCTCTTAGTAATGAATAAAGGTGGAGGGTTAGGGACTGATACGTCTTGATGGGATATAATGCAGAAGTGATCTGACGAAAGTTCGTGGGACACCAGGGAGGATTGAAGAATATTATCATCAGGTCTGTAAAGAATCCAATCTAAAATGTGACCATATTTATGGGTGAATTTGCTAACTGACTGTTTGAGGTTGAAAACTTAAATGGAATCTAGGAGTTTCGATGTGAATTTGTGTGTGTACAGTTGATTTAAAAAACAAATTGTTGCAGAAGGTAACAGCTGCTTGTGCCTACCCACCTCGATGCGAATACCCATAAAATCATAACAATTTACATGTAATCGCCTTATGGATAGTTAACGAGAAATCTTTAATTTTCATTGTTAAAAACGAGTTACTTAGTTTTGTTAATTTGCTGGTAGACTATTACGCATGTAATTTTGAGCATGTGACCAGTACGTATTTATATTGAATGATGAATGGTACCAATGATATATATATATATATATATATATATATATATATATATATATATATATATATATATATATATATATATATATATATATATATATATATATCCCAGGATTTATGCGCGGGACCCCCTGTGTGCACGGCAGTTTGATGCAATAGCTTTAAACAAGTTTTATATTAACATAAAAGTATTTCCATCGCTTTAAAATTACATTTTCTCTAGAGATTATCTTTTAAAACTTGCTAACGTGCTGATGTGTGTGAGGGGCCCAGGAACGTGTGCTTTACGAAAGACCCAATAGACGAGGAAACTATATCCTTGTTGTAACACAAGTCCGGAAAACCATCTATTTCTGCAAATTGAATTAACCCTAAGAACACTAGCTGAAATGCAGAATATTTGTTGTAGTAGGTCAATGAGACAAAATCACAGAAGAATAGTTATACCATATTCAAGTGAGAAAGCTTGCCAGTTGATTCTCGAGGGTCAGTGGTTCTCTCCGGGGCTTTCCCGGGTTCTTCCTCCACTATTAATACTGGCCGCCATGAGTAAGCTATCGTGTGCTGAAAAATGACGTTCAAACCTACCACAACAACAATACCTATTTGATATTTACACATGGTGATGCGTCACTGAGCTACTACTTCATGATAACATTATATGGCTTTTATATGAACAACCATGAAGGAATGTTAAAAATTAAAGCCCAGAGCAAGTCGAACACGATTCAATTTCAATCTTCCTGAAACGGCATATGATATTTCAGCAATTTCGTTATTTTGGCTTTGAATATTTCAATCCATTTTCTACATCTGAGATTTTGTCTGTACCATCATAATGTTTTCTGCTCACTGTTTAATACGATTTACTTTTAATTTTTATAAATATATGAACAATGTTTGATGTTTAATTTAAATGGTTTTCCAGCTTTCTTTTAGCATTTCATTTGCTGACGACGAAAATGATGTTTTTATCTGTAATATGCATAGTTCCAGTAATTTTCTGACATTGATGTTATGAGACGTAAATAACATATGAACAATGGATACTGAAGAAATAAAACCTAATAATTGTTATCCTTATCTTCCACTCATTTGCATGAACAAAATTATTAATAGAGAACCAATTATAAAATTTCCCCAATGTTAACTGTTATAAACTAAACTGAATCGTCAGTTTTAAAATGAGACCAACCTGAACTATTAGAGAATAAACTTAACAAAATTATCTTCTTTTATATAGCACTTATCGAAACGTAAAGTAATAATGCATTTGTTTTCTTTTATTTGCATTTGTTGAGCATTTTTAGTTTGCGATCTTAAAAAAATGATCAGTGACTGTCAACACAAATTCGCTAACGCTAGTTGATAACAGTTCTAGGCGTGTTATCGGCATAAAGTCAGTTGAGATAACAAACTTGGTGCTATAAAACAGTGAACTGAAAAGGATTTAACTGTTAATTTTGCTATCTTTCAGTACATATTTAGCTTATATTTGCGTAACACAAATTAAAATCGCTCCCTTGACTTTTATGAACACCTTGTACAGATATCCAATCAATCGTGCCTACATGAAACGACCATTTATAATGCTCATTACGATTCCTCGTCAAAGCAACCTGGTTGTAAGCAATTGCGATTTCATAAGTTGTTATTGGAAGTTGCAGCAGTAGAGGTGACAGTAATATAAACAGTAGAATCGTTGTAAATTACTTGAAACAGCACTAGTCGCTCAACTTTGTGTGCTGCTTCGCATCCATGGATTCCAGATAGCACAGAAGTTTCCTCGATTTTGTGTGTCACAATTAGCAGTCAGCTCTGATTCTAAACTAATCTGCGTGAGGTAAAAGTCTGCAAGCATCACTTACCATATACCAAAGAAATGTTTCTGCGAAGATCTGACCTGATAATTTGGAATGGTTTATTAGCGGCAGGCACCACGATAACAACATCTGCTTATCCGTTTTTTGAAAACGAATGTTATACACATTGGTTTCAACGGTAATTCGTACAAATACCGTGCGCGGGATTAACTTGTTTTAAGTGCATCTCATTTGTATTCTACGAACTAGTCAATACCCACACATGCAGTCACTATCCTAACGTGTATCTTCCTCTCATTTTGGTGGGATTCCATGCCTATCATCATTTATACTAATTTAAAGAAAATGTTTCTAGAACAGGACAAATATTGTGTGGTTTGTTATTTGTAATTTCGCTGCTTTGCACATGGAGTAGTCATGTACTGAGTATGTGCTGTAAGTGAAACATGTGATCAAGGTAATTTATAGTTCTATGTCTCACAAAATGCCAGATAACCAATATCAAGAACGTAACTGCAACAAATGGTTTTGAAAGATAGTCTTGAGAAAAATATGATTCATTTGCATTTGGATGTGCTCAAAGGTTCATTAATGAAAATCAAATATACTGAATATATTTTTAATTGACTTGTACAACTGAGTTCAGATTGCTACACTGCCCCTTGCCTCTTCATGATTAAATAATGACACGAAATGACAGAAGAGTTATACCAGCAGCATTTTAGTTTTAAAACTGACCACTGCATTTGATCTGTCGTTTTGAATCTGTGATCCGAGTTTGCAGTTGTGTTTTGAGAGGAATTATTTTTTAAAATTGTATCCACTAAAATTGATAGTTCCCCATTGACTTGATTATAATATTTTATGACTTTTATAAATCCAGTTAAAGATAATCTAGATTGCACGATTGTGTTACACCATAAAATTAAAGACTTTTGGTACATCAGAACAATAAAGGCTATTGGTACATCAGAACTTTCAAGACGTTTGGTACATCAGGACATTCAATAATTTTGGAAATCTTTCGGAGTATTCTATAACTTATGATATGACATTTAGATAACTTTGGACAGGAACTTAGATTATAAAATTACTTGCTGATTTTACTACACTTGCTGATTATACTTGTTCTGTTGGTTTGTTCAAGACACGGAGTTAAACAAAATTTTCTTGACATTAACCGTCTGCTACAAAGTAACTTGTAACCATTATAATTTAATTCGATAACAAAAATGTGTGTTTAACGCATGTGTTTAATTTCCATTCTTTATTTCTGCCTACCAAGCAGATTTGTATAAATGTTTCGAAGGTCACCTCTTGACATCATTCCTTAGGGATATATGTCCACATTCCTATTAGGGGATCGTCTTTACAGATGTTCAATCAATGTTCATTATCGTTAATGAATCTCTTACAAACTACGCATATGCTTTAAAACGTATCTTCCTGAAAATTGTCTTCTCTTAGAATGAAATTCTGCTCTTTAGAAATGTCTTGTTTGAGGGCCATAGAGTCATACATTGTACAATTCAATTGCACAATTCAACGTAATGTGAAAATTTCCAGATCAGCATACTTTTGATTTTTAAATTAATGCGACTGGAATTTGTCCCCTTCTCTCTATTAGTTGCTTAGTTCCTCAACTCACACACCATATATTATTGCTTAGTTCAGGATGATTGAGAAAAACACACATGAGATAGTTATTTTGATTTAATAGCTGAATTATTGGTCCGTATTTTCTCCACAACAACATTTGCATAAATTTAAATTAACGAGATGAATACGAAGTGACGAATTTGTTTCGATCCACCAAATAATTTTATGTTATATAATCTCTTTTTAAGTAGGGTCCGTGTGCACATAGCATAAACCCAGATGTATCGTCGAACGATGCCTTGTCGTTTATTGGTCTAGGTAATTTATCTAGATAAGTCTTACAAATAAATAGTGTATGTCCATATTAACCGGCGCAAATTGCAACGGAAGCGTCGAATCTATATTGTCAGAAACTAGAAATATTCTATATTCATTAGGTATTAAACCATACTGCAATATTGTACAGTATTATATTGTAATCAAAAACGAAGTTAAGGGGAAATATTTCAATGCAACGATAAGAACTACAAATTAAAACAGCAGGAAAATTATAGGTCTAAGGAAAACTATTCACGGTACATTATAAAATAATTAACGTCTAAGAGACTCTTCTATGCCAGAGTTGTCATCGTGATTATTACCTCATCATGAATATTAATTCAAACTTGTTGTGTTCTGTTCCTCTTTCTGTTTTTCTAACAGACAATCCAAGTAAGAAGAATAATTTTTCATTCTCTCGACGGTATGAATTTTACGTATTTTCCTATATTTTGTTGATGAAAATAATATATATTATAACGCCTGATATTAACACAACGCTAATTCTTAATGTCAACATGGTCAAGCATTTCTCTCCTTTTATTCTATTTTGTTTATTTTTATCATTTCAAAACTCTTAGTTTCTATTTCTTATTTGGTTATACATTTTAATACAAGTAGGGGCTGATACAATTTCATTCTTGTATAATACCTAAATATCCTTGTCTGGTTAAGGTTATTGTTTCATTTACATAAGTTCTTTTTTAAACGATGGATATTTCACATGCGATATCGCGTTGAATAAAATATAATGTGTACCCACTTTTTATGATCTGATCTATGTAATACACTACCTTCCTTCCTTTTAATATTTAGAATGAACGAATAATTATTCCGCGCATCAGAGTTTAACTATGAAGTACATGTCCATGACAACAGTATTATGATATACAGATCGAAACTGGAAAGTCCGATATGATTTATCACTTTGTTTACGCGTAAAGTCATCTCATCACCCCATACAATTGATATTTGCTATCACATATCCTTTACCTTTCCGTGCTTCTACGATTGTTAAAAATGATTTATCGAGGGTTCTATTGTCATTTATATTGATGAATTTGTACTTTGTCATATCTTCGCCCTGATGATGTTCATATCATTCCATGATAGAGTATTCCATTTCAACTTACTTCATTATACGGCTTATCATTTAGGAAAACACATTGGATGCTTTCCCCATCATCGAGTAAATTATTTTGATATGGCAGCTTGATCACTGGGCCATGTTGACGTTAAAGTTATTATTAATATAACTTTCGTATTAACGAAATTAACTACAAGGAGATAAATATGTTTTAAATAATGTGTATTTTTGCTGATTGTTATAAGAATGCAGTTTTATATTTATTCCTCCGAAAAGACATCACATATGTTTCCTATATGGTCAATACAATAAGAAATTAATTATAAGCAATACAGTGATCCTTGATTACTGATTATTATAATTTTTAAAAAATAAATGTTGCTTCTCAGTTAACCTACTGATGAGACCTTTATCAATATATAACTTAAGTTAGAGAATTTATTGCAACACAGAAAATAAGATGGTCTTTAAACGCATATTCAATTTGTTCCCTATGATAATCAATTAAAAGCAAAATATAAAAATAAATACAAATCATAAAAGTCTTTATAATAAATGAATTTGTCAATTCAGATTCATTATATCAATGGAGAGACTAAACAAGTATTTTCTCCGAGTGAGAGGTGAGAGCGAGTTTGATTTGGTATAATAATTCATCGAGATCGTTTGGCCGAAACGCATATTTTCCTACACTACATAGATCGAGTTCTTCCTTCCGACTTTGAACAAAGCACTTATGTAGTTTAGTACCTATTACATAACCCTCGTTTATTCACACATTCACACAATCACACCTACTTTTTAAATATGCTAAGGTATGCTTTAAAAAGTAGAACTGGGTGTTTTGTTTTGTTTTTGGGATTATTTATTGTTTAAAAGAATTTATGTCATTCGACTATTAAGTGTACCTTTTATACCCTAATTACTGAATACACAATCTAATTCGAATCACGTTTCAGGGCAAATCTAATAGACGACAGTAATTAAATACATTCAGACAATCATTTAGTTTTAATTTACCGTACTTCTAAACTCTATCCTTGAGTTTTATCGATGCATTGATGTGACAAACAAAGCATATGATTAAAACAATCAAAGAATCGATCTCTTGCAAACCTAGAAATTTTATTAAAATTAATAATGTGAAATTTATATGAAGACAGTTCCAAACAATATGTATATTTTACTTCTCTTTATTTTCTACTCTTAAGAGTCGCAAACATTTAAAAATGTAAACAAAATCTAGCCGCTACTTGACACACCATAAAGGTCATACAGTGGATAAGAAGTAAAAACAATCCTCTTTGAAAAGATGTACAGAATGTGCTTAAAATTATTTCACAAGATGATCACATTTAGTTATCCAAAATGTAAATGTCAAGATAGAGAAACAGTCATTTTTGTGTGCAAACCTAAAATTACGATGAATGCGGTACCTTTATAGACTTTTGCTGGTTTGCGAAAATATTGCTTTAATCGATCAATAATTGTCATAAAGTAAGATCAGGTGATATATTCAGGACGGAAATGCTCCACATAAACAATTTGAACGAATTCCTCATTCAGACAGGTGATCACTGAACCCATTGTCCACCATTATATGATTCCGCATGATTCCGATTTAAAAGCTGATTTAGGAAATGGAGTAGTTTATATCGACCGGATGGCATGATATTGCAATACTATTTCTCAAGTATCTTTTGTTCCTCTCCATTATCGACTTTTGTCATTTGATATCAACTTACAACAATGTCCTTTAAAAATACAACATAAAATTAACTGCCTTCTCTGCACCTTTATTTTAGTCTATTATTATCTAACAAACGAGTTATCAATGTATACCTACATAGCAACCTACCTCTATAAGTTCATCCATTTATCTCAAAGACACTTTGCACTTGTAACTGCATATAACTGGTTCATAGCAACACTACAATGGGATTAATCCAGGTCAACCTGCATAGGCTGCCTCGGTAAGTTCTTGGGAAAGGCATTTAGCTCTTATTTCTTTTGGCACGATACAGCCATAATGTGTTGACAATAACATTAAACACCACCACAAACAAATCTCTCTCTCTCATAAATAAAAAAATGATAATAAATGAAAGGTTGTGTAATATGTCAAATTATCGTTTTGCCTTCTGTTCTAAAGCCCACTCATCCAATTATATGGCGTATAAAAGAGACTGCGTTGACAAAATAAAAACAAAACGAAACAAACGTTGAAATATTTTTTTAGATCAAATAAAGAAATTGATAAAATAGGGAAGAGACTCTAACCCACATCAAAGAGACTGTCATATGTTGTCATTATGAATTACAATCGACGCGACCTTCAATAATTTTAAGTAAACATCTAACCTAATTTGATCATTAAAAATACGGATCAATTCATCTAAGATAAAATAATTGTTATGTTTATTTAATTTGTATTGTTTCTTGACCTCTCTAGATGATTATATGCTATGCATATTTGTACTTTGTAACTAACGTTTGCCCAAAATCAAATTATCGATCTGGAGAACAGGTGATAGTTATTTTATATAGAACATAATATATAGGCCATGTCCGTCTTTCATTATATATTAAATATTCAAATCATTAATAGAATGGTGGTAAACTTAATTTCTTGTATCTGAAATTTGGAATCTTTTCAGCTGAAAATTTATGATTTAGTTGACAAATTTGTATATGTTAGGAAACATAAACTTTATTACACCCTGGCGCTATACTGCTTCGTAGTTTTCTTTGTATAAATGTAGTTTGTTTCAAAAGTACTCATTTCTACCTTGCAATCCGAAGCAAAATTAATCTTATTGATATGTTTAGTTTTTAATTGGGGTGATGGGATTTATTATTTTCACATTATTATTCTTTGTAAGTACAAAGTGCGCACATATATTTGAGGACTGAAACGTTAGTTTGGAATTATCGTGAAATCCTTTAATAATCCCTTGGAATATATCATAATGTTAAATCTACAATAAAAGTATATCGCCATATCGAAGGTGATTGGCACATTAACACATTCGTGACTACATGCACACCTGCACATTCAATATTAGCATTTATTCTTTTAACCACAGAAATTCATTTGGAACTCTATACACTTGGACCTGTTATATAACTTGGGGTTTAATTCCCAATACTTGATTTCTAAACATTGTTCACTGTGCATTCTATGGAAGAATATAATTTCTTGGATTTTAGAAAACTTGTTGGTTGTTTGCATTTTTCTTTAAGACCATAGATTAGCAACATAACATTGTTCAAACTAAACGTTTCAAATTATACTTCATGATTTGTCTTTCTGAAACTAATGGATTTAATATGGGCTGTTGAATTGCCTTCAGTGGGCTGTTATATTTGGCCGTGCCTATTACATCCTGTTTAAGGTAGCTTCCCACGTTTTGAGTTTGAAATATGACGGACCCTGATAGATGCAAAAGATGATGAACCGCTACATTTTTGACTATTTGTATGGATATTAAAGTAGACAACGTACACTGATCCCCACACTAAAAATTCTACTAATTTTACTAATATGATAACGCCATCTTGAAACGTGCGGAGAGCTTGTCTTTGAGTACGGTGTGCGCTCATCAAGGTGGATTTCGCCACCGAGTGTGTTCAGCTCAGATGATAATATGCTGTTACACAATTACTCCCAAATTCACCTTTGGATATTAAAAGTGTTTGCGTAAGTGTGCGTGCGTGCGCATGCGTGATTTAGAATTTTAAAGTAGCTTAAGCAATTTTTCAGTCGAATCGCTACGATGTCTGTGTGGCAGTTTCAAGTGATGTCTAGCAATGGGGCATCATGCAGCAGACATGTAGCATGATGTCCCACCCAGTCACATTATCCTGACACCAGGCCGACCAGTTCTAACACTAACCTCTTAATGCTGAGAGTTGAGCGAGGCAGCTCTTAGCACCATTTTTATAAGTCTTTGGCTTGATTTGGCCGGGATTCGAACCCACAACCTCCAATATCCGACCACCAGACCACTTTTATGTAATAGAATGAAATAAAATATGGATCTATATTTAAATAATATAATTAAAATGAAATATTTGTCTGATAATTTAAAAATGATTTTAATCTGTAATAAATACATATTTTGTATCATGTTTTCAAATTCGGTCAAGAAAATCTAGTTTATGTATAGTTCGCACTTAGATGGAAATTATTTAGGTTTGGAATGCTATCGTTCACAAGAGTAAATATTTCTAGCACACCTAAGAATATATAAGTTTCTGTAGCATGAAAGGTTTGGTCTCCTTAACTTTCAACCTTACCATAAGGCGTTCAGCAGTGGAACTACGTTTGGACTGGAAACACGTGTATGTTGGCCACGCTACAAAACCCTTCTGTAAAAATGTGGTTGACAATATTTATTCTAGAATTTAAACACAAGGTGGCTTGTTTCCAATTTTATTAGACCTAAATGAGTAGTTTGAAGAATAATTGATTACATCCAAATTAAAGAGTACGAGACTGGTTTTTAACACACTTGCAAATGACAAGCAGTAGAAGAAGCCAAATTATTGTCTTCTTGTTTTTTCATTGTGCTAAAAGGATGAGGAAAAAAGAAAATATATGTGTGATCTGTTACGGATGTGTCAACTGCTCTGTTTTTTCGTCTGTCGTTTTAAAAGTATCACGAGTAGAAATATATTCATCAAGTGTTAAGATATTGGACAAGATAGACTCAATGGGCGGTAGGTGTTCCAAACCAATCCATTTTGAACATTTGCGATGACATGTTACATATCTACATACAAATTTTCGCAACAATTTTAGATCCCTTTTGTCATTGTCCAGAGAAAGGAACCACACAATGACACAATAACACTAGTTATTGGATCCGTTCCCGAGTGGCCTAGTGGTCTAAAGAGTTCTCCGTTACGGATCACGGCCATCTCACCACTGTTTGTGTGGGTTTGAGTCTTAAGATTCGGCGAATATGGATATGTGAGAAAGCTTTCCAGTTGTTTCTGGTGGGTCGGCGGGTTTTTCCGCGGATTTCTCGGTTTCTTCCTCCACCATTAATACTGGCCGCCCTTATAAATTATCGTGTGCTGAAAAATGGTGTTAAGACCCAAACAATAACAACAACAAATTTTCACAATATTTTTTGATGTCCTTTGTCATTGTCCACAGAAAAGGACCACACAAGGACAAAATAACAGTTCTATTTTAAGCGGTCTTTTGTCATCTAGAAAAGAAAATCAATTGTAATTCATATTGAATGGATCAGGTTAAATCTAATTTGTTGTGAATATATTTTGTCGGTTCGTCATTGGACGTTTGAATCAAATGGTCATATAACACGCAATAAGCTTATTCGAATCCAAATTGCCACGCGTAGGTATGCAACACAATATATAAAATACGAAACGAATTCCGAAACCGGACATATTTAGTTAGACAAAGGTCTACAAAATGACAGATTTCATACATATTTCAAAATTCATCTTTATTGTTCATTTGTTAGTTCATGCAATTATTGTCTCCGATAAAACTTATGAAACATTTTTTCGTTTGGTAGACTATCTATTTATTAACAGTTGCGGAACTCTTTAAAACTTTTGCAAAAACACATATAAGACGTCAAGAAACAACATGATGGTGTTATACTTTTGGGTAAATGTTGCAGTTGATTAGACTTTATGAACACTTTTAATTTCTATTAGAGAACGTGTCAGTTTAAGAGGTAATGAACATTCAGTGTTACAAAGAACAAATGCAATATATTCTTCCAAATCGTTCCATCAAATACAAACTTAAGTGCTTTACTGTTCTTCCTTTTGAAAGAAAAATTTTCTGAATTGAAATGTGCATGTTTCTCATATAACAATTTGCTTAAAATATGGTAAAAATGTCCCATTTTATCATTCATGTAGATTTTCGTTGTGAAAGTATTACGTTTTCAGTATGTTCTGTTTTAAGATATATGTGTTTACATTTCGTCAAATTAATCAAAGGCAATATTTATATCATTAATGAAAGATAGACAACTAAATATAATATCAGCAAACCGATATTCGTTTTGCAACATCTTCGAGAATTGAATATAACAAACAAGAAATTTACAAGCTATCAGAGAGGATGTAGTGATACGTTTCGTTTAATCCATTCATAATGCCCGCCAGCTAATTATATAACTAAGCAACAGTTATTCCTTTGAAAATCCCCGAGGATGTTAGCCGGCATGCGAGTTGCTTTTGCCCCTTCATAATTAGAATCTGATCTGCACACTATAGCTTTGCTGTCATCAAAGAAAATATATGCACCGGGCACTTTGTATATAAGGCTTGAAGCTGGCAGTTGTGAAGGTCTATTGAATAAAGGTGCTACACTGCTACACTGAAAACAGCACAAGTATTTATATTCAAGCAACAATGGAGACATTTTTGGAAAATTCAAGCGAAGATTATTCCTTGCTTCAAAATATTACGAACGATTCTCAGATTTTGAGTACCGAAGAACTGTTACTGGCAAAACTTGGTGCAAGAAGACCCGACATGTATTCTACAGTTATTTTGCTTGTCATTTATTCTCTTATATTTATCTCTGGTACATTGGGAAATATTTTTACTTGTATTGTTATCATTCGGAATGGATATATGCATACAACAACCAATTATTACCTGTTTAGTCTGGCTGTATCTGATGTACTCATATTGCTTCTAGGTAAGTATTACTTCAGAGTTTTGTTGATTATTGTTATGAATGTGCAGAACTATACATTTCACAAAGTTACAACATATTTAATCTCAGTAAGACCAGAAATAATTTGTGCAATACTAAAATGGTTGCACTGAATGAACAGCCGTGAGTTTGAGCTTATAAAGACTTAGATAATTTATTTTGAATCAAGCACTGTTGTAAAATAAATTCTATGATCCACCACCGTTACAACCAACACCATTACCAACATAACAACAACACCAATAACTGGTTTCTCATAGTCTTGGCCATACAGGCCTTTGAGTTTACAACATACTTTACTACGTGAAACATTCATGAGTTAGAAAGATCATGATTTGGGAGTAAGCACACGATAGTCTATTGAGTTAAACTTTATTGATTAGCAACCAGTATAAATTAATACTTTTATGCAACTATCACTTATGTGCCGATTTATTACAATCACTACTTTAAAAGTTTGCTCGCTTTTGAGGAATGTTTATTTCAAAACAATAGCTGATTAACTACAGTCTATAGCCTTTTCATTGTCAATAAAACAGGCAGCAATATGCAGAATTGAATTCAAACTTTAAGAAATGGAAATATTAATTCTAATAGTTCTACTGTTTGCTTAGAAATACTTAACGAGATTATATCATTAAAATAATGTTTGCTTTACTGAAATATTTAATTGCCCTCAACGAAGTGTTTGTTGCTTTGCATAATGGTAGATTGTATAAACAAAAACTCAAATGCAAACTAACCTATTAAATGTGAATATAAATTGCATAATTTGTCATCCATTTTTTAAAATTTGATGACGAGAATAAGCGTCTGTTATCGACGTTGTTAAAAAATGTTGCAATTGTTTTGTGTAAACTACTGAAAATAATACTTTTTGAATTTCATGAGGACACTTGTGTCCTAAATATGCACATATGTTGCATTCAGTAGTCGAACCCATCCCTAAGCCTGAGTCGTTGGAGAAGAGGACTCATTTCTGAAAACTGAGTATATGTCGGGCCGACAGTTGTCACACAGGTGCTACACACTACCAGCAAGGGACGTCAGTTAGACGAGTGCTCAAAAAGGCCTGGTCTGTTCTAACGGCTAATCACGCCAAGTTTCAGGGACTATACGACATTCAGTTTCACTGATCCCCATAAGTTTCAATTGTCACCAATGTTATTAAAGAAAGATACAGTTGCTTGTGAAGCCATGGACTTAGTACTAATATTAGTACCTTTAGTCCTCTTCGTGGACAGGTTACTAATATGAGTCTGTGTGTGTCAATGGAGCAGCCTGGTGTGATTCACAACCGACCCGTTTTTAGCCTAATATACAAAAATGGAACATGTTCTTTGAATATAATGAAATAAATTGACGAATCCTCTTATGTAATACTGGAATTATCGCAAATCATTGGAAAAATAGTGGTAAAATCTTGTTTACCTTTTTGTCCGATATTTTCGTTCTGATCGTTTCCCATATTAGTTCAAATAATGCCTACTTCCGTTCTCAACCCTGCTTGTTTGTGTGCCATATAAGGACGTTAAGGACGTATTTGGAAACGTAAAAAGATGGTAGTAAAAATATGGCGCGGTTTGAGTCGGAAATTCTGTTGATTAAAAGTAAATACTGTTTACCGGTGACTTTGGAATTCCATCAAGATGCCATTATTTTCTCAGCAAAAACTGTTTTCCACAATTTATGCAAGTATCCATTTTCCATCTTTGCCCGTTATGTCATACAGCAACTAATACCATAGCATACCATATAGTCTGGCAAGCCTTATGTAGAAAAAGGGTCACGGCGAGAGTCTCGCGTTATCTATCATGGTGGACACGGTGAGATTAGCGTAACTACACCAATTTATTTTATTGTGTAAGGGCTTAACAAATTCAAAATAAGCCAAACTTCTTTCACAAAATGATTATACTTATGTAGTAGATTTCTAAACTATTTGAGTTTCTGACTTTAGTGAAGATTTTCTTTTGCTCCATTACATGATATGAGATCAGTTCCTAGCCTCAACCACAACAAACCATGTTGAGGCTACGACATCGTAGCTACCATGGACTCTGAAGTCGGTAGCAATATGTCAATTGAGTACGGTCTCTTCTTTGCCCAAATATACCACTCAGTGTATCTCTGATATGAGATAAGCATCAAATAGGCGTAAATTTGTGTTACTGTATTGAGATCTCTCGCGAATGAAAAGCAAATGCGATAGAAAACATAACCTTCCATTGTTGAAAAACCAAAGCCCAAGTTGAAAAGTTTTAACTTATTCTTAGAATGATCAGGAATAATTAAACTAGTGACTTAGATGAGTCACATAAACTGGCATAATTTCTCACCACTGAATTCAATGACGAAGATCGAGAGCTACTAATGTGTTCACTTTAGCGAAAGCTAAAACACTTTATGGCTTATCTGGAGAGCCAAAGGGAGATAAAGAAATTTATAGCTCTGGTCAGTTAATATTAGTGCAAGTGTAAAACTTTTTTTGGCAATTTACCTTACCCTGATTGATTTATCAAGATAACTATTAGAATATTTTGCCCATAAATATCTTCATTCTGACAGAGGAGTTGTCCGATCTACAGGTCTAAATGGCTGCAGAGACCGATATGTTAGAAAATTTCAGCTCACCGTAAAAGTTCCACAGGTGAAACGAATCAACTTTCGCCTTAACAGCAGGTCGAAACCCACAAAAACTGGCATCGTGCTGTATGACTACGCCACTCTGTCAGTGTCAATTAACTCATCACAAATTAATTTTCGCAGCTACAAACATGGCGGACACAAAATGGTTACAGAAGAAACCAGTCTGCTCCTGAGTTAGAGGGTGGGCCACAATGGATCATCCTCCACCGACAGTGTATCTTGTACGAATTGTCTGGAAGTACATTTCTCAGACATACTTTCTGAATAGAAATGCCAAAAGGAACAATATGACAAAACATGACACATTGCAAAACCTACTCATAATAGGTATAAGGGGCCACCCACCCACCTTCATTCCCAATGCTTTAAAAAAGTCCACACAATTTTGAGACTTACAGTAAACGCCATCCTTCATAAATGCTATCTTCAGGAGATGGATATAATTGAGGGCCGTAACGTGACAGTCTCACTGATTAGCATCAAAATAAAGAGTATCATGAAATGTATTAATTTCGTAATTGACTGCTGATTATATGTCTACGATCATGTTGATTAACGTCAATGCATACTATCAAATGTCTTATACAGATAAACTTACTTTAGTTTACACGCTGGAGAATACGGATCAAATGTTTAATAACGTATACACGTTTATATCCACTTTTGTACATTAAATCAACTTAATGTTGCCTCGGCCCTCTATATTGAAGGTTTTCTTATTGTCTTATTGTGTTGTTGAGGAGACCAAATTTATTTCCGACCATCATATGATATAGCATTTATACCCAAATTCCAGACCTAGAAACCAAATTATTTCCCATGTAGACAAAGTAAACTTCAATGTTGGAAATATTGTTTAAAATAATATGTTCTAAAATCACCAACTTAGTTAACATACCCTTCCCACAAAACTTTTTGTTAATTCAGGAAGCCATGAACGGAACCTGTCTTTTCTACAGCAGATTCTATAAAGCCATCCATTCATATATTTGAACTCCTAATCACGCAATCTCAGCCAGTAACCGGATAAAGGTTACTAAAAGTAGGAAGTGCATTCAGACTCAAATCATTAACTACTCCGAAACCAACTGAAAAGAAAATTTCTTTATCTAGTTGGGTTCCTTTGCAACACAGATATAATTTGCAAAAACTTCAATTCGACAACGAAGATCGTACAGAATCTTGATTTAGAAAAAGACGATTTTATTATGCTTGATACCCAGGATAATGAACGGCAGATAAAGCAGCCTGCAATCCCTCGTTTCCTAAATGGAAGCTTCCGTTTACTGACAACAAATATCACATACATCATCATGATCTGTATACATAGGCAGACATACGGAACCACTGGAGACAGACATATCTCATCCACTACAAACTGCAAGGTGAGGTGGCAGTGTACCGATCTTAAATAGAAAATACTTGACTCTTGCGGAGTCAGCCACGACCTGAGTATATACTTTCAGTATCTACTTTCGATGAACTGCATTTTAGTCGTGCGCATTGACGTCTACTCTGTAAAATGTTATGAAAGTTATAATGGGGTAGCATACAAGAAAATAATGTACGTTTGTATGAATAATATTGACAGTCGAAGACTGAACAGTTTGTTTTATTGCTGTATTATTTCTTTGCATACATATGTGCTTTATTTATTTTACAGAATTGTAACTTATAATTTTGTTTTGTGTTGTAGTACATCATGTTTGCATGTACATGGTAGGATTTATGATTTTAACGTTTTGGACTATAATTTATAATTTTACTTCTCTTTGTCACCGCATATATATTATTGTGATGGAGTGCCAAACTCTAAAAGCTGCAAAGATACATACATACATACATACATACATACATACATACATACATACATACATACATACATACATACATACATACATACATACATACATACATACATACATACATACATACATACATACATACATACATACATACATACATGCATACATGCATGCATGCATGCATGCATGCATGCATGCATGCATACATACATTCATCCATGCATCCATGCGTGCACGTATCCATGCATCTATGCATGATGCCTATCAACGTACCTACCTAGCTACACATACATACATAGATACATACATACATACATACATACATACATACATACATACATACATACATACATACATACATACATACATACATACATACATACATACATACATACATACATACATACATACATACATACATACATACATACATACATACATACATACATACATACATACATACATACATACATACATTCGCACGCACGCACGCGCGCAGATACTTACCTACCTATATATGTACCTACCTACCTACCCAATATACATACAAACACGAATCACACGGACTCTACGTCTGTTGGCGTATGGATACCACAGTCATCTCTTGTGTTGTAGGCTTCGGAGTAGAGTTTAATGATATTGAATTCGTACATTTAATCTCGATCTGACGATAAATGGCTAAAAGCATTTCTTCCAAGCACTTTTAGTAATGTGTGCCTCATGAAAAATTATTCTGATTTAAAATAATATCTTTAACAGCGGTAATTAGAAAGCAGTTTCATTAGTTAGATAAATTTATTATAAAATGAACTAAACTTTTATTTATTTCTACAAATGTGTCCTTGTAAAGTTTCTCTGTAGTTGTCGTTATTGTTCTTCATTTTCTATCTGAAAGTTTTTCAAAGGTGGAATACAAGAATAGTTTTTTCTTGTATGTTGGAATAATAACTTTTCAAGATATGTCTGTTTCAAAATTACGCTTTCTGTATGGAAATTTATATTTTATCCCGAAATCCGTCGAATGAAAGACGAGAGCAATGAGAAAAAAATTATTGCAGGCCAACTAATAATCTGGTTATCATTATATTGATAATTTACAATACTAATTTAAAACAAAACATTTGCAATAAGAATGAAGCACAAGACTGGTGCACACAATTACTTTTTAGCAAAGCGCAAAGGATAAAATTATTAGTTAACTTTCCGAGTTTGTTTAACAAGTCAGGGAACGCAGAAAACACATTTAAAAGAGCTACATGCGTTTATATCAATTCAAGAGTGCCAAAGCTGAAAGTTTCAAAAACAATATGAGAACACTCACAAGCATCACAGGGTACAATAAATGTTAAACAAGTCTCAAAAATATACATACAAAAACATACAAATTGCGAACTACAGTTTACACATCAACACCAAATGGTCGAGTACAACATAAATCATTATCAGAGTAAACACTCTTAAAGTGACCTCCTTCATATATACAAATAGCACAGCATTTTAATTAACAATGCACAAGAACAACTTCGACTTACCGAATTAGTTGCAGATTGTCCAGCGCTGTACAGATTTGATGCAAAATAGTCATAACCCAAAGTACCAACTGACAATCTCAATCAATTTAGACTGGAAAATAATTATTGCCAAATAATGCTTAGGTGTAAGCAAGAAACAGAAGATAGCGGCAAAGGCTAAAAAAGAACAGTAGCTGGTGCTATAGCTATACTATCACCTCGATTATATGTGACAGGAAAAGAAACATTTAGATCATTTTCAGAGTCTTCGGCACTTTCTTCATATATCGGCAAAAGACTGTATAAAGTCGCTATATTAGGAAACACAAATAACACTGACTTAGAACCCAACCGTAACCATATCCCATACTTACCCGATCCTGTTTAATTAACTGCCAAAGTTTCGGCTTAGATTACATAAAGACATTTTTATAAACCAATATGCAAGCCTCTGGAATAAAATAGTTTGTAATGTAGAAAATCATGGAGAAAATACGCTGACAACAAACTAACATCATTTAAATATGTGTTATAAAAGTGTTAACAAACGTGCAGCTCTACGAAAATCAATTCGCAAGAATAGGAAACAGTTTTGTTGCTCAAGTCTTGTTTAAAAAGCAACTTAATAAACTACTAATACTGTTTAAAACTTTCAAGCAAAAAGTCAGCTAAGATACATAAGAGTCAAGAATATTTATAATCAATCGAGCATTGGCTAAACAACGTTAAAGTCGATAATTAGAAAGATAAATCCTTGGCAGATTGTGATACCCTATGACTTATATGGAAGTAATATATTGAAAAACTAGCAACATTTCCTACTTATAGTAAATTCATATTGGATAATAATGTTGCCATAAAGTATTGACTTCAGCAAAAGGATTAGTCAGCATTGATCCTTTGTGAAACTCGCAGAACAATAACCATTTTACTAAAATAACTACCCACATCGAAGCCAACTGAAATAAAATAACTGTTTGGGAATGCATCTTTCGATTTGTCCTTAATGATTATGCAGGTGAAGGCGAAGATGATTCATTCAATGACTTAGCAACATATTTGCTGATGATGTAGAACAATTACAAACAGGTGTTTGAGAAGATGTCCTTTGAGATGTTGTCATTTGTGTCGAACAATATAACACTGTCAAATTAGACAAAATAGTTAATAGAGTGGTAAAACATTTATTGATTTCGAGCAAACATATGCAGTAAAAATAGATGCATTAAAAGCTAAAGAAAATTCGACTTCTTGCATTAGGTGATCGATTTTATAAAGCTTAGAAAAAAAAAGAAAAAAGAAATTTTTTTTAAAAAAATTTTTAACTTAGTTAAACATAATAATATAGGTAAATCATGCCACATTGTTATCAAGAATTAGAATACTGACAGAAGAAATTGATAAATATACGACATGTTTCTGGAATGTATCAATGTAGATATTACATTTATGTTGTCAAAGATAGCCTAAATAGATATTTACAATTCTTGTAAGAGTTCTTTGACGTTTGGAAGTGTGCAATCAGTACCAATTGAAGCAACGATGCTCTATCGTTTTTTAACTGAAAGGAAATTTGCGGAAAATATATGCTTTTGAAAATCAGACCTTCCACAATTATTTTCACTATTTAAAATTTGGTATATCAAATGCGGTAATTCTTACACTGACTAGGACTCAAACAACCAACGCGCTTCGTACTCAGTCGATTTTATTTGTGACTATTTGTATTATCACAGTGTTAAAGAAACAAGTACATAACAATTACAAGTCCAAAATTTTTGTAAGAATTGGATTCAAACCCATGTGCACTGACAGAAGGTTTTATAAAAAGCAGCAGAATCACAATTTGTTACATTGATTTGAAGTACAACATATATTTTGCTGTAATTAAAATATGATTTAAACATGTTCTATTATACTATATCACTGAACATGTGAAACATTTATTACTTATTGTAAAAAGCTATTAAAGAGGCTGGTGAAGGAGTAATGATTGCCGTAGAAAAATTAGATCAGATAGCATTTCATGAAGCAACTCAATCTTTATCATATGTTTGAAATGTAACTTCAAAAAATTAAAAATCGCAAATTCTGCAAGAAAAATTGGGGAAAGTAGATTTTTCAACGAAACAGATCCAATATAGGGGAATTGTGTGACCAATGTGTGCTGACAGTATATATACCTATTTATATCTGTTTGTGTGTAATGAAAATAAACGTGAAGCCTTAAATCGGAACTCAAAGGAATTGATCATAACAGTACAAATCGAATGCCTTCTATCAGAGTTCTAAGAGACCGAAAAAGGGATGCATATTGTTTTAAACATGATGGTTATTACTATTCTAAACAAATATAAGTTATTTGTAAACAAATGTCTCAGTTGTTTTTCCAGTAAAGTCCATGAACACTATCTTTTATTTAATAAAGCCAGATTAAGGAATTCCACGAACGTTTTTAACTTCTACAAAATGCTTGAAGCAAATTTATAGACATGTCAATTTCATATTTCTGTCGTTTATTTGCCTGAACTTGTGATAATCACTACATTAATCTAAATTATATATATATATATATATATATATATATATATATATATATATATATATATATATATATATATATATATATATATATATATATATATATATATATAGTCTGATTGTATTTATGAGAACTTCGTTCAGTTTCATCCATGGTGAACAAGATATATTTAACATGTATGATGCATATTTATATTAAGATTTGTTTGTTTCCAACACATACAGGTAAATCTGTATATTGACTTTATCTAAGCACTAGCATTTATCTATGATACAATAGTATATATTCAGTCAGGGAAATATGCATATTGTATTTTTTCATGCACATGCTTGGTTTGTAAAACATTTAATAGACGCTAAGTGACCGTACCCAGTTGGCCTGCATTGAACACATATTTTGGTTTTAGTAATGTGGTAAGATTTAAATGCTTAAATTTGCACTAAGTTTTGGTTGGGTCTTTTTCTAAATCTCATTGCACAGTCTAATCATACATTCAATGAACCAAAGTGGCGACTTTACTATAGCATATTTACTTTCTGCATTGTCATTAAGGACATTACTAGTGTCTGTTCACATAGTAAAATCTTGTATTAAGTTGCATTTATGTTACAAGTCACTATTGATATTATGGTTCGTACGTTTTAATTACTTTCTAGTTTGCGCTTTTATCAGCTGTTTAAACAGTTGGAAATGTAGTATCGAATCATCATTTTTGAGTTACTATGCATAGACGTCATCGTTGTATAGGTACAGGTCATCACATACACAGCCTGTTGACTCTATTAGGCACATCACGTAGTCCAAACTTAATGACGTATTTACCGTATTACGTAGCTTAAGATACAAACTAACTATATTTGCAGATTTTAGGGCACATTTTATGATTCAGATTTTACTGACTTACTTTAGGGTTTATGTGACAAGCCTTGTTATGCAGTAAAATATAATTTTATCGAGCTTCGAAACACCCACCATTCCATCATAGAATGTTTATGCTTCACGCCTACACTACACCACGCCGTATTAATTATCTAATATTAATTGTTCGCAAAATAGTAGCGGGTGATTAATTTTTGCTTTTTACTTTACTTTACAATTTTAAATTTTATCTTCAATATTATCGTATTACCATAAGAAAATGTTGCAAGCAGACCTTTATCAAACTAACCTCGCTGGTGGTTTTGTTTCTGGGGAGCAAACAAACGATCTCTTGAACGAAAATATTCTGGTTTTTTTTTACACTATTTACACAGTATCAAGTTACTGTTAAATATTTCTGATGAGTTAGCAAATATATCTGATGGATTTATTTATGTCATAGAACAGTTAGACAAATTAGTTAGCTAAAAGATACAGTTAAGATCCCAAACTATACTGTCTTATCTTTTAGCGATCCAAAGTGCTGGCTTTCTATATATATATATATATATATATATATATATATATATATATATATATATATATATATATATATATATATATATATATATATATAATCGAGGCTTAAGCAAATTATATCAACAGTTCTTTGTCTTTTTTGTTTTTGTATCAAAACCAGAGGATGTGCTAGCTCAAATATAAAGGTTGCATTCTGATTCACGTCTCGGCTTAATGGAAGAGAATTTATGATTATATATCGAACACAGAGGATGGGCTGACCTAAATATAACAATTTTATTCTGGCATGATTCTCGTCCTGGCTTAATGCAAAATTAATTTTTCTTTACCTCAGATCATTTTCAAGCAACGGTAGACTGTCTTTCGCAATGCATATCAAAGGAAACCATTAATCATTTGTATTCCAGATATCGACCACCATGTTTAGAAGTAGGACAATCTAATCGATTGTTGCTTTTGTGAGGTTTTGTTTGTTTGTTTGTGTGGCTTGCGTTGGTTAGACTTTCTGTTTTTTTTTTTTTTTACGGCAGAAGATTGACTATGCCTAGGCATTTTGACCATAACAACCCCAATTCACATCAGCAAATGTTCTGTCATGGTTCCGATAAATTTGCTAATGAAATGTAATGGCTTATTCCATGTAAATAAAATGTTTATCCTTCGCATCAACACTTGTAGCAATAATATATCTGCATAGGTTTAAGTGTCAATATCTATCTATGTATCTAGCTAACTATGTATTTATCTATTTATTTCTGTATATATATATATATATATATATATATATATATATATATATATATATATATATATATATATATATATATATAAAGAATACAAATCATATGGCGAATAACAACCCTTTCAAGCGTACTTGATCAACCAAGGGATCACGTGTGTCAGGGATTGATTAAAATGGATGCAATAAACTGACGACGAACAGTACGAAACTAGTAACTAACTGGCCTATGCGCTTTCAACTCTTAATGAGTCTTTTTCAAAGGCAAATACAAAACATATATACGACAAACAAATAAACACAAAAACGTTGTGTTTGTAAACCTTTGCCCTGACTAGGATGTCCTTTAGGTTTTTTGGTCTCCGGTAAGCTACTACAGGTTTGTTCGGAAGTATGAGGTTTAGTATGTCTGACGATTGCACGGTTGACCAGTGGTTTGTGATGATTTTACCTACTTTGGGATTGTCTGGGTGATAGGTCAGAATAAATGGTATCCTATCAACCTTTTCTTTCTGTCCATATCTGAGTAGGTTATCACGGTTTGTTTGTTTGGCCCTTTGGATTCCATCCGCAATCAGGTCTTTGTCGTAGCCTCGGTAAATTAAATGTTTAGCCAGCTCTTCAGGTAGATTTAATCATCGCAAACAACTGGCCAACCGTGCAATCGTCAGACATACTAAACCTAATACTTCCGAACAAACTTGTAGTAGCTTTCCGGAGACCAAAAAACCTAAAGGACGTCCTAGTCAGGGCAAAGCTAACGCCAATCGCTAGTCAAAACCAACCTGGTCAATCTGGACTATGTGGCGATAAAAGATGCAAAACCTGTCAACATATGATAGAGACCAAGACATTCACTAGCACAGTGACTAAAGAAAAACTAAACATACATGGTCCAAACAAAACGTGCAGAACAGAGAATGTGATTTATCTCATCACATGTAAGATCTGTGGCCTTCAGTACGTCATAAAAACTGAAAAGCTACACAAAAGGATAAACCTTCATAGATCTGATTGGATGACAAGAAAGCTGTACAGAAGCCCGGTCGCAGAACACTTCTCTTCCCCTGGCCACACTTTCAGTGATATAATACTTATCGCTATTGCTAGCAACCACAGCTGGAGTTCCGAAACCAGGAAGGAAAAGGAATCATACTGGATACGCCGCCTTAGAACATTGAATTCAAGCGGTCTAAACCAAGCAGACTAGAAAATGAGAACTATGCACTAGTAGAATTTAGCATTTTCTAAATCTTCTTATTATACTTCAATTTTTCTATAAGAATAACCGGTATAGAATCAAATATTCGGGATATAATCTGCGTTACATAAATGTACAAAACGTACAAATAGATGTCGCTTTGGCTTGTAGACTTTTAGGAAATTATACAACTTTTTTAGTTTCCGCAATTGGTCTATACAAGATGGTTGTATTTATAGTTTTAACACGTGTGGAGACAGCCATGTAGAGGTTTACAAACACAACGTTTTTGTGTTTATTTGTTTGTCGTATATATGTTCTCTATTTGCCTTTGAAAAAGGCTCATTAAGAGTCGAAAGCGCTTAGGCTAGTTAGATACTAGATATATATACCATTTGTAAAAGTCAAAAGACAACACTCAATACTGTAACGAAGGGATTGAAGCAAGTTTGCGTGATGACGCCAACCCTCTATAATTCTCTCTTCCATGCTTACAGGTATATTTCATACCTATTGCATTAATATCGACATTATATACCAGACTGATGGCAAGCTGTTGGAAACGAAGATAATGGATGGTACTGTTCATCAGCTCAATTTATAATGAAGTTTATCAACTGAATCATCATGCAAAATAAGAGTAGAACATGCAACATTTAATGGATAAATTATCTTCTGCTCTTTCGCTCTCTCTCTCTCTCTCTCTCTCTCTCTCTCTCTCTCTCTCTCTCTCTCTCTCTCTCTCTCTCTCTCTCTCTCTCAAATACAAACCTTTCATAGAAACCGACAGTTTTGGATTTGTTCATGAACTCAGACATAAGTTTACGTTACAGGAAGGCGTAATTTAACAATGACAGTTGTTAATTCTACTAAAATATGTCAATTGTAAGTTGTTTAACACCTGAAATGTCGTGAGCTATCCACATTATATTGCGTTTGTTCTCGGTCTTAACGCCATTTTCCACCACACGATAGTCTATACATGGCGGCAAGTATTAATGGTGGATGAAGAAACTGGGAAATCTGCGGTAAGAAGCACCGACCCACGATAAGCTACTGGCAAGGTTTCTCACATATCCACATTCTCCAAATCTTGTACACGAACCCACGCAGACAGAGGAGAGATGGCAGTGATCCGTAACAGAGAGCGCTTTAGACGACTAGGCCACTCAGAGCCTCTCTTGCTAGATGACACATGCAGTTCCATAAATCATTTGTTTGAATATCCTACTGCGAGCTAATAAGACATGATGCAAATTTATTCCACAAAATAAAGAAATACAATTCCTCTGTGAATGGCTTCCAGTTGTGCAAAAAATGAAGAAATTATATTGCCCGTGTACGGCTTCCTCGCAAGAAAGATACTTTTTAGTTTCTTTGCAATCTGTATTTTAAATATATCACGATATCATATTAATGCATCATGGCTGTTACCACAACATGAAGTTATTTCCAAGAACCGTTGTCCTCATTCGTCCCAAATGAATGACCCATATGTAATTATATACTCCAGAAGTTCACATAACGGTAGAGTTTAACTGTGGAACGCAATTCCCAAATCATAGTAAAAACCATCTTAGATTTAGAATATGCGCATACAATTTGGTTATTTAACAGATCCCATTCTTAGCATATAATGATCCAATCTCCTCATACATTAAGGTTATTTAACAAATTCCATTCTTAGCATATAATCATAAAATCTCCTTTTAGCATTTTTCATTCTTTAAATTGTTCCGAGCACAATGGCAATAAATCGACTGATTTATAAATTTACACAATTAAAGCACAAAGTGGAGACATTCCTTTGATACAAAATAGTTTATCTAGCATGTCGGGGCCTATTAAGGTGCATGGTCATTCTTGAGATTTGAGTTCTTTCATTATTGTTATTTCTAAATTTGCCTCGGTAATAAGATATTCGGTTTAGAACATAAATGTCACTTCAGAAAATGGAGCAATTCCTTTGATAAGAAATGGTAAGTTTATTACTGATGCAGTAGGATAAAAATGAAAAATGTTTTGTTTTATGTTTTGTAGTAACTAACGCGAACATATGACATACTGGTCTGTATACAAACAAGACAAACAAATATCTGAGGATAAAGGTACTACAAAAATAGGGTGCGTCATCCCGGAACCCTAATATGCGCACTTCATTAAAAGTATCCAACAAGGTGAAGGAAATGTAAACTAAGGATAAAGCTTTGATTGGAAAATAGAATATGCTCTATGTTGGATTAAAATGACATATTGGGAGTAATTGTCGATAGTAATCTTTTAACAAGTACAATATCGACGCATGTACAGTCATGATTAGTATGCTTGGATATGCATGTGTAATATTTATCTCCTACAGAGCTTTGTCCATTCTTCGGACGATTCATTATTCGTTTACAATGGATCAATACCACAACGTTTCTCATATGTGGGTAAGGCTTAGACCACGCTCCTGAATGCTCAACTATCTCACGTGTTACATATAAATCAATATAAAGCTTTTCATCATCCGTATTGAAAATAAGCAGTTGCCTTTAACATTTAATTATAAAAGCAATTATAGCCAAGATAATTTGTTTTGCCAGAAATCAACATTGTCCATTTCTTTGGCGTCAAACAGACAGAAAAGGTACATATATCGCACGAAATAATGCATAGCATCGTAATAGCGATTTTAGATTGCCTTACAAATTCCGATACCCGGTAACGAAACCGCTTCTATATTTCCAGTCACTTTTCTCCACTGAGGATTTATTAAACGAAGGCGTCTGTGATTGTAACCGACGTGAGCCCCAATTAAAATTTCCAAGACCTGGCAGATATGTATTTATTGCTCTGGTATTGTGTGCAGCTATTTGGAAGGGTGTGCCTATGTATTGTATATTCGTTTGTTAAAACTTGAAAAATTGGTTGTTCTGCGTCGCCTATAAAATTGAACATGGAAATCATAATTTCTCATTAAAGCTGTCTTTAACACTGTGGATGTGTCACACAAATCAAATTATTGTTGCTTAAAGTGATAATCAATGATTTCAGACACATAATTATCATAACACAATCTCAAAATGTAATATTAGTTTTAATTGTGATTAAGAGACAATAACATTTCTTTCATACCTTGGACATTTTACGATATTTGCCTGGCGCTACAGTGGCTAGCCTGAGGTTGTAAATCCAAACCTCCGTAATTTAAATTTATCCAACAATGTCAACCAGCTTAAGAGAAAGAGTGCTTATAATCTTGAAAGTACTATTCTTTGAAGGATGCATTCCTAATCGTTACTATTAGTGTTAATTAAATTAAATAACGGACCGGGGAAGATAAATTCCTTATTTCGCCTGTATGCGGCATAGAGAGTTGTTAAATAGGCCCGAAAATTATTGTATGATTTTTCAAATATGTATCCAGGTTGCCTTCTACTATACTGAATTTATTTCTAATATCTAAGAATGATAGACAAGATAATCTATCTATCTATCTATCTATCTATCTATCTATCTATCTATCTATCTATCTATCTATCTATCTATCTATATTATTGAGTGTGTGTGCGTTTGTGTGTATGTATAAACAGAAATCTTCGTGGATATTTGTATTTGCGATAGAAACGGAGATCTTTGCAATAGAAACGCACCCGTCACAGAAAAAGCCCAAGATGTCGTTAATTATCAAAACAAATATAAAATCACCAAATATTGCTTTAACAAAGTTTTATTGTTCTTGATAAAAAGCGATTACAAAAAGTCTAGTCCCTTATATTAAGGTATATGAATAATCTTTAGTAATCCACACGAAGAGTCTACTAAGGATTTCATGGGATTTGAGAAAGGGATATATAAGTAAATTATTAGGAAATATAGATTTGATAAGACGGTATCAAACAATAGAACCAATGATGCTTGCAACATCAATACAAAAAGCAAATCCGCGCGATGACGTAGCAATAATATACCGAAAGAAGCAAGAAAATCAGATATGAATACATTATCTGGTAACTGTAAAACTTCGCTAGTTGCAAAGTCGAGCACAATTTGATGAAGCCACACTGTCGTTTTTGTGTAAGATTCTGCTTATCTACATCATTTGGGTTTGCGTAAATGCTCGCATCGTCATTTTTGGGGCTAAACATACTGTCATAATGTTCCAAAATGTCAAATACGAGTATTCAGTAAGGATTGCCGAAGATTGTGCAGATGGCGGCAAAATTGTGTTTACAAAATCAACATTCAGAGTGGTGCAGAACATAGTTTCTTGTTATTGATGAACTCTATAGCCACCATCATTTATCACCCTTAGCACAGACTTGTATAAAAGCTAGGTCCATCAGCTTTCATGGCAAACACCTACCCATGATATGGTTTGGCGTTTAAAGATATGGCTTGTGTAAATAATGGAATATAAACTAGTTAACCAATATTTGCCTGGTTAGTAGTGTCGGAAGGTTATAATCGGTTAAACCGTCATCAGGAACCATGTGACGAAATGTTGCTTAACTTCAGGAAAAATAATCGTATAAAAAAGGCAGGAAAACACAGTCGATGATCTGCACATGTTTTCTTCGTGATTTCTTTACATTGTATCCTATTCATTAATATTCGTTGGAACACTTGGACTGGTTAATCAATCCACAGTTGATGTGCACATTAATGACAATGTTACTGAGACCATCTCCATTGGTTGCATATTCATAAGATATTTTTGGAGAGCACAGGTAGTAAAATTAGACCTGTTGACTTCCCTATAGGGAAACAATTAATGGTTTACAAATCTCGTAATTTAAAGTCCTACATTTTCAAATAATAGTGTCATAGCACTACGTTAAATCAGTATCCGTCCGAAAATAAATAGCGTAACAGGTAACCAGTGTGTGGTCACAAAATGCATTCCTCACCAAAGTTAACTGGAATTGTCCTCGTGTTGATAACACAAACGTGTTTTGATCAGCTCAAAGTGACCAACAAATAACATGCGGTGGCATTACAGTTATCAAAGTTGGAGGTACCGCAAACGCAAAATTCCGATGGATTATGTCCATTCCACGCTATTATTCCAGATCTTTTGGTGAATGCAGCTCTTTCCAGTCTGCAAAGTAGGCTGCGTGAAGAGCCATTGGAACCTTACCTGGGATGTATCTTTAAAAGCGTTTAGTAAAGATTAAGCAAAAGGAAAGGTCAACTTCTACTTGGGATAAAGCCAAAAATTTATCCTAAGACAATGGTATTTTACTACCCGGGACTATATCAAAATTTCATCGGCTGTGGAATCGCCGTGGGCGACAGCATTGCGTATATTGGACAGACTCCGCATACTCATTATAGAAAAGTCAATCAAGCTTTTTGATGTATTTGATGAGTGAATAAATTGTGTAAATAATTTTCCCTTAAGCTAGATTCGACAACAGGCCTTAACACTCGTTGTGTTGCCTGCATGATTTAATTATTAACTCTTATTTTTGAACAGAGAAGAGTCATTTTTGATTATATGCATAGACGGTCGGGGAAAGGGTGGAGGCAAAAACTTGAAATGACAGCCCAATATGTGGACAGCTCGGAATAATGGTAGTGAGTCATGCCCATGACGCGCACATCCATAAGCATTTGTTTTACATAGTCCCTTAAATGAAAAAAAATGAAATATATGCAAAATTTATGTTGATATTTAGTTACTCGCATGGATCAGACGTGGCATCGCTGAACTGACCGTGTTTTCTACCAAAACCGACTTAAATAAGTTAAACGGTTGAATGTTGCCTTTGATGACATGAGGCATCATCGTGATAAACCTCTCCGAAATAACTAATAACCTTGATGAAGACGCAAACGTAAAATACGTGAATATAATCCCCACCGCCACCAATATGCATACTGTCTTTAAACAGCCAAATTCAAGGAATATTAAGCAAAGAAACGATATAAATAACTGACATCGTAATCTTCTTAAATGTTTGAATAGTTTTAAAATCTGTTTAAAATGGCTTCTTATGTCCAAACTTCACATTTTAAAGAAGAGCAAGACCGGATCATTCTGTTTATCTTAACTGGAAATACAGATCTGTGGGGGAAAATAGTAACGGCGATAAATGTTCTGATAAATGCTCATATATTCTAGCAACTTCCATTCCGCCTCCGTTGTGACGATATCCACTATCAACTCAAGGCATGCTTAGAACCTTAGAATTAGTCTAGAAAAATGTTAGAAAGTTAAATATTCTTTCTTCATTAATGTATTAATATTTACTGACAAAACCACCGCGACAAAGCTATCTATTAATTATAAAGAACAAACAATAGCTCATCTCATATACAAAGTCAATTTTCATAGTAATTACCATCTTGTGAAACTGGCTGTGCTATGTTTTCGGATTACTTTTTGTACCAGTAATGCAGGCGATAGGTCACATAATTTATAATTTATTTTTTATAATTCACGACACAAAAGTTCAAATCTATCCAATTATAAGTACATAAGAAAAGAAACATTTTTAATTTTATCATGGCAAAGCGAGATTTGATATCAGTTATACAATTTCTATAGATAGCAGATAAATTCCAAACTTAGGAGTTATTTATTGCAATTTTTGGTAGTGATTTACCGTAGGCTTTATCGTTATTTTGACCATGTTTTTGCTGTCTTTGCCAAAATGTAAATATTCCTTCTTGTCTGCGCCTCACTCATTTTATGTATTTGCCTCTATGTGTGTATCTCCTTTTCCCCTCGAGACGACATTGTTGTGAGTACAGACCTAAAGAAAAGTTTAACTTTTGCCGGCCATCAAGTTTCCATTTCCACCTCTAACAATACAACCCGAAAGTATTGCCTTAAATAAAATAACTCAGTTTGTGCGAAATCAAATTGAATGATTGACTCGAACGTATTAAAATGTGTATAGAAAGATTCAACTTATTTGAAATTACTCTTTATGTCTTTTGTGCTAGAACCTTTATACTGGTACATCCTAGCAATGAGTATTAGGTTAACTCAATTCACGTTAACTAATCAATCAATCTACTTGTCTAAACTGTGTACATTTCATTGAAGTGTTGATAGACGTCATTCAGTTGGACGTTACATGATTGCGCCAGTCCGAGCAAGAAGCTAATCAATGACAATTCCACAAAATCGATCATGTGCCGATGTTTATCCTTGCCAAAAATGAATACGCCAAAATCAACCTTGTTAGCGGAATTTATGTGTTTCCAAGTATCTCGAAAAGTTACATTTTTATTCCAAAGACAAAGTTTACAATGATTTTATTTCTAGTACATCAGTCGTAGAAAGCGGTTTATTGCAGTTGAAAAGTTATAGTTTCCCTGACAATGTCATGTGAGGCGTAAAAAATGTTTGCTTGAGAACCTCGAACAGTTACCACTGAAACATTGGTTATCACTAACGATAACCTATCTTGACACAAAGTACTCAATTGTCTTATTCTTTAAACTATATATTTATCAGAACTGTTTTGAAGGTATGTTGTCCATGCTTAAGTATACTCAATTCTGTCGTCATATGATATAAAAACCATAGACGTTTACGTTAATTTATTTTAAAGTCTGCAAAAGCAAAATCACGTATATTTCAAAATGAATTGTATGATATTTTGACAAGACAGCTCTATATCCCTAAATCATAGCTTTGAAAAAAGAGTTGTATTATATTTGGTGCGCTGAGCTATTTATATTCAATGGTGTTATTTCTGGTCCATTTTGTTTATTACGTATTACTGGCATTTATTCCATTTAATTGATACCTCGCATTTCCTAGTATCAAAATTCATGGTGTTGAGTTCTTGATTATAAAGATGCTTACGGTAAAATAAATAGACCTCAATACACCTAAACATAGCAAAAGTGAATAGAAATTATATGCATTTTTGAAGATTCTAATTAAAGACAAAACAATGGTCAATATGTAGTTTGCTTTACGATAAATGGAATAACGGTAGTACGCAGGAGTGACAATGAATTAACTAAACGAGCCGCTTCAAATTTCGAATTTCACTTAGCTCAACATTCATTGCAGTGTGTACCACAGACAGCCATACGAATTGTGACTGATGGGATTACTCTTCTACATTTCATCTAAATCCAAAATATTGTATGTCCTAGACTCTTTTACAGTGAGGTGACTTAATATAACAGATGATTATGTAATTGATTTTTGAGATACTCTCAGGTGAGTTTTTAATTTGGAAGTGCGCTCGTAAATGGTATTGCTTAAAACGTTGTATGCCTTCCGCGATGGGATAGTTTATTTAATTTATATTTAGAATCTAAATTAAGCTCTTTCATTTCTCTTTTGCATGCATTTCTTTTCGGTGACGATGCAAATACCTATTTTATCTACGACTGCAAAATCTAAAGAATATTCTAATTCATTCTTTTCTCCAGAAATCATCGGAAAAATAAATAAGATGCGATTAGCTGATTCCATGCAGGAAGACTCGTATTTCCCCGGAAAATGCCTGAAGGCTATCATGTTGGTGTAGGTTTGGCCTAAATGCATGTTATCGGAAAATATGTATCATATACCATTTAGAGGGGACCTTACTAAGAAAAATCACAAATAAAAATAATGCTGATTATTTCCTAAATCATGATTTGTTTTTAGTTTATGTTATCACCAAATTATTAAAGCATACTATTTAACAGAGACTTAAAGACATTTAGGTATTGATGTTACGTTTCGGTACCGAGAATAATAGTTCAGCTTGCAAATGATGTTTATTCTGGCATAGTAAGTGTCTTTACTCGCGGTTGAAGAGATTGCCGTAATCGTAGAATCTTTCCGAATCAATTTGGCTTTCTTACACCATGTAAATCAATTTAGATCAGTCATCATCCGAAACCAATGTATTGTCAGGAATATATGGTCAATATTCTAAGCTATTGCAAAGAAGGAAAATGATAATGAAAATTTTCCGCATTTTATTTATTGGGACCCAGTGAAATGTAGATGTGTTAGATTATGATTTATTCAAAGTCTGACACCAGCGCTACATATTTACCCTCACCCCAAATACAATTAAAAGAAATAAAGAAAAGAAAACAAATCAAACTCTAACTTCTCCTTCGTTCGAGAAAATGAAGTTTGTCTTTAAAGTAATTTAAATGCCAGGGATCCGGTCGTCAAGAAAAAAAAAACCTCTAAAAACACTTGCGATTACTATCTGAATAAACACCAACATATTACGAGCACATTATTTTCATGATTAATTGAATACAAACAGACTCATCTGTATACGGTTTGATGGGTTTAGGGTTAAGTTTGCCCTCTTCAAATTTAAACATCTCACCCACGACTAATACAAATAAGTATATTTATATACATTGCGGTATATCGATAATATCACAACGTATCACATATATTTGAGTCAAACATGTAGAAGTTTGGCAAGCTGAAATTTTAATTACGCCATGTTGCAATCGTTACATTTTAATTGTATGTTCTATAACAAGTTTTATTCTAACAGGACTTAATTTACTCCATTCATAATACTACGCTATGATTAATAAAAGTTAAGGTCACATAACAGATTTAACCTACAACCAAATGCAATAAATATTTACCAGAAACAGTCAGCGACCTTTTGTTGTTTTAAAACATCATATTTATCACTTATTATATGCTGTTAAGACTTCAGCCTCACAGGGTGCCATGGCGTCATAAAATCGCATATGAATGATTATCCAGTAGGATGACTTCTATAGGGGAACAGTGATCACGCCTTAAGCAGTCCCTGTGTTTGATGATGAGAGTTGTGAAAAGGATTGTACAACAGAGATATTTATCTTTATAAAGTACGTGTCACTTTCGTCCAATGATCATTCGTACCTAATATCTCTATCTAATGACAGTGGATTGATGAAACCTATATGCTGTGCTTATTTTATACCCACTGTTTCTGTCTAATGTGTTTGCGTGTGTGTGTGTGTGTGCGTGTGTGCGTGTGTGTGTGATTTAGATTTTGAACATAACTTTAACAATATTTTCAGTCATATCGCTAATATGTCTGCAGTGTGATATCTAACATTGGGGCATCATGCTTAAGATTTGTAGCAAATTGTCACACCCAGTTACATTATCCTGACGCTAGACCGACCAGTCCTAATAGGAACCTATTAATGCTGAGTGCCAAGCAAGGCAGCTGTTAGTAATATTTTAATTAGTCTTTGGAATGACTTGGCCGGGTTCGACACTGCGACCTGCCGCATCCCAGGCGGATGATCTAACAACTAGACGAAATGAGCGGCCACCTAACGAAATAAACTTGGTGCAACCCTTATGAACACAGTTCATTCATAGTTTCTCGATATAATGAAACTCAAATGGCATATTCATTTTATACATATTGTTTCTAACTAATGAAAGTAATTGTTGCATCCCATATCGCAGGCTCTGGTCGTAACCATTTGGTCATTCTATGAATCTTTACACATAAAGATTTAATAACGTTCTTTATTTCGGAGGGATGAAATTAGTCCTCACTAAGTCGAAGTCTGCAGCATTCACTTACAGGAATTATCTTTGTTCATTTTGACACAGTAGTCCATTCCATGTTCCGACACAGGACAAGATTCTCTGTTTCCCTAGTATGTATGGTAACATACAATTTTCCTTTCTCACAATGTCCAAATTTGCATTATTAAATTACTTCTCTAACATTTATGATAACATACAATGGTCCATTCCCAAATATAATAAGTTTTCAAGTATTGAATTGTTTCCCTTGCATGTATGATATCATCATCAGCAGCAGCATCTACCCAACCAAATGGATTGAGGGGTTATATATTAAAACCACTAACCAAAAGTGGCTTCCGTATTTTGCTGAGGATGTGCTTTGCAAAAATGAGTGATATTTTATTGCATGTATAAACGATCACCAGGAGATTTAAATATGCCACAGTAATTTGCTATATCCCATCCAATCATATGTTAGAAACACTGGAACCGAATAGAGTGAGATGCCCAGACGAAACATCGTCTGTGTCTGATTACTTATATAGCGTATTCTTTTGAAGAACAAATTAACTGAATATTGTTTCGATTATTTATGAAGCATTATGCCAACCGCTATTCAAGTGTTTCTAACTTAAAGTTTCTTCTCATGCAAACTAACGGTCCTCCACGTTGGAGATATAATTCAATATCTCTTGTATGAAAATACAAACTGTCTGCTTGTTTTATAAAAACTGATGGATCTCATGAGGTTTTTCAGATATAACAACCTGTCCGAATCTCAATATTCATGAAGTGACACTGGAGTATAATAGAACAATGTTCTCCCAAATCTCCATCAAACGAATAATGCTAAAGTTACAAATGTAAATACAGCAGTCTTAATTTTATCCCAAATTCCGAATTTAAGTTTTAGCGTTATAAATGAGTAATGTACGTGGTCTATCATTTCTACTAAGATTTTATTAGAACAGTGATCTCCATTTGTGTGCATTTAGGGCTCATTTCCTCCACTGCGTCAAATTCCATTTGAGTCTATTTTGCACCATCTGAGCTTTCTGATTTTTGCTTGGCTCCACATGTGAGAACACTTCAGTCCAATTGCTATGAATTGCAGTCCATCTACAAAGTAAATTTTCCAATCCATAACATTCCAACATCTACCTTCAAAACCACAGCGAGCAAGAGACAAAACAATACTGACTGATTTCACTTCAACATCCCTTCTTGAGGCTCCCTTATATGTCATTGCAACAATTAACATTCAGCCGCATGAATGCAGGAAGAAGTTGCCCGACATCATGTTGTCAGCGTGTGCCGGTCATCACAGCAGCATATATCCGCTCAAGTAACATGGAGTTTCTTATAAAAGGATCGTACGAATTTTAAGCAAACTACGTTAAATGGTTTAAATGGTGATCCTTTCCTCGAAACCAATCTTTTTGTGATCTTTATGTTTCAAAATATATGTTGAGAGATTTGTATCAATGTGTTATGACCGGATGTCAGTGATTCTGAGCTGACCATTCAGCTGACGTAGTACACGGAGTGAACTCGTATATATATGTTTGAGGAGTGGGTTATGTTTTTTTTAAACAGATACTGCACGTATCTTTACAGATTTATCATTAAGAAATAATGAATTATTCCGTAGCAAATTTGACATTAAAGCCATTTAATATACCGCAATAATGTTAAAATTTTACAGCATACAAAAGACTAAAATCTCAATGATGGAATATATATATATTTATACGAGTATATATTTATACTGGGTGCGAAAAACAAGCGTTACATTTCCATCCGATACACTTGCTAATAAACCAAAAACTTATTAATATTAGTAGGAATCAAGCGTTTTTTTATAGTTATGGCAAAACCAATGCAGACCTAGTCTAGTGAACCTAAACATTCTCTGTCGAATGTTATAGCTACACACCGAGCCATTATACTGCACATATGTTTAGAGAAGATTGTCTAACGTACGTCATAAACGTCTACAAGGTAATAAAGCTGCACTGCTATCCTATTAGGCGGATTGTGCTGTATGTTGTTATATTCTGCTCGTGTAAATTACTCGAAAAACATTGCTGGTAATATTTATAATTACTAATCAAGTGAATAAAGTGGTTGTAATTTAGAAAATAACCAAGATTCATAAATAACAGTTTTGCACTGTATACATTTATGCAATCATCTCAACTAAAAATTACATTTTCAAACACATGCTGCTTAGGTACTGGTGCTGATGTTGTCAAATACGTGCTGTATAGTACATATCGTATATTTACAGTTTCTAATTACAAATTAAAAGTTATTGCAAGTTTATCTAATAAAGACTTTTTGGAATAGTAATAGTGATAATATGTTGTGTTTGTCTTTTGATTGGTTGGGGCAATGGCTATTTTTTACATATACACTTAAAGCAATCTGTAAACTTAAAACATACTATTGCAGTAAAATAAAGAAAATTTACTCAATTCATAACAGTTAGAAAATAGCTGGAGCATAAACATTGTTGTAAACTGTCTATTGGCAAGGATAATATTGAAATTTATGAAACTGATTCCTAGAACACGGAAACTAACAAATCATTGCATTTGTTTCTTAAGTTCTGTTGGAAAATGTGTATTCTCATTCACAACGTATGGTCACTCGACTAAACAGAAATCTTGTCCTTGAGAACGTGTTGCAGTACAAACAATGACACAATCATTCATTTATCTTTACAGTCATGAACAAAACTACTTTCTCTAACTTTCCAAAATAAGAAAACATAAACATGGTTATTTCCGAACACTTGTACTATGTACGCCTTTCTCACGTATGTTAACGTTTTTTTAAGAGCTCTATACACTTCAAAGAAGATATGTCCGCTTTCCTATCGTGCAAACGCCAAACAGAATGAAACGATGAATTGAGTGTGAGTTAATGATGGGATGTATATTCAATTCAAACGCTAAGACAATTTTACAGTTACTGCAGAAAATAATTACCTTTGCATAATTTTGAGTGGGCTCGTCCTCAACACGATACAGCTTGTGTATATGTGGGCCCCTAGCAAGCTCTGAGATATGTTACGTGATATGTGATCAAAAGTTTCTAAGGGATTTACAATATTTATGTAGCCTTATTTTTCTGGAAAAAGATCAAATACAATTTGGATGAAAAAACATTCAATTACGTTTATAAAGTCAGACATGTCAATTAAAATGTGTATCTTTTCTTTCCCATTATATCTCAGACTGGCTTAAAAACGCGTACTTTATCTAGTTCTTAATATTTCCGCAAAACAGCGTTTCTTACTTACGCATGAATCGAAACAAACATCCGGTAGATGACAATAATCCTGTCTAATTAATCAATATCCACCTTGGTCTCCCGTGCATATAATGGCAATGTGTCATGTCTTTGAAAATCATTAAAAACTAAATTCATATATATGGTCTAAGATACATCCGCCTCTCTTTCCACTGTCGATACTAAATTTATGTCAGAAAATAAAAGAAACAACTGGCCTTTAGACATTTCAACTTTTATATTATGTCTCATAAAAATTGTTCTTGGATATAATAGTACTTACTGAACAACTCCAATCACAGTTTCATTGAATTCTGAGCTGCAAGCATTACGTGTATTGACCAAATTTATTCATCTAGTTATGGGATATGAAATGCTGTAAAATAGCATCAGCAATCAAGGATGATACATACATACATACATACATACATACATACATACATACATACATACATACATACATACATACATACGTACGTACGTACGTACGTACGTACGTAGGTACGTACATACATACATACATACATACATACATACATACATACATACATACATACATACATACATACATACATACATACATACATACATACATACATACATACATACATACATACATACATACATACCAATCACTTTGTAGAAGCTGGAGGCTCTGGCAATTTTGACTATAACATTGGTTTCAATTCTAAGAAAATAGCTTTATTTTGTAATAAGGTTCGTTCTAAAAGTACCATATGAACCTTAAGACATATCATTTAAATTAAATTTACTATTGAAGTCAGTAATTGTTTTCACAACTTCAGTCTCACTGAGCAAGAAATCCGATATCATCATACAGACAGAGGAAAAATGACATGATAATCACGATGAATTATTATGCGATGGGGTACCATGAAGAAAGAACCGATATAGCTTCAAGCTTTATGAATTCACCATTATCAAAAGGGAGATGAGTTGGATAGGTCACGGTAAAAAAAAACGAAAGACAAAAGCTGGTAACAAAAAAAAATGCTTACCGAACTGGTGTAAGATTATGGGCATAATACATTCTTGTTATTGGCTAAACGCCAAGTTTCAACACATTACAATGTATACATGGAGTTCAGTAATCTGGTGGAGGAAGATCCCGGGAACAATCACGGGAAAATATTGACAAGCTGTCTCATGATGACCAAGCCCGAGACTCGAACCAAGGCGGATATAAGTAAGATGTCAGTGATCTGCAAATGAGAGCGCCTTAAACCATTCTGTAAGTCAGGGTTCCGTTACATGGTTGTTATAGAAAAGAACCTATAAGTTTTGGGCACTTGAAAGTGATAACAAATATCATTTAGCTTGGTAGTCAGGCCAGTTTTATAGGTAACCGTTCCGCTTGCATCCATTAGCGAGATAATGGAGTCAGTTATATAATCTTGTTCTGCTTTTTAATGTATCTGGTTCATTACCTTGTTCTAATATACATTGTGTCCATGTTCAATGCAACGCAGCTCACTTACTTAGTCCTGGTAACATCAAGATAAAGATAATTGAGCATTACACACATTATTTGTACGCGAAAAAGAATACGGTGTATTATAAGCATTTACGATACATAAGTATTGTTAGTAAATAATAAATATAATGGAGTGTTATAGGCATTTACAATACAAATAGTTCCTTTAGTGACAAAAGAAAACTATGTTATACATATGTATGACACATGCATAGTTCATGAAATAAATCCTGTAGCTCATGTTATCTATCAATTGCGTTGATTTGTATTATTGCATATGTATGTTTTTATTTAAAGCCAAATGAAAACAATATTATTTTAAGGTATAGCTGTATAGATTACGAGTGTGACTGCGTATCCATTAGTTGGTAGGTTCATCAGTAAAATAGACTTTATTGTTTCAGAGAGAGAGAGAGAGAGAGAGAGAGAGAGAGAGAGAGAGAGAGAGAGAGAGAGAGAGAGAGAGAGAGAGAGAGAGAGAGAGAGAGAGAGAGAGAGAGAACAAATATATGACATATTTAGCAAACATGTTTTTCTAAGATACGATTATAACCGTATTCATCGGATGTAGTATTATTTTAATAAAATTTAATCTAATTTGAGTAAAGACTCAAAACTATTTTGATTAACTGTAAATTAGTAGATTTACGGTACATAGAACTAGCTGCATCAATGTATTTACAGAAATTTATAGAAAAGTTCGAGTGATACAAGGACGTTCACATGTAAATAAATAAGGCCATGTTAATAGCTACTGAATGTCTCTAACCTTCTCATATTCAGAATTAGTCAACCTCAATAATAAAAATTCCACAATATTTAGAATAGTATATAATGAGGAATACTGCTATGACTTTGTCATAGTTTTAGTTGTATATATTATGTATATGCCAAAAATATTTACCTCGGTCATATCATTTAATCGAAGTAGTTTACTAAGATTATTAAAATAATGTACAGTTGGTACTTTAAATTTAATGATATATTTTTTCTTTGCAAGCAAGAGGGGTTTCCAGAATGAAAAATGTCTAATCGTTAAGAAGAATGAGTTTTATACATACTCGTTCGTATCAGTATATGTTAATTGGTACCATGAGCACTTGAAATCTATTTCGATGAAGTGCAGTAGAAGTCACCTTGAGGAGTCATCTATTCATGAACTTCGCACGGAATACGATCTGACATGATATGCATACACCAAATCTCGCTCGGTTTTATGCTAGGGCAAACATGAATGCTTATACTTGAAGAATGCAAGGAAGCTTCATTTATGTTGTTGTTATTTTGCTGTTATATCAATGATTGTTAGCAGTTCTCTCGCTGTTAAACTTTTCTTCTGATACATGACTGTGTTTCGTATATATTTCTCTATCCTAATAATAACTAATAAAGATGGTACCAACTAATACAATAATCTCCAGTACATCTTCGTCATCAACAAATCTTGCAACCCACCCAAACTGTAATTCTTTTACTTGCTGAAAATAATTGAACATTCGGTGTTGTCAGGGCTTGCTGTTATCATTTCAACTTGATGTTTATTTACTCAGCAAAATTGAAGACTGTACTTACATTAAAAAATTTGGGCGGACGTTAGGTTATGGGGCGGACGTTAGACCATGATTTGATTTTGAATATTGGTGACGCACGTGTTAATGGCTACGCAAGAAATGATAATCATGATTGTTATCACTTAAAGATGACTTTTTTTATAAACAAGCAAGAATGACAGTTCGTTTATTAATTAAATAAAACAATATCTCTTCGCCGTTTGAACCTAAAATTTATTTTTCTTACAACTTTGCTGCAACAATATGCAAAGATTAGAAAATGATACGAAAACAGACTATAATCATTACAACATTGTCAAAAGTTTCACCATATTTTACCCATGCAAGGAATGTCGATTTGATTTATTCGTATAGGGTTAAAGATATTCGAACCTACAAAACATGTTCATATCAAGATTAAATTATTTTGACATAATATTAGAAAACAATACAACTAATGATTTTGCATGCAAAGTGAAGGAAACAAATAACCATATTCAAGATTAACTATATAAGAGCTAAGGAAAAATAAAAAGAGCAGGTGATTGCTAAGGAACATAGAAATATTCAGCATTATGTTTGAATATAAACATCTGAGAATATCAGATCAAGTTCATGCTACCGCAGAAAGATGAGATATATAGTTTCGATTGTAGCAAGTAAAGAATAACAAGAAGATGGAGAACACTAACCAATCGGAGACAATTTCTTTAAAAAGATATGTTCAAACCAAAGAATATCAGACAGGACTTGTACAATTAGATTAACACAATCAGTCTTTCTTCTAATTTAAATCGAAATAGGAGAGACTGTCCTTATGTTCACCCTAAAGACGGGTGTGTAATTTAGATATTTATTTAATTAAAACAAATTTTCAGTCTTGTCGCCACCATGTCTGCAGTGTTGCAGTTTATAGTGATGGCAAGCACTGGGGCACCATGGCGCATACATGTAGCATCATGTCCCACCCAGTCACATTATCCTGGCATAAGGCCGATCAGTCCTAACAATAACCTCATAATTATGTGCGCTAAGCGATGCATGTGTCAGTTCCATTTTTATACATATGTGTTATGATTCGGTCGGTGTTTTAAGCCGAGATAGCCTGCATCCAATGCGGACACTCTAATTATTATGCCATTTAAGTGATCCTCAAAAGATATAATTAGATGACATGATACATGAAATTATCAACAATTTTCAACAGAAGAAGGACCTATATGCTACATGTTTATATATATATATATATATATATATATATATATATATATATATATATATATATATATATATATATATATATATGTGTGTGTGTGTGTGTGTGTGTGTGTGTGTTTGTATGTATGTATACCCTCATGCATATCAATACAAAGTATAGTAAATGGTTTAGTATTAATTTAACAAGTTTTAAATACACCATCATCTATTCGCTATCCGGATAAATTCAATCTATTTTGTAATGCCCTGCAATAATTTGACCATTGAGTCGCTGAACCATCTCATTTTCATTTTACTATTTCAATTAATCTACGGATTATAAATGTGGTGTAGGACAAAAATAATACAAAAACATTAAATCACACTTGTACATATTTATGTAGTACACAGACTCATTTTAGATATAGAAATATAAACATGTCATGTCCAGGTGAGATAGAGTTTGTGATATTTAGTCCTTTTTTTTGTTTACCATAAAAAGTAAGCAAAGTATAGTCATTGGTTGGAAATGCGTCCGTTAAATAAGCTAATAAATAGAACTGTGGATATGTGGACATACCGATTATCAACTATAAGCTTGATGATGACATTAAAACGTTAAATATCAAAGTCCTCAAATGATAGAGTTACCATTACTAAAGTATAAAAAGAAAGCATGTAAACCATTTTAGAATACTTGAAAAGCATAAGGTTTCAAATTATTTTGGTATTTGAATTAAGTAGTGATTTATTTACTGTTGGACACTCTTGAACGATTTTTATAAGTAGCGTTTTTGCACGTATTAGTGGAAAAGAAAAGTCAAACCATTTAATATGATGGGCGAGAAATGAAGTGAATAATTAATGAAGTGAAGTGATTAAAAGTATTTTATTTTGATTTCTCTAGGAAAGCAGCAAAGATTTTGGTCTGCATATAACGCCAAGAATGAGTTGGTGATTATGATGCTGTGCCTGAAAAAAAAGAAAAAAAAAAGATAGGAATGGGATTAGACCACAGGTTACCACCTTGATAGCAGTTCTGTATATGTTTCTCCTATCACTAGTCCGAAAAGAGAACTTAAAACATAACTTCATTATTGTAGTTTCATTTTGACCATCGCGAACGTTTGTATTCACTACAAAGGAGTAAATTCTTCTGTAAATTTCAGTATCTCTCCATTTGTTTTTTTTTCCTCACCCTACTCATTTTAAATTAAAACCAGTTAAATTGCTTAATCCATGGCACATTTCTGTTAAGTGAAGTATACACGTTCATTTATCCGAAAAGAAAAATATTGAATGCATCAGTTTGTGAAGAATGTTAGTTTGCCGTTATGAGTCTACGTGAGGGAAACAAAGAGGGCACCTGTCTGTCTTGGTCTTTATCATATACAGGTTACATTCCAGGAAAAATAATTATAGACTGTCTATAGTAAGAATTCATGTAATTCAGTTTTCATTCATTAGTAAACTAGTCCTTCTGTTTAATCTACCAATATTATTCTTAGTAAATTATTTATTCGATTAAGATCACTTATTGTAAGAAGACAGACATTAGCAGATATATATTGAACGAACAGTCGTATATCCTTGAACATGTATATGTACGGTTAGTACAGCATATACTTTAATAATTGGTAATCAAAATTATTTAAGTAATAATTCTCTAATTAGACCTGGCTTAACTTGTCAACTTTAATCCTCTAATTATAAATATCTGTATTTAATCGCCAAACTTCATGTTATATTTACTACACATTAGCAGCAGAAATGCTGTCTGCACCGCATATTATACAATTGTAGAGCTGTTTTATCATTCCTTATCTAATTCTTCTCAAGGTAGTCACACCTAAATAAACCAACAAATATTTTGTGATCCAGCGGTGAAACGACTGTGGTCTACCAAACCTCCGTCTCCACGTTAAACATTGTTAGAAGATCAATCATGTGACAAGCTTTACCTATTGGTCACTGTCACAGAAAGGGGACAATACCAACCAACCAATCACATCCTGATAAGAGAGAGAGAGAGAGAATATTCTTGTAGACAGATCATACCATACTGAATATTGCTAACAGTCGGTCACCTAGATAATGATATCGAGGCTTTTAACAAAAATTGACATTCACGTAGTTTGTTAGTTGTTCTGCCAACGTTGCCTCAAAGTACCATTTGCAAACACATACATTTTCGTAAATAAGTAAATAAATACTATCATTATAAAAAAACTTTTGTTTTAAATTTAAGTGCTCCACAAATATCTGCAATGGCAAAAAAGGCAGTTTCTTCGGTACTGGGCAATCTGTAAATGCTTGAACATTACTACCTAAACTTTAACTAAACTATCAGCAGACTCTGGAGCAGTATCTGATGCAACGAACATTTGGAGGTAATGGTATTGATCGTAACAATGGTATAAAGAAAATGTCGATTGCAATTTTTTGTCTAAAAATTAACAAAATGCCCTAAAAGCGGTGCAAAGTAAGCGAACGACGTCAAAAGGATGCAACAGCGAAAAGATGGATTATTCCAAAAGTCCATTACTAGCAGGATTGGCGTAAAGTCTGTTGCTAGGTCTGTTAGCACGAGGACTAATGTTGCCAGAAACAAGGAGATGAAGTCTCCTACATTAATTAACTTTGATATACTTAATAAATTAAAACAAGTAAAACATTTTCGCAGTTTATTCTCAAGATTAACTTATAGCGATTCCATCATCGCTTGGTTCATGCGTTATAAATATACAAGATTTTAATGATGTATCTGCCACACATTCGGTAGCTGTTTTGAAAACAATTATTTTGACTCGTTGGGAATACCACATAGTGACACAGTAAAAAATATATGCGTAAAAGCAAAATTATGAATGATTTTTCTATTCAAAATCAAACAATTGGAATTTTTCCTTGTGGATATTATTGCGTAATGTTCATTAAACTGAAGACCAAAAATCCAGACTTTTTTAATTTTATTTTGCAATCTGACAAACAACCCTCTCACGCTAAAGATGAGATTGCAATTATTGTGTGAAAAGCTTACTAATGTGTGCAATTAAGTTTGCCTAAATTACAAACAAAACAATGTCAAATATTCCCTTAATGTAAAACTAAAACAGAAAAAAGACGAAAAACCAGAAGAAAAAAAAAACAGAATAATGCTGAAAAGTATTGTGCAATCTGTGGAAACAAAAGTATGTTTTCGCCAAAAGCAATGTTGTCAGGAGATGAATGTCCTGATTTCAGGAAGATTATTTTAGCAGACGACTAAATAAATAATGACATGCGAATGTGATTGAGATAGAGATTTGGCTTGAGCAAAAAAAAAATTGTTCCATATTGCCAGAAATAATTGGAACAGGTATCGATATACATGAATTAATTGGCAAACTGCCAAATACAGAAAGCGGTAGGATATTGCTTTGCCATAAATATACTTGACCTTATAATCCTCTTGATATCTTTCTTGACGAAAATGATAATCCTCTGCCAGGACAAAAACCTTACAATCAAACTGACAAACTAGCAATAGGCCATGATATCGGCTACAGATATATTGCACGTCCAGACAACGAACAAAAAAAACACATCTGTGATAAATTAATGTTAGACGACCTTCGTGAAATCAAACCTGTACATATGTGTGAACGTGTTGACAGAAGGATGGTCCAGTGTTTTACTGGATCAAAATATAAACTCAGATTCGGAGGGTATAGACTTAGTAAAAACAAGTTATATGAAGAGCAGAGGTACATATACCTAAACGTGTTTCCGCGACGTAATGTTGTCGCAAATGCCGTTGATGATATCTGGGCGATATATTTAGCCGATATCTTAAATCTAATTCAGTTTAACATTGGCGCTGATGGCGCTTTAAAAAGATATTTTTAATGATGCAGATGTTTCTATTAAATACGCGTTTAGTATACACGTTTCGGATAAGGGGATATTGGTGACTGATGCACTAAAACAAGTTATTGTTAACACAGAAAGAAAACCAAAAAGACTACGGATTGATCATGGAAAAAAAACTTTTAGTAAAAGTTTTAAGCAGTTTTTTGAGCAGAATTACATTAAAATATATGTTACTGGAATGAAGGAAAAAGGTCATCGTCGAAAGATTTAATCGTATGCTCAACGAAAGCAATTATGAAATATGGCAGCGAAAATTACGAATAAATATAATGACAATTTACTGAAAAGTGTTGATGATTATAATATCAGGAATCACCGGACCTTTAAAATGTCACCAAACGACGTGATTGTAAATCCAATATTAGCAAACTAAAGCATGTAACGCAGACAAAAATTGAAAGATCGTGATAAAGTTAGAATATCTGTGACACTAAACAGAATAAGGATAAACTTATAACTGGAACGAATAAGTACTTGTTGTTGATGAAGTACTTTTAACAATACCAGTTACATACTCGTTGACAAATGCATGAGCTGAGCCTGCAACTGGCAGTTTTTATGAGCAAAAACTTCAGAAAAAAACAAGATATATTTGTTATTGAAAAAGTTAATAGAAAGCGGGGAAACAAAATTTAGGCAAATGGCGTGGGTATAGCTATAAATGTAAACATTGGGTACCAGCTAAGTCTATTGTTTTTGTTGCAATCGAATAATATTATTATAAATTTCTTGGAATTTATTACTACTGACTTACATTTTACTGGTTTACATAAAGAAATTAAATGTAATTTTCTTGCTTGATCCACTGGCATTAAATTAAATATTTTGTCATTGAAAATGTTATTAGAAAGCGGGGCATTAAAAGTCTAGTCAAATGAAGTGGGTTTAGCGATAAATGTAAAAATTGGGTACCAACTAAGTCGATTGCGTTGAATGCAATTGAATAATATTATTATAAATTTATTGGAATTTATTACTACTGACTTAAATTTTACTGTTTTACATAAGGAAATTAAATGTAATTTCATTGCTTGATCAACTGGCATTAAATTAAACATTTTATCGAAAATATATCATCATGTTTTACATTTCTTTGTTGTCCCGGTATTTTACTTTTATAAAGGGCTTTATAAGCTGCCAAAATATTTGATGGTCTGCAACAGTAAAATTAAATTAAACATCAAACATATTTTTAGCAATATAGTACTTAACATCATACACACAGTCAATGGTCTGCTCAAATCTTTGTTTTCTTATAACATCATCTTCTTCGTCGTCATAGCTATGTAACATATATTTTTCATTAAAACCAGCAAATCTATAATCAGTAATATTTTCTAATGTAACATTTAAAACTGAAACAAAATTACATAAATAGAGCTTAGCCAGTATCTCATTTAAGTTGATTATGATAGTAGTATTTAACTTAATTAATAAATCAGCGTGTTAATATACTAAAAAACAAAGAACTAGCTGAATAATTCGAAATTGTTTGTTGGGACATAGTTTCTATTTTGTTGATGTTATGATAACATTGGGTGATTCTGACAAATTTTTATTAACATCAGCAGATAAAATAAAATTTGATACAAAGAAAATGATGAATTCACGGTTTAATCGTGAAGATGTTATGGAATTTTTTCATAATTTGCTTACTCAAAATGTTATAGAAAATATTCCTAATTATTGTATCTAAAATTAAATCTGTCCAATATCATCATGGACGTTTCTGATTTTGTTAAATTATCAGCAAGAAATTGTATTGTACATGCATTTATTTTATTATATTTTGCTACAGAGGCTACTTATCTAAATTTTATTTCTTCTCCAAGTTCAAGATGTCCTGAAACCACTGAGCTATTTCGATATTTCAAATTACAGCCGTCAGAACAAGCTTCACGTCTTGTATTTTCTTCTGTCATAACCACATCTAAATTTCACAGACGATTATTGGTTTTCATTTATTAAAATTGTCGATAACTAAACCATTAGCTGTTAGTCCGATAAAAGTTTCATAAACAAAATGATGTGACATTAACACAAATATATCCATTTTTATCTAAATTTCCAACAACGTGTTTTGTTCTGATATACTGAACAATTGCCTTATCATTTGCCTCATATAAATGAAACACTATGTGAGGTTAAAATTCATCTTTTCATTTTAAATTGTCAATATTATCATCTGCAACGGCGCCATTTGTGATTTGTATACTCGTTGCCCTTCTGAGACATGACGGCGAAACAAAGTATAAATAAAACATTTTCTGAACATTTCAATTCTTTTTGTGCTATCGCTTGTTCTGAAATTAACATGCCAGCTGGTGTTGATATACCTATAACTTGCTTAGAATTTATGTTGATAACAGTATCGAGTGCATTGTATCAAATAAGTTGTACTTTCGATGTACACGATAAGTTCCTTGCTATTTCGCTGTCAATGCCAGATATCTCATAATTTCTGTCATTATTTTATACGGTTTTTTATGTCTCTATTTAAACCAAATTAAATTAAATATAAAATATTACTATTTATATCTCATATATACAATATATATGATGTTAAAATTACGAGAGGTTGCTAAAAAGAGCATTATTAAAAAATGAAGAAAACATTTGCCACAGCTTTTTCAGGTTACGACAGTAGTTTAAAACTTCATGATAAAAATATTTTAGCAAATTTTAGCTTCACAAATTTATTTTATATTTCCCAGCCTCATGAACTAGTGGCTCATACAAGTGTCAAACGTATAGGCCAATATCGTACGATTTATCAAAGATCCACACACTTGAAAATGTGGTTCTCGAAATAAATTTTTTTATCCAGATTTCGGAAGATTATTTAACAGCAAAGTCGGGGAAAATATTAATTGGAACAAACATTGACATGGTCGCCAATGAAATACAGCAAAAAATAAGCAAAAAATATAATTTACTTCATCAGGACCATTTTGTTAATTTAAAATGATTACAAAAGTTTTATGTCGCACAGCAGAAATACAACATAGTTTGTGTGTCTACCTCCGTCAAAAAATTGAAAACAAAAATTGCTGTATAAATATCAAAATCAATGACGAAAAATGTTTTCAGCGGAAATTTCATTCTGCGCTGTTTCCAAAAGAACAAAATTCTGATCACTTTACGAAGTATTTTCCACACAAAGGCGAATTAAAATGTTTAGGAATAACATTTTCAGAAGAAGAAATTATGCACCAATTTTTTTAAGCAAAACAGTATCTCAGTAAATGTTTTCGACTAGACAAGCGATAAAATTTTACCCGAGATATGTCTCAGCGCCTGCTTCGCAGTTTGGCCATAAATTTATTATTTTATAAGGGATATTATTGTTAGATAATAGACGTTAACGGCTTAGTTGGCGGACACCATAATAAAAAAAAGAATTAAAAGTTATTGCTGTTACAGATGTCTGCATGGTTTTCTAGCGATGAAAGATTGCAAGATCATCTCAAATATTGTGTTAATGTGAAAAAATAAAAATGCCTATAAAATATAAAAATTAAAATTTTTGATGATTAGCTAAATATTCTTTTTGTTACTTACGCTGATTTCTAGTGTCAACTCGTTCCTGTTTTTGGAGCTGAAAATAATCCGAAACGAAATAATCAATTACTAAAAAAATACATCTTCCTTGCGGAGTAGCTTATAATTGTGTTTTGTTGCGCCAGTGTACTTATACTGAGGCGAAAATCCAGCCTAGTGGTTACTAAGACATTTAGTTATTGAGGTTGATCTAGATTGTCCTAGTGTGTTACACAATATACATAACGACTACACGTTTTGCGCAGATTCGATGATGAATAATTATAGCTTATTGTCGTCTAAACAACAAGCAACGACAATAGCACAAAATTCGATCGTTAAAAAAGTAGCTACAGATTAGTTATATAAAAGAAATTACGTTATACGTTACACAAATTTAAAACAAGCAGTATATGCTGGATTAATTCTGAGAAAAGTCCTTCGCGTGCTAAAGTTTCATAAGTCGAAACGGATGGTAAATTACATTGATCTATATACGACAAGAAGTGTTGTGTTGGAAACCGAATGATAAACACTATTTCAAGTTAATGAACATCTCGGTTTTCGTCAAGACTTTGGAAAACAATCGAAAAAGAGTTTTAATAGAAATTAAAATGTCATAAAAAGGAGAAAAAAAATTAGTGAACGATGATGGTTTTGTTATTATGAAAACATTTAATGAAAATCTTGTTGCAATACAGCTATGAAAGTAAAATTTAAAATTAAATAAACTGATTTATGTTGGTGCAGCTGTTCTTAATATATCGGAGTGGCTGATGTACTTTTCTCACTAACATTTTACCAAAAAGCGATGACCAGATCCTGAGTTGTTATTTACTGGTATAGACTATCTGGTTTATAATATAAAATGTGAAATGGTTTCTCATGATACTTGCAAATGTAAAGATTTGTTTCACTTATCAGATCATACAGCATGTAGCGGATTTCAAGACAATTCTAATAAGGAAGTTATTGGAAAAATAAAAGATGAATTTATGTTTGTGCGGATAACACAGAGTTTGATGGATTAAGACGTAAAATGTATACTGCCATATTACATAACAGTGAAATTATAAAGAAAGCTAAAGATATCCTTTGCGGATATATGAACAAATGCTGCATTTTGACAGTTGTAAAGAATAGAGTCAGTTCTATTAAAACAAATGTCATTAGAAGAAATGACCATACTCTGGAAACGAATATAAATATAAACGTGAACTAAGTAATTTTGATGATAAAAGGAATTGCATGGACGGGACTAATTCACTACCACTTGGACATTAGGTAAGTTATTTTGTCTATACATTAGAAATATTGTTTGAAAATTTAACATTAGTCGAGAGGAGTTAATAGCAAAATAATCAATTATGGTTGATAAATACCAATGATCGTTCAAATTTATCGATGAATTTTCAGGTATTTTTAATAAAATTTGCCAGAATCAAACTCTCCCCTATCGGATCAGACGATAGCTAATATTTATATTTATATTTATATTAGCTCGAAAGTTTACTAGATTAACTTGGACTTAAATATGATAGTTTGAATAATCCAATCATCCAAGGTAAATATACAAAATTTAACTTAGACCAGGACAGGTCGAATGTTTTGCAAAAGGTAGCAAATATCTTCTCAGTAAAATATCAACGAAAGAACAATTCAAATATAGTCTTAAAGTAATTGGCAAAATTAAATTCAATATATGCAATTACGATACCACATTTGTCTTAGTAGCAAATGTCGAAATATATGTTGGTCAGTAAATATAACTGTCTTTTTAAAAAATGATAATACTGTTTCAGCTTAGTCTAAAATCGCTGTGAGTTGTCGATCTCAGCATTTGTCCTTTGTATTTTTAAAGTTGCGTTTTACACATTTGGCTTGCAATTTTATTGTTTGGCTATGAAACCTATAATGTGTGAGTTTTAGTCCTTTTGTCTGAATTTTTTCTTTATATCAAAATCAATTTACTTTATTTTAATCAGATCTGATATGTTATCACTTGATTAAGCGAAACTACTCTGCAAGTGATAGCGTATTAACAAGCAATTTTCTGCTATGTTATGTAAACATACATAAGACTAACGTTTGTTTTTGTTTAAAGGCATTTCAATTTCTCTGAAATGCTCTTAACTCCAGAAAAGTGCATGCATACATACATACTTAAATACATGCATACATACATACATACATACATACATACATACATACATACATACATACATACATACATACATACATACATACATACATACATACATACATACATACATACATACATACATACATACATACATACATACATACATACATACATACATACATACATACATACATACATACATACATACATACATACATACATACACAGATAGACAGGTAGACAGACAGACAGACGACAAACAGAGAGACAAACATACAGACAGATAAACATAAATTTCATATATACATTCATTAATTCATACATACGTTCATTCATACATACTGACAGACAGAGAGACAGACACAGACCGAAGTTCTATGAAGGAGTTATTACAAAATTCAAAAACTGTAATTGTGACTATAAATATTCTCTCAAAATTACATGAGTTTAACTTCACCTAGCAAGTTATTTTTAGACCTCATAACGCGCAGTCTTAAACCTTATTGATTATGTTAGTATGTCTTAGCAACAGCTGATGAATACATATATAACTCGATGTAAATGCAAGTTTCATATACACTATAGACATCTCCAATGTAATTGGAAATTACATTATTTTACAATAATTGTTGCGTTGTTCAGAAATCCACACTATAGTTTATTTTAATTATGATTTTTTTTACTCTGTATACTGTAATAGCCTGCGCAGTATTAGGTAACTATATAATATTTTTCCAAGACATAAATATAACTGAATTTCATAGTTCAGTGTTAGAATGTTGGATTCTCGTACTGACGCCCTGAGTTCGGTTCCCATCACGTACGAAATCGTTGGGTAGGGCTCTGGATTCGCCACTCGCTATTTTAAAAGGGATGTGGAGTCCAGAGGAATTCTCGATATCCAGCAAACTAAACTCACTCTCCCACCATGTAAACAGGTGTGGGGGGTGTTTTTGAACTCCCAGGAGTTTTCATTTAGGGAGAGTGTACGAAATATGTTGGACGTAGATAAGGCTTCCCCGCTAGGATAAGTTAGCATACGTTCCTGTGATTGTTTGTGTGCGTGTTTACGTGTGTAGGTTTGTGTAATCTGTGCCGTCCAAAAATAAACAGCGGGATGAAGTGAGGTCGTGACCATGTGACTTCACTAAATGGGTACACCACATAGTGTCCATTCCAGAAAACTATCGCTAGACTAAAAATAAACTTCATTAGGTTTCTGGCCACAATAATGGCCTTTAAATAGACAACCCTCTGAGTTTCTAAAGTTTCGGTTTCGGATATTTGGTAGCTGGAGGTAATGTCCTAAAAAAAATGAAGAATTCCTTTGGCCACAAAAAGGTCCACATAAAATAAACTGTCCTGTGAGTTTCTAAAGTTTCATCTTCAATATTTGGAAATTCTCCGTGGGTATTCTGAAAGAGACTCTTATAACCTCATTGAGTTTTTTTGACAGAATTCGTAGAATGATAAACCAAAGGTCATCCCGCAGTTAATGTTTTGTCTTTTAGTTTAGAAATATCTTTATCAAATAAAATATAAACCATGATATATGGTAAGCAACTGTTTTAATGCAGTCACTTATTATTTTAGGATTAATACCAGTATAATTTGAGGCTGATTCAATGGAGAAAAAAAATCTCTTACAAAATATGTTATATCAATTCCAACACGACGGACTGAATGATAGAATGACATTATATATAATACTTTATCTGTTTAATATGAAATTATGTTCAATACGTATAGGACTGCAATAGGTATTTGAGTTTTTCCTATCTCAGAGACCTCCTACCCAGGACAAAAAAAAAACAAAAAAAAAAACTTGTGTCAGAAATATAGTAGATAAGCCTTATCATATAAAAGTCATCAGTTTGAGCTAAAACTGGCTGCTGACGAAAATATTAACATATAACGTTTTGGAGAGGTACTGGGTGTCTGAGATAGGATTATCAAAATATTTTACTACTGTTGCTGGGAAAACTGGGTGTGAGGCTGGCGTATGTTTATTCCTTTTCCTGATCACTCATCATGCCAATTTCTCACCTACTGAGCAACATACAAGTGTGTGAGTTTCGTGCTTTTGGTGTAAGGTTAATTTCATTGGGCCGATCTTAAACCACACGCCGCACGACTACATGTCAATGTATTATCAGCTTTACCGTGAAGGCAGTAGCTGCTTACGTATATTACGCTATTAATAGTAACAGATATGAAAAGCTTATAGACGGATGCTAAATACAGTCATAAAGATTATTGTTCAACAATTTGATTCTATGAATACTTAAAAACTTTGATGTCTCAGAACCTAAATTGCTACAATGAATGGGTCCGTACAAAAAGCTGATAGAAAGATATGAAGCTATATATACGGCTTATAGTCTTTTGTTGGTGGGAAAAAAAGCAGGCAGAGGCAGATATTGATGGTGATATGATATGTGTACAAAGACAGTGTATCTATTTACTCTGAATTATTCAGCGTGTTTTACACGTCATCGTAGCTGCATAGCTCACGAATCAAGATCTACAACAATTGTTTATATAGTCTACCGTAACAGACTATGATCAACTCAAGAAAACTGCTATTTATCCAATACATGTCAGTCATTATTGTATTTCATTTAAATAATAATATTTAACAAATATATGAAAAGCATATTTTTACGTATATGTTAACACAAAAAGCATTATGCAAATAGATATGTATAAAAAAAATTCCGTGATTGAAGTTTCTTTCAAAACTTTCCCAAATCCTCATTATAAAGCAATACAATAAACTAAAATCTATCTCTCTGCGATATATTTAAAGAATACCATAATTTTTTTCCCTTTTATGTATGTAATTTCCTACAAATTTAAATCGACTGTAATGTTTATAAATTTTATATCGTAGGCAGATAGTGATTTTATTGCGCAGAAGATACATCGACTTCGTACCTTGCCGAGTTTTTATGAGCCGACGCAATAAAAGCGAGTCCTGAAACAGAAACGAGGCGAGCGATACAGGGGAAATCAGAATAGGGTTGCACATTAAAAAGTTGAATATGTTTAGGCACAGGCTCTTGGCTGGTGACTTGAATGAACTCACAAGCCCTGACTGAAATTCTTTAAGACCGGACAGTTCATACCTGTCAACTTTCAAGCCGGGAGAAAAACCTCCCGATTTTTTTTTTTTTTTGGGGGGTGGTGGTGGAATTTCCACACCTACCTCCAGTATCTCCCAATTCTTAGGACCTCACAGTCTGTAATGGTCTCTCAAATTTATTTTATACCAAATATGGCCTCTACAGCTTCCCATAGCTTAAAGCCCTGATATGTTTAAATCTGGCACTAGACGAAATATTTATTGTCGCACATTTCTTTTCTTTAATAAATAAGAATAAACATTATTCACGTAAAGTTCAGATCTTTTAAAACAGCTACAACAATACTATAGTAAAAAAAAATAAAAAATGGTCACTCTTTTGTTTAAAACCCACTAATGATTACTGTGAATGCTGTGTAATTTTGTCTACAAACAAAATCGCATCTCCGTTTTCGCTAAAAAAAAAGAAACCTCGGCTAGTTAACACCTGACATTTCTCTACCGTATATGTAACGTTTTATTACCATCATTAAATTAAAAGAAGGAATAAAATAATAATACCATGCTCGATATGAGCCCACCCACCCAGCCTAAAAGATTGATTCAGAATAAATATTTTCATTCCGTAAGCAAGTATTACAGGCCTTAAGACTTAAACCTGAGGAAATAAAGTGGGGCATAAAACGTGGGAAAAGTAGTTGCCACATTTACGGTAACTTTGCGACTGCAGATTTGAACTGTCAAAATGAAGTCGTATATACGTCGTAATTTACCACAAAACAGGGAATTGTTTATTTATCAATTAAATTGCTGGTGCTTACATACCTACACTATCGAACATGGTTCGAACGGCAGTCCTTTCAACAAGATAAATACAAGGATAAAGATTAACTGTTAGTTAGTCATTCTGGCTTTATTGCTGTAGTAATTAAGTTAAAACTTCTATTTTGCAGATTAGCCACAGCTGACCAAAATATGAAAAAGTGGCTGGTCATCGGGATTATAAGGTGTATCATAGGGAGAAATGGCGTGTCCCTTGAGCACTCACTCAGTGAGGCAAAGAGGTGGGGTCAACAGTCGCATACCTCCAATTTCTATTGTCAGCCAGTTAATGTGAAATCTTGATTTTATACCAGACGTCTTTTCTTTTATTCGTTGCTATTTAAACTGCTGACCTGAAGTTTTATATCAGTTCCAATCACTACAGATAACCGTTTATACATGCTACATGTAACTGGCATAGACTGTAAGGTTCTAGTTTTTTAAAACTTTCTTTTATATGTTAAGATTACTGAAAATTGTGTTTTCTCGAAACACGACCGTGCCAGTGGTTTAAAATCTTTTTTAGCAAGGCTCCCATTTCATTAAAGTCAGATTTCAATTTCACGTAGATTTTGCCATGTCATGGCATATATGTAAACATCTTAAAATACATTTACTCATTTCCTCGGGCAAACAATTTTTCGACAATACCGATGAGCACCTCACTTTGAATATAGGTTGGGGCTGAACTAAAATTAGAGGAATACCGGATGTCGGGCTATATAATTTTTAAGCATTGCTGGTGCAGATAAAAGATGTGAATTGATTGATGTGGTTACTTACTAGGCCTTCTGCCTATTTCACACATTTCATAGGATTTAACATACCTTTTACGCTGGCAACTGCCGGTCAAGATCCTGGAGTCGCTACGATGACGTCACATCACAAAAGTAACCGAATAGGCGCGGAAATTTTGCATATGAAGATCACATAAATTCAGCGCTTTGAAGATATGCCATATATATTATTCTATATCTATTTTGATTTATGATCTCCTTTAATTCAAATTCAACTTACGAGTATCCGAAACCAAGACTCTATTTGCAAATATTAGGTTGTACACTTTGCGCATATATCTTGACCAACACTGATAATAGTAAAGGTCTGATTAGAAACCAAGAGATATGACCGAGTCACTGTTTTTATATGCAATGCATTCAATAAGTAATAAGTAGTGCTATTGAAATATTGATTACCATGATCTTCGAAAAGCAAGTAACGTTCTCTTTTATATTTTAGTTATCCAAACGTTTACAGACACCATTGAAGAAATCTCTATATTCCACAATTATGTTACTTATGTCTTTCTCTTGTAATTCCATTCTGCCACCCTCCCTAACTTTCCCCGAACAAATACTGCGAAAAACGTCTTTGCTAATTACAAAACATACGTAAACGTAAATAAAATTCTTGAATTACTGAATAGTTTATTTCAGTTTAAACTCTCACAATACGTGGGCATATAGATGGACATCTTTTAATTGAAACTGAAGACGTCACCTCGACAATGACATTTGTCAGGATTGTATCATATTCAGATATAAAATTTTCTGGAATTGGTAAATAAGAGGTTTCCTGTAATCACAGGCTTTTTAAGTAGTTCCAGCAAGAAAAGGCTTATTAAAGACTATGATGTAAGACACGTTTAATACGTGTTTCCTTTACCTATATTTATGGACGTGGTGCTTTTATCTTGGAAAGATTTGGAGAGAAGATTGCATATCTTTCAAACAGCTCCGGTGTCATAGTGGTTAAAGCGTCCGCCACGGATGCAGAAAGTTGCGAGTTCGAACCCAGCAGCGTCATGCCAAAGATATATAAATTGGTATTAACAGCTGTCTCTCTCGGAGCTCAGCATTAAGGGGTAAGTGTTAGAACAGGTATATTATGACTGGATGGGACAACATGCTACATTTTTGAAGCATGATGCCTCAAAGCTAAGCCTCACTAAAATATGCCACACCGCAGACATCGTAGAGACATGACTGAACAATTGTTAAAGTCAGTTACAAATCCCAAACAAATAAGCACACACACATGCATATCTTTCATTATTCCTTTATTCCGTGGTTACAGAGTACTATTCTCAGTGATGTGGTCTGCATAAGTAATAAATAAATAAATAAATAAATATATATATATATATATATATATATATATATATATATATATATATATATATATATATATATATATATATATATATTAAAATAAACCTGCAATCTAAGGGTTGACCTTAAGAATGGATTGGCATTTCCAAGACAACGAAAGGTAGACATAATGGTTAGAACATTTCTCACCATCTTGCATTCAAACTTGCAAAACGTGCGAATGATAAAAATGCTTTGTTGTGTATCTACAAATATTTAGTGAATTATCCTTACACATCTGACTATTTAAGGTGTTTAAGGATTTTTGCATGTTTGATGGCTAGTGTATATCAACTTTGATGATTATAGACTTTCATCTAGGCTTGACAGAGATAAAACTGGGCACCGAAAATATAAACATAGTCTAATTAAGTCGCTGATTCATCATGAATATTGACTGGAAGTAACAACCACAATGGCGTATGAAGAGATATATCCTTGTTAAAAATATTCTTGAAATGTGTGGTTTTGACATCGACGTCATAAATTTACAGTAAGAAGAAATGTAGAAATAAATTGTTATATATACTAATAATTGATGAAATTTAAACCTTGGGTATTTTAAAGATGGACATAAAGGGACGAATATAATGTTATATTCTCTTGTTGATGCACGGTGTGTGTGTGCGCGTGTGTATATGTTCTTTTTCCGAGAGCGTGATAATTGGTGCTCCGTTAGTAAAGAGTAAAAATCAATAAAAAAAGAAAGTATATATTGAGCGATTTCTGGTAAGTTAAGGACACTATGGAAGAATGTGTTTACTGACTTCGGACACAGCAAAACGTGTTGTTCAGCGACACATGATTTATGATGACATCTACCTTAACTACAATCTAATTGTAATGGAATATAATTGTTTGCATCTCTAGAAGGAGACTGAGAACTCTTATAAGTCTACATTTATGAAAGATTTGAAATAATATATGAATTGTTTGTACTTTAACGTCTCGCTAGAGATGGTTCCATTCTGAAATATATTAGGAAGAAGGAGCTTTGGTTTTAACTGATTTGTAGAAACGCTGTTCGCATATTTGATCTATTGCTACGTCGTCTATTAGTTTCCATAAGGATCCTTGGTCGGAAAAATTGCGCTCGTGTGTGTGTGTATATGTGTGTGTGTGTGTGTGTGTGTGTGTGTGTGTGTGTGTGTGTGTGTGTACCAGATGAGTTTCATTAATAGCAAATGCCCAATGTTTGAAGGGATATGCATGAATAATAACTATGTTGTTAATTGCATGAAAAGAATTGAGTTCTTGGGGCGATTGTCTCGATAAAATCTCCTGATATTACATTGTATGAAGATCATCGTTCAAGACGCCAGTAGCCGCGGTTGAAGCCCTAACAATAAATGATAGCGAGGTATGATCGGTATATAATCTTACTGGAATTATACATTTAATTGCAATATTATAACAAAGACACAGACACACACACATTCATACACACAGTCATAGTCTCGATAAAATCTCCTGATATTACATTGTATGAAGATCTTCGTTCAAGACGCCAGTAGCCGCGGTTGAAGCCCTAACAATAAATGATAGCGAGGTATGATCGGTATATAATCTTACTGGAATTTCTACATTTAATTGCAATATTATAACATAGACACAGACACACACACACACATTATATATATATATATATATATATATATATATATATATATATATATATATATATATATATATATATATATATATATATATATAGATGCGTGTATGTATCTGTCTCTAACTATCTATCTATCTATCTATCTATCTATCTATCTATCTATCTATCTATCTATCTATCTATCAGCAGCAGAGAGGGTGAACCCTACAACAATATATTTGCGACAAAATCGATTAAAGCCTCAGAATGCCAATGGAGCCTTCCTACGAAATCTCATATTTTAACCAAAAAAAAATTAAAGGTCCCATCTTAGCGATTTTGTCGCAAATACATTGTCATAACCACACTCAAATTGCTGCCATCTACGTCTACAAATTTTTGCGACAGAATCGATTAAAGCCTCAGAATGTTAATGGAGCCTTCCTACGAAATCTCATATTTCAACCAAAAAAAAAATAAAGACCCCCATCTTAGCGATTTTGTCGCAAATACATTGTCATAACCACACTCAAATTGCTGCCATCTACGGTCGCAAATATGTTGTCATTTCACCCTCTCTGCTGCTGATTAATACAAATTATTTAACCAAATATTTGATCAAGTCCAATACGATATCGTGACCGAGGGTCGTGTAAATTTATTGTTATAAATCCATATGGGGCAGACTGAGCATGACTAAAGTAATTTTTAAATCCATTGAAGTCCATATTGGAACACCAGTTCTGCCAAATATTTCGTAGCGTATGTGTATCAACGCCATTGAATACAGCAAGAATATTGCAGTTATCGCGAATCACTTTTGGAATTTGAGTATATCGTTGAGTGACATATATCACGTCAGTGTTTTTATGCCTACCTCGGGAAAATATTCTAGCAGGGTTCTTTTGATTATCTAACATTACATCATCGTACACTACAAGATTGTTTATGTCTCCATCGAGATCTTCTACTGATGGTGCATCATTAATATCAGTAATAAAGTCGATTACACTTTCACCTTTAATTTCTGATGCATTTTTATTATAATCTTTTAGCACTTCATAGCACCGTTGATCATCTACGGATGGGGCAACTAAATATAATCTATCCCACTTCATAAATCGCATTATCAAATTAAGCAGTAATTGTGTTTTGCCTGATCCAGATGGTCCGATTATAATGGCACGGACAGAATTCGGAAGCGCTGCGTGGTGTTTTACCGGTTCTCTTCTTTTAGTCGCTGAAAAATCAATTATATTCATAACGCTATATATAAATTATGGATCTATATTGTGTTAAGTGTAAACAGCGTACTGATACAACCGATCAGACAACCATTACAACTAAAAACAATAGACTAGCGCTTACTGGTAAGTGTGTAACATGTGGTACAAAAAAATTTAGATTTTTAAAAAAAAGCAACTCGGAGGTGATATTGCCGCAAAACTTGGAAAACTCCCCGGAACCCCATGGGCAAAATACCCCGGAGAAAAACACCTTCCAGGATATAGCTACTGTGGTCCCGGAACGAGATTAGATATCAGACTTGATGATCAAAATCAGCCCCGGCCTGGTGAGTATCCGATAAATGCTATTGATAAGGCATGTCATGCTCATGATGTTGCATATAAAAGCAATAATTTGCAACAAAGACATATCGCGGATGTAAAATTAATTCATGCCTTAAATGCTATTCCCGATAAATCCTTCAAAGAAAAATTGGCTTCATGGTTGGTCAAATCAGCTATGAAAGGCAAATTAGTGTTAGGTGCTGGTAATTGAAAACACCAGTGTTTTTATAGTATGGAATCTATTTATTATTCTCCGAAAGGATACTGGAGGGATAAAGCAGCAATCAGTAAACTCGCTAACGCTGCAAAAGTGAAAAAATCCACTGCAAAAGATTGGTTATCCAAACAAGCTATATGGCAAATTTATCTACCACCGCCTAAACAAATTAATTATTCTCATTTTGATGTTACCGTACCCAATGAAGTTCATCAGGCTGATTTATTGTTTTTACCACATGACCATGGTTACAAATACGCGCTAACTGTAGTTGATATTGCGAGTCGATTTAAACAAGCAGAACCATTGAAAACAAAGTCAGCTTCTGAAGTCGCTTCTGCATTTGAAAGGATTTATCGACGAGGTCCTCTAAGATGGCCAAATCTATTACAAGTTGATCCTGGCAAAGAATTTCAAGGTGCTGTTCTATCAACAATGAAAACTCATAGTGTTACAATACGACGGGGGCATACTGCGTTACATCGTGATCAGGCAATTGTAGAACGATTTAATCGAACTCTTGCAGAACGGTTATTTGGATATCAATATGCAAAAGAATTCATCCAAGAAAAACGATCTCGTGAATGGGTCCAAAGGTTACCGAGTGTAGTTGCAGCGTTAAATAACGAGATTACTCGAACTATTAATATGAAACCAAATATTGCAATAAAAAAAGAATATATTCCCGAACAACCGCAGCGGGTTAGCACTCAGCCACTTCTCGGTGATGTTACTGTGAGATATTTATACGAACCAGGAGAGCTTGAAGGCGGTAAAAGAAGAGCTACTGATCCTATATGGAGTGTTACTACGCATAAAATTTCAACCATAACGCGATCAACTGGTAGACCTCCAATCTACAGATTGGATTCAACTGCACCTCAGCGTGGTTTTACACGCGAACAACTACAAGTCATTCCGGACGATACTCAATTACCGCCACATGGTCTTAACTAGCTCCGTTACGTCTATTACACTCAAGACAGGTCAACATCACATTGTTTCTGACATGACCAAGACTGTTATTTTTTCTGTCTACGGTGAATTGTCGAGGGTCTTTATCCGAATACTGCCAGTGCATTATACAATTGCAACTGGCGCAGTGATTATTCTGTTGTTCTTTTAATGCAATTATTACTTCAGCATCAATATCAAATTCTCGTTGTTTTTTTTTGTCCTGCTGTTTGTAGCCAGAGAGTTTTTTATTAATGATGCTAATATCAGTGTTATCATCGTTTGCATTAAAATCATCATCGAAAACAATCCTTCGTAGTTGATTTATTCGTCGTACTCTGGACACTGCGAGATAGACTAAATTTGACCATTCAATGCGATTATCAACTATCCAAACAATTGTATCCGTGATGGTCAATCCTTGTGACGAGTGTATTGTTGTTACATAACCAAGCGTCCATGGTGATTTATCAGCGTATAATGCATCTTCTACAGTATTGATATCAACTAGCACAATATCATTTAACACTAGAATCTGTTTCTCCGTCTGGCCTGGAATTTCAACTTCAATATTCTGCTTTCGTGTATCCAATGGTCTATAACACAATGGTACTGGAAACGTTGGGAATTTTTTCTTGTGTAGCTCAAACAACTTTTTCTGAAGTGCGTCTCTGACTATCTTTCTACTTGCTACTACAAAATCATTTGGTTTCCATGTTTCCCAAAAATCATTCAAAGGTGTTTCAGAAATTATTTCACGCGCTACTTGACATTGAATTCTATCGGGTTGTAATCTAATTAGTTTTTTAAACTCACGTAACTGCTCATCGAGTGCTCTATAGTCAGTATCAATTTCTTCGTAATAATCAACAAATCCTTTTAACCAATTATGTGGACTTCTACCAACAAATGGTGGTGGTTGACCATGATCGCCGCACAATATAATTTTTGTATTATTTTGCAATAACCAATCAAGAAACATTTTTAATACATCTTCTGAAACAGTACATGCTTCATCCCAAATAATAACCGCTGGAATAAATTTCTCACCCATTCGCTCAGGAGTCCAAGCATCGCCCTTGTATCGAAAAAAACTATGATACGTGCAAGCTTCAACATTTCGTTGTTTGATCTCTCTCGCTAGTCTATGGGTTGGTGTGAGTACAATCATGGACGTTCTCTCTCGATATAATTCTATCGCACGTGTTGTCTTTCCAGATCCACCACAACCGTTTAAATAAACTGTTTTATATCTACAAATTGGATCTGATATCGGTGGTGCTTTAGACATAGATTTTTCACTGATAGAATTATCGTTCTTCAGGTAACTACTTTTAATCTCAACGTCTGCTGATTCAGAATAATCGCGTTGTATTTCTTGTTTAATTCGCCATGTTCCCCAAGTCTCTTCGCTATTAGTAAATTTAGTTATCTCTTTGATATATTTTTTATCGACATACATTGAATCAATTGCAACTCTGACTGCTATACTAGGAAATCTATTTATCATTGCAAATAAATTGATAGATGCATAACCCAGCATAGAAGCTCTCAAATGTAGATATGCAGAGCTTTCTCCATCACTGTAAGTAACAATTCTACCTAACTTTGTTTTATTGGACAAAAAGGCTGTTTTACAATTTGCGTATCTATTTTTCTCTACTGCATCTTTAATAACGAAGTCGTATTCGGCATCATCTATAATCAATCGTGAGGATTGTTTTTTAAAGTTAAATTTTTTTCCACCCTGTGTAAATTTACCGATTATTCTTCGGCCGAGATCCTTTGCTTCATTATTTCGTTGATTAAATATCTTTTTTGACCATTCAATGATGTACTCCTCGTCAGCATCAATATGTTTTCTAGACTTATCGATTATACTATCAAGACATTCTGGTTCTGGTAACCAGACATTGGTTTGTTTTCGATATGAGATAATCGCTTCGCTGACAATCAACGAAACTAACACTTTACAATCAATCATATATCGCAATAACACTATTGGTAACCACATCCTTTCAGCCATGTGTCTACCAATCCAAACATAACAACACGGATGAAGTCCTTCAGCGAATTCAAATGATACTACGCAAGCAAAACCGGTCAAATCAAAATCAGGCAGTGGTCCATTAATAGCAACGCGAGTCATTTCATGTGTGGGGTGTCCAAACCGTTTAAAATACTCACCAGCGAATCCATATCCTAGAAAACTTCCTGGATAACAGGCAACGATATCAACTGATATCATACTCTCACGATTGTACTTAACGTTCCATAGACCGCCATGATAATATTCCAAACAGCTGGATTGAACATCCTGTAAAAACTCTTTTCGTGTTGGTTTCCAATTATTTTTCTTTCTTGCAAAATGAGCTGCAACTGATGGAATTGTAAAACAATTTGTAAGTAACTGTTCGTAATCTTCAGATTTTTCATTAAAAACGCTAGCGTTTTCACTGAGACTTATTGCTAGATTTTTCATCCTATTATGTAGACTTTCAGTACGATATAATTCACCGTTAGGTTTTACAAATTGATTGAATTGACATTCTTCATCTTCAAAACTATGAAGTAGCCATACTGATACAGGGTCGTTTTTACACAAACTAGCAATAGCATCGAATAATCTTTCTTCAGTGAGAATACCATCCTTGATGAATTCTTCTGGGATATACTTCACTGTTCTGTCTCGCGGGAATATTGTAACCGCGGATGTCCATGCGTGCTTGTTATGATCAATAATTTTGATTGGAGCTCCGTTTTTATTGTATTTCGATTCGTATAATACTTCGCCAGTTATCGTTAAAACGGTTATCGGAAATCTCAACGACTTTTCCAATCTAGCTATATCGGAAATAGTTGCTCCGTTCTCTTTCACTGTTAGCTCCCATTCATCTATTTTTTTATGTCTTAGATCGGTTAATTTATTCCCACGGAGTGCATTTGTAAAATGTTCTAAGACTCTTTGTGCCACACAGTTGAGTGGTTTTTCCGCTGACGTTGACTGTTTCATTGGTGCTAGTTTTCCAATGTCAGGGTTATTTAACGGATACATCCCATAAACGACTGCTGTTTCTGGATACGCTTTTTCATAGTATGGTTTATCAATTCCAGTTAACAGCCCTGGTCTGGAATAACGGCTAACAATGACTGATGTCCCATCTTTGAGAATTGGAACAAATTTGTCTCTTATAATATATTCGCCCGATTCTAATTTGATAATGAATTTCACTCTGATAAAATACCGTTTATTGCCAAGTTGTGATAGTATCATAGCTGCTGTTTCATCATTCATTCTAGCATCAACAACACCATCAATTCTAAATGTTGACCAGGTGTGTGATGCATCATCCTGTTTAAACTCATGAACACAATCTCGTATTTTTCTAATCAGACTTCTATTAGTTATTCTCTCTTTTGGTACGTCTTCGAGAGTTCTATCAAGATTGAATTTAATATTTTTCCGAGGCTTGATTGCCGATAATCTCTTGAATTCTTCATTCATATAAATAAGACAAGTATTTAAATAGAAAAGTTTGTTTATATATAATGAATCACTGCAAATGGCTTATGATCGGATCAGTAACCCCATGCAATAAATCGTGTAGAGGTGAATTCTGTGGATATCACTTACAGAGTGTCAGAAATAATTCGACAGGCCCGTCCCCATGCATAAATTGTGGGGTGGGTGTGAGAGGAAAATCACAATTATGTATCAATTGTGGGGGTAAGCGGTTTAGAGAATTGAAACGTTATTATGATAAACGAATAAAAAACGCCATCATTGACCCTAACCATGACTCTGTCAAAGACAAAATCATAAAAACCCCTCAAGACTACATTAATAGATTTATAATTAAAGCAAATAATGAATTAGACAAATAGTATTATTATATAAATGGAGCAAGAATTCAGACCACATCCAATACTCGTTAATTATGAAATATCTCGTAATGGTGTTGTTAGACACTGTAGACTAAAGAAACCAATTGGTTTTGTTAATAATCAGGGATACTTGAAATTTACTGCTGGAGGAAAGGGATATCTCTGTCATAGGGTAGTCTTTGAGTGTTATATGGGACCGATTAAAGATGGCTGTGTTATTGATCACATTGATTCTAATATTCAAAATAACGCGATTTCCAATTTACAATGCATTTCTCAAAGAGAGAATATAAAAAACGGAAAGACAGGGACTTGTAAGTCAGTTGGAAAGAGACCAGTACAGTCATTTGATACAACGACGAATGAAGAAAGAGTTTTTCATTCAATGAATGCTGCGGGAAAATATTTTGGAATATGTATTCCTTCAGTACGAAAAGTTGCTGAAGGGATTTATCAAACAGCTATCTCAAAGAAAAATGGACATAGAATAAAGTTTTCCTATTTACAAGATAACTCTCAATAGTGAGTTATGCTATTTTAGTCATTTTTGCATGATTTTACCATTCAGATCAATTACCATAGGGCAAAACACTAAAAACGTTTCGCGCGTTAATACATATTTTTTTTTTCAATATTTATTCGCAATATTCACGTATATATGCATTAAAAGAGTAAATGACAATAACTGGAACAGCCGGAACAGCCACATAGTAAATATAGTTATTGTACCGGAACGCGCGCGTGTAAGACAAGACACTGGGCCAGGGTTCTATTAATAGATTTTTTAAAAATCCCAATTACAAAGACGGCGTTAACAGCGTTTGTATGAAAATGAAATTACTTTAAAATTACAAATTAGTGAGGTCAAAATAGTAAAATGCGCTACATGTAGTTTAGTTTTAGTGTGGCTATGTGTAATAAAATTCAGAAAAATATCATTCTCGATTCAAGAAATAGCAGGTCCTGAATTGACAGGGATCCCCATTACGGAGTTATCTTGTCATGTAAATCCATTATTACTACGATTATTTAATCGTAATATTATAGAAATTAATAAAAAAATTGCTATTATTTAACAGTTGTATTTCTTGTTTTAATGTTTTATTTAAATACTTAGCTTCCATTGAAATTACTACACAGTATTCATTATGAAATGCTAGAAAAATAAATACACACCTACACATTGACACTGCAGTATTAGTTCACCTTATATATAATATGAGCCGTAATAAGTTTGGGGCTTTAAAACGAAGCCCACTTTGCCAATTAAAACTCCCACGCCATTGACATGGTGTGGTTGAATTTTTTCAACTGCAACCAGGGTTAATTTCTTGGGTTGCTTTTGATTGGCAGATTGGGTGTAGGTCCGCCCCGTCGTTTCATGTTTGTATCGTCCTGTACTGTCCCTATCATACCATCCTATCATATAACCATCCTATATAATCGCATTGTATATATAACCTATAATCGCATTGTAAATACTCATTCATTGTAAATACTCATTCATTGTAAATATTCATTCATTGTAAATACTCATTCATTGTATATATAACCATCCTATCATTTCATTGTATATATAACCATCCTATCATTTCATTGTATATAACCATCCTATATAATCGCATTGTAAATATTCATTCATTGAATCGCATTGTAAATATTCATTCATTGAATCGCATTGTAAATATTCATTCATTGTATATATCCTATATAATCGCATTGTATATATGTAATGTATTGTTCAATGTTTGTAAAGAAATCACTTGGATTTCACGTCTAATACCCATATAACCCGCCCTTGAACTCGATTGGGGGGTTAGGGTATTGTATAAGTCTTTAATGTATGTGCCCTTTCTTGCCTCGAAACTCGAATGAGGAAGAGACGGGCATTGTATATGTTTTGTTTTTTTGTATATAAAAATATTTTAAAGATACAAATACATTAGTAATAATAATAAATGGAATTTCAAGATATTACATCTATCATCACAGAAATATCAAATTTAAGAAATCAAGGAATCGTACTTTCTGAATTTTTGAATGAAGACAGACTTTTGAATGAATTTGAACAAATTGATATACAATTGAAACATGGAAGATATGTTCTACCTAAAATGTATTCACTGATAAAAAGAATCCAAAAAGCGGTTAATGCTTCTTTGTATAACAATGATATTAATTTATTCATTCGGCTATTTAGTATAGTTGAAGCCATTAGAAAGAAACTCGGGGAACAGTACCAAGTTCGGTCAGAGATTGCTTTGAAAGTGAAATCTATAAGACGTTTGATTGATGCAAGTGAAACCGACAATTGAAAAATCGTTAGCATTTCCAATAATGACATCAGAAGCATTAAGTACCAGACTAGCCCGTGAGAGGTTAGCATTACTGAAAAAGTTTATACCAATTCGAGATAACGTGCGAGATAAACTACAACTTAGACAGCAAGCGCAGACTGACTTTTCTATTGGAAGCGAACAACTTTTTGCCCCTGTAACTAAAGCCACTAAAGATATGAAACTTGCAACAGAACGTGCTATATACGGCGACATCCCTAAAGAGGGAGCAGTACCTATTATTGATGTATTAGGAAAGATTGCTACAGAAACTGAAAAAACTCACGAGGGAATAAAACAGCTTTCAGGTGAGTTACAAACTCAGCGAGAAATACAACAAATGGGTAATATTGATACTGATGATAACCCCGTTGAAGATGCTAGTGTTTCCACTAAAAAAAGTGTTCCTTTTAGCGAGAAATTCACTGATAAAGCTATAGAAGTAATCAAACAATTTCAATTGCTGAAACCTAAAGACTATGAGTTATTTGGTGACTTTGCTGTCAAAAGTTATTATAAGAGAGGGAAATTTTTAAAAGATGAGTATAAAAAAAACACAATAAAACGAGATCAATGGGTGGATTGGTTATTTAAAATTAATAAAAATGAACCCGGCAATTTAAAAAAGGATACATTGAATTACAGAGCTTTTAAAATGGGAGTTGATGCGTATGGTTTAGAACAACAACAACAACAACAACAACGAAAAGAACAACAACAAGGTCGAGGTCGAGGTCGAGGTCGAGGTCGAGGTCGAGGTCGAGGTCAAGGTCGACAATCTCCAGAAATTCAAACTGTTTCCGAACCAGCTCCAGAAAATCAAAACGTTTCCGAACCAACTCCAGAAAATCAAAACGTTTCCGAACCAAAAAGTTCTTCAGGAGAGGGTTATGGAAGTTCTCATCATGATTCTCATATGTGTCCTAGTAATATCATTAATGATATATCACGACTTGAGGTTCTTATGGGAGGTAAGCGAGCTGGAAATAACTCAGTCGAAATAACTAATGAAGCATTTGATATTTGCAGACGATTATTCCAAGGTGGGATAATTGATATTCATACGTATCGAGAACTCTTGGATGAGTTAATGGACGGAATTCCAGGGGAATTTAGTGGTTATTATAGCGATTGAAATTTCTAATTGCTTGCATTTAGAAATTACAAAGTCATTTCAAATAAGATGATAGTACACTATAATCACAATAAACCAACAAACGTGTATGTAGTGAACTCAAGATTGCCCGTTTATAAGGCATACTACGGTGACGGCCTTGGAAATATCATGGCTGGTTTATTCACAAGAATAGCCCCAAAAGTAGCACCAATTGCTAAACAATTAGCGATGAAAGCCATTGATGTTATTCGTAATAAGGGAATTAACGCTGTTGGAGATCTTGCAGGAACGGCCTTTTCTACCGCAAAGAATAGAATAACGTCATTGGTGAAATCTAGATTCGGACGAAAACCACCACCACCGCTACCTTCAACAACAATGATGCCTGCAAATGTCAGTAAAGTGATAAATAACGCAGTGGAACAAAAACTAGCATCATTAGCAATGACTTCACCAGATAGTAGTAATATTGCAAGTATGATAGCGGGAAGTGGTCTTGGAGGAAATCGAAAAAGAAAATGATTTAGAAAAACGATACGTTTTAGTATAAATGGCATTTAAAAAAATTGCTGATCCAGCGTTTGATATGGCGGCACCGGTGAATAAAGATGATTCTAAAATTAACTATCAGTATTATGCCTATCCTGCAAGAGAGCCTAATCAACGAGGGAGAGTTGAACTTCAAGTTCAAGATACAAGTAGATACTTTTTGCCGTGTGAGGCGTTTATTGAAGTAGAAGGAGAACTTGTAACAAATGTTGCAGCTGATACGCCATATGGGAATGACCAAAATATCCGAGTTGGTTTCGTAAATAATGGCATTATGGCGCTATTTAACAGTGCAAGATATATCATTGATGGAAAAGAAATTGAATCAATAGAACAAAATGTTGATATTGCAACAACAATAATCGGACTTGCGAGATATTCTGATGATTATACAAGGTCGGCTGGTCCTTCTATGATGTTTGCTAAGGATACTTCTGAACATGCTGACCATATTCAGTTTATTAAAGTACGAACTGCGCAAGCTACTGCAGAAGCTGATCAACAACTCGCAGCTAATCTAGACCGTGAAGATAGACCAGGCGCTGAATTCGACATTTTAAAAAGGGTTAATGGTAATTTCAATCTAGGATTTGCAACACGAAATGGAACATTGAAAGGACAACATCGACGGTTTTCATGTGCAATTCCGTTACATCATATATTCGGATTCTGTAGAAATGTCAGAAAAGTCATCTATGGAGCAAAGCATACGGTTGTGTTAGTGCGAAAAGAAAATGACAATGATGCAATTTGGCATGCTAATGGTGTTGATGATGGTAAAGTCATTTTAAATAAATTGGTTCTATGGATACCCGTCTTGACACCAGCAGTTACAATAGAGCAAGAATTACTATCGTTTATGGACACAGGTGGAAAATCATTGCTAAGTTGGCTAACAACAACGACTGATACGAAGCAGGATAATGTAAATGGCACATTTACATGGCACTTAGCATCAAAACAAGGTGTTTCAGCTCCACGTCATATCTTTATAGCGTTACAGGATGCAAATCGAGTGGGTCGACAATTATCTAGTCATATGATATTTGATAAATTAGGAGTAAGTGAAGTTTCGTTGAGAATAAACGGACAACAAGAGCCAGCAGAGATTGTACATCTTAATTATGAAAACAACAACATAGCTCGTGTATATCATAGAATATTGTCGTATATGGGTCGTGATCAAAATGTTGATACTGGTTTGCAAATATCGCAAATTGATTTTGAAAAACACTATCCGATTTATTACTTTTCATTGGAACATCTTGACATGATGAGACAATCTGTTGTTGATATATACTTCCAAGCTCGGGTACAACGCCCTGCTGGTATAGCCGATTATAGAGCAGTTGCTGTCATTCTCAGTGATAAATCAATGTTGTTAGAAGGAGTTGGCGGACGAATGAGACTTATTGATGCACCAGTGGAAAACATGTAGTTAGGATTTTCACAATAAGATCAATTGAAAGTGTAAATTACATTTTAGAATAGAATGACATATAGTATTGTTAATGTCCAGTTGACTGATGGTCAGGTCAAGAAATTGAAATCAAAGTCGGCTAAAGAATGTGGAACTACAATAACGCTGAAACCCACTCAAATGTCCGGTGGTGCACATAAATTATCACTGACAGATCGTCAAATAAAACATTTCAATGATGCGCTAAAGAACAAACGAGGAGTTCAAATTGATTTTTCGAAAGCAGCAATCGCCAGTATGATAAAATCGGGTGGAATATTCCCGCTGTTAGCTGCTATTCCAGCATTGATTGCAGCGGCTGCCCCAGCGGTTGCGAAGGCGGCAGCGTTAGGAGCCGTTGGTACTGCTGCAGGAATGGCCCTGAAAAAAGCTACTGGGAAAGGCTATAAAAAAAAGGAAAGGGTCTAAGACTACCAGGAACTCCACACAATTGGTACAAGGGCACGGGCCTAAGAATACCAGGAACGGCTTATTAGTGGAAAAATCCCTTGGATTTTCACCAATGTCCAATTTTGATTTAATTGATGCTGTAAAATCATTATCAATAAAAAACTTTAGAGGGGTTTTCATGAGAGATCAATTACCGTCAAAACCAATGAAAAATGAAACGGGTATTATCAATCTCGATAACAGCAGCGGAAAAGGAACTCATTGGGTCGCATATGCAATTGATCCACGTGGAATTGTCTATTTTGATTCATATGGATTAGCTCCACCAAAAGAATTCATGCGATATGTATCCACAATAACAAAGTCATCTCCAATTTTTTATTCCACGCTACCAACACAACAGTTAAATGATCCACCGATATGCGGTCGTGAGGTATTAAACTTCCTTGCAGAGATATCTAAATTTCCAAGAAAACCACCACAAGTTGTTGTTAATGAATATACTAGCAGGCAATGGCAAAAACGATAGCGTTATGATTTAGAAAAACGTAGCGTTTTCGTATAATGATTGATATTTGGGGACGACCTTTATCAGAATCAAAAAAAAAACAGAAACCGATAGCAAATTCGCTGTCGAAAGTGTAAAAAAAATAATCGAAGATGAAATCGCCGAGACATTAAATTTGTCAAGTGTAGATCCTGGGGAAATAGTTGTATTTCAAGATCGCCAGGGCAAATTGAAATCTAGTAATGTTTCATTGGATGATGTCTTAATACGAAGACGTGACGTCGTTGAAGATACAATAGTGTTATATTCAAATGATGGAAAACTCAAACCAGGTGTATTTGTTTCTACAATCACAGATGCATTAAAAAATTTAAATGAAGAACTTGAAAAACATATAACAACATATACTTCCCTTCGTAGAAATATTATCAATAAATTCTTTGGAACACCAGCGGTAACCTCTCCATCTCTCGCTGAAATTAAATCCAATTTTGATGAAATTAAAGCTAGTATTAAAAATATTAATGATGCTGGATTTAGTATTATTAGAGATAGCATTAATAGTATTAAAAAATCTATCGAGGATATTACAAAATTTAAAACAGACAATCTTCCGCTACTTGAAAGAATAAAGATTCCTCATGAGAGAAATATCATAAATATGATATACACAGTTCTCTCTGGATCATTAGATTGGGAACCTAAAAAGAATACAGTAACCCTCACTGTGTCAAACAAGGGTATTTATCGATTAACAATAGTGTCACTGAATCAGTTTAATATATCATCATCGACTTCATATGGATACAACAACGTGATTTCAACGACTATTGACGTGGGTGAATACAAACGGTTTACAATAACAAGCACTGATCCTAATTTAAATAAGACATCATTTGTATGGTACATGGAGTTTGTAGCTGATCTAAATTAGAATTTTAAACAATTAAAAACCACTTGAGGTTTTAAAATAATATGATTCCATCATCGCAATATCGCTATGATACCGTCAAAGACTTCTTAACAAAACTCAAAACACTCATTGATGAATATGAAATAAAAATTAAAAAGTATCGCAGGAGAATTACCGCAATTGATGTTACAGTATACTCGGTATCTGGTATAATGGCCGGTGCTGGTATTATACTATCTTCAGTAACAATGGTAGCTCCGATTGCTGTCCCAATTGCTATTTCCGCGGTGACAACATTTGCTGGACTTCCAAATGCTATTACTAAAAAAATATCATCGTGTTCTCAAGAAAAACTTAACGACTATATAGTAAAACATCAAGCAGTATCTAACGGTTACTCACAATTATCCTCGTTGATGTCATCATCGATTGATGATACGATAATTACCGAAGACGAATTCTCCGCGATGATACGTATTTATGATACTACGATTAAAAACGCTAGCGTTTTTTCATCTATTGCAAAATTAGACATTGTGAATAATAATAATAATGTCGCAAGAGATTCAACTACTTCAGCGGATAGCAGAAAATACCACTCCGCGGAAAACAAGCATGATATCAATATCGTCAACAAACCCTAAATTCAGTGTGAATTTTCCCTCACCTGTTTCAGTAAAGGAAATCGCGTTGGCAAAATTACGAGTGTATCATAGTTGGCCTAATATTAGATCGGTTTCATTTGGCGGTCAGAGACCTAATAATTCTCTGGTATTTGCATATAGGAATAAAAAAGATGACACTCCAGATTGGAACGTTGTTTCAATACCAACTGGGTCCTATCAAATTGAGCAAATTAATAATGAATTACAACGTAGAATAAAATCCATTACTAAAAAAGAATCAAAAATTGCGATAACAGTTCATGAACCAACACTGTCATCTACAATTGAAATAGGCTCTCCTGGGTATGTTGTAGATATTTATAACAGTTCAATAAGAACAGTATTAGGATGGCCCGAAGATCCACCTAGAAGTGCTGGTAATTCCACGCCCGAGCCTGTAAAATCTGATTACGTCACTGATGAAATAGGACCTGAAAATCCATCAAAAGGATATAAAACCCTCCTCGATATAAACTTTACAAAAAGATATCGACGTAAGAATGAATATGGTAAAGATGAGTGGTTAACTCCATTTTTTAATGATTATATCCCACAGGAAGGTGAAATTCTGGAAATACATGAAACAAGTCCAGCAATGGAAGATATTGAAACTTTTATCTTCGAAAAAATGAATGATGATTTTAAATTGTTATTACCATCGTTAAGATCCGGTCTTCTCACACAAGCTGAGTTCATTAGTGTAGTCTCCGCGGGTAATAAAATCATCGATGACATGGAAATATTTAATTCGAGGATTACTAATCTCTTCACTGATGAAAATAACCCAATTTCAAGAACTAGCTCAGCCCGAGATTATAAAAAAAATATAAATGAAAATCCAAATTATAAACTCCCAGGATATAACGCACCTGAACTAAAAAATCAACTCAGAACTGCCATCAACGAAGGATTTAATAAAATCTATCAATCATGGAAAGATAGCCAGCCGAAGCCTATTATCCTCACTCATAATAATTCTCCCGACGGCGACGGTAGACATATCGCACCGAACAATGTGGATATTTCATCGGTGATCGCACTTAATTTAACGTGTGATGTAATCGAAGGAAGTTATCAAATTAATATGGAACAATCAAATCAAGCCCGACAGGGTTACATTCTTTATTCATTTGCACCAACAGCACCCCCCGGATTTTTAATTGTTGAGAATCCGACTAATCCAGTCTATATGCAATGTCAAAATGATTCACTAACCAGAATTAATTTTACACTCACCGATCAGTCAAATAATTTAATTGATCTACGTGGTGAAGTATTATCGATTAGTCTGTTTGTGAAAAGCTAACAAATAATTTGTATTAATCAGCAGCAGAGAGGGTGAAATGACAACATATTTGCGACCGTAGATGGCAGCAATTTGAGTGTGGTTATGACAATGTATTTGCGACAAAATCGCTAAGATGGGGGTCTTTATTTTTTTTTTGGTTGAAATATGAGATTTCGTAGGAAGGCTCCATTGGCATTCTGAGGCTTTAATCGATTCTGTCGCAAAAATTTGTAGACGTAGATGGCAGCAATTTGAGTGTGGTTATGACAATGTATTTGCGACAAAATCGCTAAGATGGGGGTCTTTATTTTTTTTTTGGTTGAAATATGAGATTTCGTAGGAAGGCTCCATTGGCATTCTGAGGCTTTAATCGATTCTGTCGCAAAAATTTGTAGACGTAGATGGCAGCAATTTGAGTGTGGTTATGACAATGTATTTGCGACAAAATCGCTAAGATGGGGGTCTTTATTTTTTTTTTGGTTGAAATATGAGATTTCGTAGGAAGGCTCCATTGGCATTCTGAGGCTTTAATCGATTCTGTCGCAAAAATTTGTAGACGTAGATGGCAGCAATTTGAGTGTGGTTATGACAATGTATTTGCGACAAAATCGCTAAGATGGGACCTTTAATTTTTTTTTGGTTAAAATATGAGATTTCGTAGGAAGGCTCCATTGGCATTCTGAGGCTTTAATCGATTTTGTCGCAAATATATTGTTGTAGGGTTCACCCTCTCTGCTGCTCTATCTATCTATCTATCTATCTATCTATCTATCTATCTATCTATCTATCTATCTATCTATCTATCTATCTATTTATCTATCTATCTATCTATCTATCTATCTATCTATCTATCTATCTATCTATTTATTTATCTATCTATCTATCTATCTATCTATCTATCTATCTATCTATCTATCTATCTATCTATCTATCTATCTATCTATCTATCTATCTATCTATCTATCTATATCTCTCATTCTCTCTCTCTTTATATATATATATATATATATATATATATATATATATATATATATATATATATATATATATATATATTAGAAATTTCAACCCTTGCATGAATCCTACTACAAGTCTCATTGTTCCCTTTGAATCGTCCAAGGATTTCCATATATCTATTGTAGTAAACTAAAAATTCCAAACGTGTCCATACTATACATAATTATTATCTAAATCACTAATCTCCCAACTTCACAATTGCCTGTCAAACTCACAACTGCACTGTTTCTCTTCATTACAGTGAACAATACACGATTGTCTAATACAAAAATTATTTTCTTTCCTTAAAACCGATTCACAAATCCTTTTCAACTAGAATGGAGTGCCCGATTGCTAATAGTTTGCAAATTTATCAAAAATGTTAATTGTATTTGATCTTAGCGAAGAACGCACTAAACAGTATTTTCAGTAAATCTGTAATGTGACGATTGTAAGCTATTTGCTATTTTAGTAAGAAATATACCTGATCCAGGCAAGCTGGCAGCAGGTCCTACATAAGTCAACCAAGAGTTACTATTTTTAATACTCGAAACTGATACCAATAGAAGAAACTGATACCAATAGAACACATGTGTTACTAAGACAGCAACGGATCATTTACTTCCGAATGTTGACTGGGATTGCAAAACAGTTATCTTCGCAACATGTAGATCTGCGAATCCTTACTCCTGAGGACGATTTAACTTTACTTGCTCGTCATAAAAGATGTTTTCACGTCAAATAGTATACAATTTTGCAACAGATGATAGAACAATAGAACATCAACTTGACATAAGCGTTGATTATTGAGAGTCTGATTTGGAAAGATATTTCTCAAACTGAGCTATTTGTCAGTCGCTTGGAGCAGACGCCGTAAAAAAGAGTAGTCACATGGCTTTAATATAGCATAGATTAGTTTCGTAAAATGCCACCCCCCCCGTCTAATTTCTTAACAAAAGGCATACTCTGGATGTTACAGTGTGTAAGTTTTTAGTTCTTTGAGATACTGATATTTCTCTGTAGGTGTTTGTGCATTTGCTAACACTTCAGATAACAAGGACTTTGGTCTTCAAGTCTTTGAAATTGGGAAAACATAAATCGAAGTCGTTAATCACGCAAGAGTTGTTTGATTTGCTGGGTAGTTTGTGTGTATGTGTGTCGCATTTGTCTCTGTGTGTGTGTGTGTGTGTGTGTGTGTGTGTGTGTGTGATTAGAGTTATATCGTAGCTTTAGGCTATTTTCAATCATATCGCTAAAGTGTCTACAGTCTGGCAGCTTATATTGATGTTTAGCATCATGCCACAGGCATTGGGCAACGCATCCCACCCAGTTATATTACATTGACATCACTCCGACGAATATTAACACTTACCTCTTAATGCTGAGCACCATGCGAGGCAGCTTCTAGTACCACTTTTACAAGTCTTTGGTATGAATCGGTTGCGGTTCTAACCCGCGACATCCCGCATTCGAGGCAGACGCTGTAACTGCTTCTGCCACCAGAGGGGTAACTGCTTGAAATTTACAATATTCATAAATTCGCTGCATATACCTGAAATACACAGTGCATAATTAAAAAAGGTATATATATATATATATATATATATATATATATATATATATATATATATATATATATATATATATATATATATATATATATATGCGTAATATAATCTAAATGCGCAAAATAAAATAAAAGATTCGCATCAGAAGATAGTCTTATAAGTACGAATTCAGAAATATGTGTGAGAGTGGCTCCAAATTATGTTTCCTATTTAATAGGAACTCAACACATAGTCGTTGTCAAATGATAGGTTTCCACAAACACTACAGTCTTTTCCTGAAATCACCTATTGTCCATAACCAAGAAACTAATTTTACAACTTCATGGTTTTTCTCTTGTTTCACATGTGTTCGCGTCATTAGTGTGCCTTTTGTAAGCGAAATATAATTACTTCATGAGATGCAATACAAAACACGCCCAAACACGCAAATAATTATTCCTATCTCAAATTAATTACTCAAGACGTACGTCTAACATATTCTTATGGCATGATGAATTACAGTTATCTTAGTTTTTACATTCAGGTAAGTTTTACGAGTCTAGGCCTTCTGTAAATAAAATAACACTAATAAATATTTACATCGTTATCCAAAATAATTAGACCTACCGCAATATATAAAAGCGTTAAGTATATGAGTTTTTATAAATACTGCACCTAACAGGTGAAAAATTGAAGACTGCTCAATGCTTGAAGTTAATATAATGTGAAACATTACGTCTATTTCGCTCTTAAAGATTAGAAACTCCGATATCCGCTGTGTACGAATAGAGTGAGGTAGGACGGCAAGAGACAAGTATTTCCGGAATTAAAGAACCCATTCTGTGATTTCTAATGAGATTTATAATGCACACCATCACGCTAGTGGTAAAATAGAGGAAGCATACTAATATTATCAGCATATACAATGTAGTCGTGAATATTAAATATTTGATATCTAGTCCCAAGGTAATTCCAAACAACAACTTACGTAAAGTCCCTGTTCACTTTCTCATGCAGTGTACTTAAGTTATATTTTAACACAATGTTAATTAATATGGCATGATCAATACACACACAGACACGCACACACACGTATATATATATATATATATATATATATATATATATATATATATATATATATATATATATATATAAATATATATATATATATATATATATATATATATATAAATATATATAAAGGCTTTTGATGTGCAGTGCCTTGTTAATTGATTTGGCGATTGTTATCTAGTGAAGGACGTCCCTCGATATTCTTGCCAATTGTTAGTAGAATATAGACAGAGAACTAAGCGAGAATATTGAGAAGAGATAAACAAATACGAGCCATCGTAAACAATAAAAAAATAAAACTTAATTGATTAATGAACTAAAACAAAATTGCAATTTCAATCCAACAGATTTACATTAATGGTATTTAATGGCAGTGTTAAATTTACAGATTTGTTCATAGTAACGAGAGGTGATAGGAGTACAATAGCTACGCCGTCTTGCATAACCTGGAGTCTTATGCTTTAAGTTAGGTATACCCCAAGTCTATTGTGTGTACTTCTTCCTCTCACCCTTTCTATTCTGGCACCTCTGTTTTCTGATATCCCTCTTAGACTGTATTCATTGGATTCTCGAGAATGGATATAGGAAGCTGTTTCCTTAAATGACAATATCATGCCTAAATTGTTCCATATTTTCACCACCTCTCGACATATAAAATCTCTCGCTTTCATTATCTCAGAATCATCCATACTGCATAAATTCTGACCTAAAGTGACCTTACCATTAAAGGTACTTACAAATGACCCTTGTAACATACATTCCTAAATACATCCAATTCTGGCTTAATTAGATCTAGCATGACAGTAGCAACTAACACGCAAGCTGTGTATATAAACACAACTCACCGTATATATTAGCATACAATAATATACGTCTTCTTATAGCTAGCTACTATACGTCTTCTTATAGCTAGATACTCAATTCCACTCAACTGTCAGACTCTGATGCAGGAGGTTGTGGGTTCGTTCCTCAGTCGAGTCATACCAAAGAATTACAAAAATGTTACTAACAGCCGCCTCTCTTGACTCTCAGCATTAAGAAGTTAGTGTTAGGACTGGTCGGCCTGGTGTCAGGATAATGTGACTGGGAGGGACATCATGCTACATATCTGCGGAATGATGCCCCAGTGCTAGACATCACTATAATTTTTAATCAAAGATGAAATAGAGAAATATCAAATCCACACACACACACACACACACACACACACACACACATATATATATATATATATATATATATATATATATATATATATATATATATATATATATATATATATATATATATATATATATATATATATATATATATATATATTTGGCTTTGATATTTCTCTATTTCATCTTTGAAGGAAATATAACACAAAGGACTTTAAGCGTTCGATATTTATACTTTTCCAATAGCGTTAGATCGGTGTGCACCCCTCAACCATAATATCATTCGAGATTTATTAAATTACTAAACACTTTTCAGAAAATAATAGAGACGCTATGCCTCCCCATCTCACTCCACCCCCTTCTCTGAAAAAACAAAATAATAAAACCGTGGTGTCCAATCTTTTAAAACTACATCACAAGTTTTCAGATATTTGTATGAAATTGCAGGATAGCAAAAACAATTTTTAATAATAATAATAATAATAATAATAATAATAATAATAATAATAATAATAATAATAATAATAATAATAATAATAATAATAATAATAATAATGATAACAAGCCTGCTTATATTATGCCTTGCATTGCTGTTAAATGTTAAACACGTTAAGCCACGGATCAAACAATCTTGACTATCGATGATTTTTTTAAAGATTCAGAATATTGTTTCCTTCTGATTTAGTGACTGGTTTTTATAGCACCTTAGCGGTATGGGATGGAGTGGGGTGTGGTGGGGTGTTGGGTGGGGTGGGGTAGGGTGGGGTTGGGTGGGATGAGGTGGGGTGGGAGTTTGGGTGAGGTTGTGGGTTTAGTCGGCTTGATACCAGCCTGCATTAAGACAATGTACCTTATCATGTGCATTAGTGTGTTCTGTTTTCCTTGACATTAACATTGCTGGGGTGAATCACATTGACTTATTTCCAAAATGCTGCAAAGTTTCGACAACTGAGGAATGAACGGATTAAAATCATTCTGAGAGAAAGTTGAACCTTTCTGGGTATTTACTTTACGGGTTCACTGGTGGGGTACGAATCGTAATGGTTCTAATCCAGTTTAACATATCCATCATGAATGAACATGATTTCAGACACTTCTCACAAAGAACTTAGTTCTTCGCCCTTTCAAGTTTAGTTAGCTAATACTTCAAGTTAATTTTCTTTGCTGGAACCATCCGCGCTGAATTATGATCAATCTTTGTACGGGCAATCGAGAGTTAATATGGCCGGGGTACTTTACTTGTCTCAGCATAATATAACTGTCCCAATGCTGATGTGCCATTAACCAAACCAAACCCGGTGATAACAAATTTTGGTTGGTGCAATTCGCAGATTGGATATTTGGTTTCCTATAACCCGAATCAATGTTCAGCTATCTTTCGATGACCATAAACTCATAGCAAACTTTACATGCGTTGGTCATACATCAGGCTCTCTGTTTGTTGCATTACTAGTCACTATTGCAACTATTCATTCACTTGGTGATACCTTTCCTTTGCCATGTGATTTTGAAACGGCTTTTCTAACATACACACCACGTGTAGCTCATGTAAAGATCAAAAGGAGATATTGAACTGAACACTTTAAATGTAGCTGATAACAAAATCAAACCCATTTTGTTCGCAAAGTAGCAGCAATATAAAACCAAAATATGTAATATCAAACTTCAGAGAGGTCATGCAGCTCTGCAACTGCTATACGTACATGTTGTGTTCCTTTTAAACATAGTTCATTTTAAATAATGATCTCTTACCTCAGAATAAACCTTACTCCAACAATCAAATAGAAGTTAAAATGGAAAGAGGAACAAAATGAATATGGTTTCACACACTTATATGTCATCATAAGCAACTGATATTTATATTTGGTAAATATTTGTTAAAATTTCATTCATTAAAAAGGAATACCCACGACAATCTATCAAAATGAATATATTTTAATGAATATTGCAGTAATTAACTGAGTGGAAGAATTATGACCATAACAATGTATTTTTGTAACGTTAAAGAGAAACGATTTAAGTTTGAAGAATCCTCCTACGTTGTTCCTAAGTATTTGCAAACAGATATGTAATTATATGCATTGTGTAAGCCTATCAGCACACAATAAAGTATGCCTCAGACGATTAGAATATGCATCATGATGTAGATCACTGAAGTTCTTGCTTTTTCTTGTATACAGAAAAGATCTTGTACTATTATCAACTAAAACGTTTGTTGGCATGTGTGATGTCTTAGCCTGTGTTTTCTTGTCAATCTGCAAGCGAAACATGGATGGTGTGCATGCACCATATCCGGAAACAAAATCATTTCATATGGGCTGCATGTGCAAAATGATGAGAATCAGATGGCAGGAGACGGTCCCAGATACTGGAGAAATATTTAAAGCATCAATAGTTTCTAGTTTGCACAAATATAATAAATATTCTCCCAGCTATGTATAACATTTGTCTGCGATATATTCCGGTTATTGTCCTCACTTCATATTGTTTTACACAGTTTCCTGTATTTTTAGCAATAAAACCTATTTTATGCATGCAATAACAATCCATGCTTGTTCCACTTATTATTAAGAGCTGGATGTATTTTGTGTTTTAATGCTATCATTAGTCATGATACCTTGGTTTCTCAGAAAACATCGATCTGACAAAATTTGTATATGTGTATGTGTTTGTGTGTATGTATGTGTATGTAATTATGTGTGTATGTGTATGTTTATGTGTTATGAGCGTATGTGTGTATGTATGTGTGTGAATGTGTGCATGTATGTATGTGTGTATGTGTATGTGAGTGTTTGTATGTGTGCGTGTGTGATTTGGATTTTTAACGTGACGTTTAAACAATTTTCATTCATATCGCTACGATGTCTGCACTGTTGCAGTTTATAGTAATGTCTAGCACATGGGCATCAAGCCATATAAGTATAGCATCATGTACCATATGGTCACATTATTCTGACACCAGGCCGACCAGTTCTAACGCTAAGCTCTTAACGTTGAGCACTTAATGATGCAGCTGTTAGTACCATTTTTATAAGTCTTTGGTATCACTCGGCCTGTTTTTTTAATCCGCGCCCTCCCGCATCCGAGGCAGTCATTCAAATCACTATGGCACCTAACACCTAAGAAGTCCAATCCCATATAATATTTAGGTAATCATTGGGGTGTCTCTGTTGTTTTACAATGCGCAATTTGCAGTTTAACAATGATAAAGAAGACCATCTAAAAATATTTTCTTTTCAAGGGATCTCATAAACAAGGACGTCAGTTAAATTAAATTTATAAGCAAGCTGTCCCATGAAAAACACAAAGGTATTATTGTCATATAAGGCACAGTGCTTTTATCATTTTTGCATGTAATATAGAAGATTCTATATATGCATATTATATTAACTAAGCAAAGTGAAGAATGGTCACATGTTCACCTTCGTTGGTTCATAGAATGATAGTGAAGGATAAATAGATGAGATAAAACGTTTCGTGGAGGCCTTGACTTTATTTCACTGGAGTATAATTGATGTATCTATCTAGGATTGGTGACCCAATAACATGCACACAACCTCATAATTGTCATTTTTTTACTGCAAAAATGTCCCAAGTCGCGACAAGATATTACACATAGAAACTGCTTGTGACAGTAACATTGCAGAACCGATCATGTCTTCAAAAATATAAACAACCCAACGTTACAATATATTGTCGAGTACAGATTTAATGGCAACATATCAAATCTGTAAGAATGACTAAAAGAGAGAAGCAGAAGCATGATGACATGATAATTATAGTTCAGTCTGGTGGCCCTAATGACTAAACATATGGAATAAACAATTACCTTGAAACAAAACAGATTTAAAAAAGGTCATGGCAGATAAACAGCATGAGAATTTAAAATACATTTGTAAAGAGATGATTTAATTATTTGATGGAAAAAAAAACATTATTTGAACGAAAAATCTACGATATAATGAAGATATAAGATTGACAAAGACGCACTTGCAAAATTTATTGATTATTTACATCATTCAATGATCCTTTATGTGATATCTTGTCATTTTGAAAGTATCGGGGTAAAAGTGTGTTTTAAGGGCAGCACTCAGACACAAAGTGTTTGGTACAAATAGTGAAACATATTTAGTTGGAGTTCTATTTGAACCTCGAATCAGTGCACGAGATGCAGGCCAAGTTTACCAAACCATTGATTGCATTTTGAAATTGTAGGCTGCAACAGTTAATATTTTAAAGCAAGACAATTCCTAATGGGAAAGGATAAATATACTTAGTTTAGCTACTGTTTATTACATTTGTAAGAGAGAAGTAATAAATTAAAAAGGTGGGTGACTATGCTGTTTAAAAGGATAAAACATCATTGAGCCTGAAAACATAGACCTCCGGCTATTAAAAAATGAAATATTTTTTTAATATAAATAAAATATATTTGATCTTTTATGCCTTTTCCAGTTATGCCATTAACCTTTTAACCCCGATACATCTGCAAAACGACGCTGATGAAATTGTAAACATGCCACTCAGCAAGGATTTCATAGTCGGTAGTCTTAAAATGAAGGGAAATAAACAATACTCAAAAGAACAGTTAGGTCGATAAACAACTTTATATTCATGAGATTTCACTGACAAAAGCAGGCTGAAAATGATAGTGATTAAGCATTTAAAGAGATCATGAAACATTATAATCATGACATTGGAATATCTGAGCGAAGAAATTTACATATAAAACATCAATAGTTTAATGAAACAGCAATCCAAATGATGGAGATTATATTTCCTCACAAATCACGAAAACTACCAGGACAATAATGGTAAAATACAAAATGATGGCGAATACCAAAAGGAAATCGAGGCCTATCGTATTCATTATGTAGATAACAACACTTATATACTTATCTGGCCCTGACTCAATACATACCAGTAAAGAATCTTTCGATACAAAATATAAGAAACAAATTGTATGTGTAAACATATATTTGAAATGCATGATCATAACGATATTCAACGATATTGATTCCAAATTAGAAATTGATATGAAGATGACATTACATTTCCGTCATAATTGTAAGCTCCTAAATAATGTAGCGAACAAAGTAATACATTTTTTAAATGATTACTAGTGTACATAACTATCCATAACAGAACTATTGTTATAACAAAGACAAATTTGTCATTCACAAAGTAAGCAAAAATCATTATATATAACTAGGATTAACACTGAAAATTATAAACAATTCAATTCCATGAATAACAGTCTTGGATGAAATCTTATATTAAACTGGAGCCAACATTGAGAAAAAAATATTAAGGACGTCAAGAAATACTTTATAAAAATGGGAAATATGAATGCATTCCGAATACAAATGGAAATTCTCAAGTAAAGAACAAATGTGATATTAAGAGATCAACTGTGATATTAAGTATCGATGTTTTAAATGTTTTACAGAGATATCGCTCGCAAGAGAGTACTGGTTCATTTAAAAACAAATTCAAACTATCCAAAATCAATTTACAAAGTTAAAGATACGCAAAATGTTGGTGTATGAATTGTAGTAAAAGTTGGATAACAGATCCGGTGTTAAAATGAGGTAATGTATGACAAATGCTGATCACATCTGCCATGAAACAGACAATTTGACATGAAGGAACATATCAACTGCGATGACACTAGAGATTATTCAAAGGTGAACCTGTTAGATATTCTAAAATTAATGAACAGTTCGTGACCTTCGTCAATGATGAGTTCAGCTGTGTTCGACTTAAAGAGATCTTTTGGAATCTCAACCAAATGATATTCAAAACTTATTTCTCTACACGGTACACTATATAGCTCTGTACCATTATTTTTTCATGCGAATGTCGTTCACAATCATTCTAAATAAATTATCTACCAGAGCACTGATAATATCTCATTTGACGTTCATATCAAACGACACAATAAACTATTTTTGGAGCTTCGTTTGTTTTCAACGAATGTAAACTCTATTCAGATCAAATACTATAGGAAGTGTTTTTGACAGATTTATGCGTTGAATTTGAATAATGTACCTCCTCTATGAAGAGGTATACAACTATAGTTCAGTGTCATTTTTATTTTCAGTCAGCTGTCCATGTGCAATATGCACACCAACACACATCAAGATAGATTTCAATTGGGCATAATCACTGACAAAGTATTATCTAAATCATGTAGGCATTCAACACCGACTATTTCAATAATGGTTTTCATTCTTTATGATTTGATTATCACCACCTTTAATTAGCATATATTTACTTCATTTGGATTCTTATAATTCCACATTCCTTTGGAAGGTAATTTTGACGCCCCAGAAGTGCACACGGCAAAATCAACGTTAAACTACATAGACCGTTTTGAAGCAAATGAACCTAAAGGTGTGATATAGGACAATCTGGATTGAATATCACGAGGTGTGATTTCACATTAATGTTTACGCATATTGATAACAAAATTGTACTATCCTATTTTCAGACTATTCCATTAGACGTGTTTTTTCTTGACCCATGGCCACCATTGCAATTAATCATATACATCGATAATTTTCGTCTGTCAGTTTCTTGGTGATATTTAGGGTGCAGAACATTCAATTATCAAGATTGAACAGACTTTGGTTAAAAAATTTAAAAGAAGTATATATATTTAATATTCATGACACGTATGAATTTTACTATAAATCAGTCTACATATAAATAAATTTTGTACTAATGATTATAATTGTTATAATCATCAGGTTAGAAAACCCACACGATACCAGATTCAGTATATATAGATTACTGTTGTCAACTTCATTATGTAAATATAACATTGTATTTCGTTATTCTAAAATGAACTAATAAAGTGTATGCGTAAGTACATATCCATTTTTCAGTAACAAATTTGTCTAGTAGACATCCGTGTGATGTGGTAAGTTGACTTTAATAAATTGAAACAATAAGGTATAAAACTTCTTTAATGCTATTAGGTCAATAGGGAATAATTAGTCACTTCAATGGCATTTTGTAAATACGCAAAAAATGGAGCACAACATAATATTGTATCGGAAAATCAGTTTTAATGTATTTGAAGTTTCTTTCGGGAACATTCTCTTAATCTTGAGAATGAACTGAAACCGTATATGGTAATAGATTATGCACTAACAGTATCCTTTGTTATCCTCATTTAGCGGTGGATAGTTTCCTGCACTGTAGTGATTTGTTTTGTACTGGCTTTACTACAAGAGACAAAATTTAGAAAAAAGTAAACATTTGCCATTCAAAACAATATAACTTTAGTCGAGGCCATATTAAATGTATTCATATCCCGTCGAAATAATTATCTCAGTAATGGCATATATAATTTTAATGAAATCCAGACACCTTTTAGATGAAAATAAGTACGTGCTTACTCAATATGTTGTTTTCAGCATAAACGAGCTTTTCGTTCTTCTGGCTTTGGTTTCCAGTTTCACAGACAAAGATTTATATGTTAAGGTAACAAAGATATATATGACTCAAGCACGACTGTATGGGTGTATGTTTTTGTGGTCAGAATCTAATCGTCTATCGCGGAGAGGCTGGAGGAAGTTATGGTGTACATTCCTATAAATCTTGTCTCAATGGTTTGATAAGAATGTTTTTTAATATCAAGTACCATCGTATATTTGGATGATTGTGGTGTTTAGAAATTAATTGAACAATATTATTATGGGATATGACATATATGCAACAGTAGGGAAACACTGATAAGAATAAGAAGGTGCCCTTGGGTGCAGTACAAATGCAAAACAAATATCAGTCGGTGTTCATATGCTATATTATTAGTTTGTAATAAATATTACCAGGATTGCCAGTGAATCAAAACTTCAGTTGATGTCATATAAAGTACGAGGTATTCCACGAGCATTAATTTACATGAAAGCGTTTCACAATTGCTCACAACGAAGTTCTGTGCGACGTTACCTTTGGTGTTTCTGAGTTCACATAACGTATCGAACAATTTTGTTAAAACGTATACCTTGGAGAAATATCACGATTCTTATTTGTCTTATTACTATAAAATGTAGAATACAACTGATGTTTATTTCATTGTCAACTATTGATTGCTAATTAGTCTATATATTGTTTCCATGACGTGACAAGACGTGACAAGACGAGGCAAGACTTGACAAGACGCGGCAAGGATACGCCTGAAGACTATTCAGCTGCCTATGAATCCATAAATTCGCGCTTATAAATAGCATTTTTATTTAGATCTCAATTACTCCCAAGTAGGCCTACCAGTATTTGTTGAGCTTATGTGTTCAGCCAACATCATTAGCTAAAAGAATGTATGTAGGCTTGTTTCATTATTTTATTTCGAAGGAATAAATCTCTCATTCGCATACCATAACGAAGGATAAGCCATCTGTACCCTTTTTCGATGGTTTAAAACTTCATCGAGGTTTCAAATGCATGCCCCCGGGTGGCCGAGTAATGTAATTTACTAGCCTTTAAACATCACTGACATACAACCTATGACACATGGATTGTATTCTCGTGTTCGGCCAACGATTGGCCGTAGCTTCTATTGGGTCGTTTGTTTCTCATGGTATTTTACGAACTTTTTCCTCCACAATATATACTGGCCGTCATATATTGCCTATAATGTGCTGAAAAATTACGTAAACCTATTGCAACCAACCAACTAGTTATGTTTCAGTAGCACAAAGTCAAGCGTAAGGTCATTCAAATATGTTCAGCAGACTATATTATTTAGCTGCATTTTCCACACTTGAAGGAATCTTCAGTTCAAACATTTTATTTTTCTCCTTTAAGGCAACATATAATTGACCGTTCCACCAATTAACGCGTCCTGCTTTATACCAACATCTACTCCACTGTTAATCATCACATGTTTAAAATGGAAACCAAAAATATGATTATAACATATTACGTGAACATATTGTTGTGGTATTAGAAATCGTCCAAGTCTCCAGTCTTCAAAAATATTGAGATTTTAACGTTTTAGCAAAGAGACAGAATACAACACGTACTGCAATTAAAATCTGATATAAGCCTTGCTTTTATTCTGAAATCCCGCCATCCTCATTTCATTCTACTGCGACATTCTTGTAATATTACCATTAGTGTGTTTAATAAACGGTAAACCTAGATTATACTGCACGGCAATGCAAAATGCTAGTTTCGAAACGTTGATCTCTATTGCAAAATAATTGAAGGCAAAATCTTTACTCAGTCATTATTTTATTCGACTGTTACAAGATAATGTCTTTTTATTGAACAATTGGGCTACGATCCATATATAATATATTCACCGCAAGAAATATGAAAAATACAACGCTTGTAAAATATCATTAACTCCCATATCAATCGTGGATGTCCAAAATATTGTTAGTATAGTGTATACCTGAAACAGCAAAGGTTTTTATAACAGATCTCGATGTTATACAAATAAGAAAACACTAAAGTTAACGAAAGAACAGCATCTACGCAATACAGTTTAAAACTGCTGACTCCAAATTCAACAAATACATTCTTAAATTAAGAGGGCCGCGGACACAGTCATGCATAATACAAACACCTGAAATATTTCGTTCTGATAATTTAGGAGACAACAGAACTTCGATAGAATGGAAGCAGTCCTAAGTATGCTGGTGATGTGGAATATATATAGACAGAAAGGCATGAAACATTTACTGCTCAATGTTTACAAAATCAGTTTGTATAATAAAAAAATAAAAACATTAAGAAAGGAAGAGATTATTTATGACCGATGCAAGCAACGAACATACTTTATTTCACGATATTAGGAATACAAAAGCATTTTATATTTAGTCTTTCTAATTTTCCAGATCAATTTCAATAATGGTGTTCTCATCTCTATTAATAAAGCATCTATAAATTATTAGACCAATATTTTGTTTTCATTATATTACTTAATTGTTGATCCATACTTAATTTTCATTGTATTACTTAAGTGTTGATTCATATATTATTTCCATTCAATTACTGACGTTGGCGTCAGTGATTACAGTGTCCGCCTCAGATGCGGGATAACGCGGGTTCGAACTCTGCCCGAGTCTTACCAAAGACATATAAAAGTGATACAAACAGCTGCATTGCTAGGTGCTCAGAATTAGGAAGTTAGTATTAGAACTGTTGGACCTGGTGTCATGATAAGGTGACTTGGTGAAATATCATGCTACAGTAGTAGACATCACTATCAATTACACCAATGCATACATCGTAGCTATATGACTGAACAATTGTTAAAGTTACCTTAAAAATCCAAAACACACACACACACACACAAACACACACACACACAAACGTATACACACACTTAAACGTTGGACTGCAAGCAATTTTATTAATTAGAATAACAAATATATATATTCAGAATTATCGTATGGTCCGTACAATTTGCCTACATTGTGTGCAGTTTCATATTTTATATATTAAACATGTGGAGATATAACTTTATAAGTTTCTAATTGGACCATGCAAGCCCATGAAAGTATTGTTTGGTATTCTCTTTAATGATTATTCTTTATCATGGTAATATTTTTCTTAACCCGTCCTTCCTGATGAATTGTTTATTTTTACTGAACATTTTTGACCATCGTGTCTTTTCGACTCGCAAAAGTAAATTTGGAAAAATGCACTCGTTTGTTTCAATTATTGACAATTTACCCCCACATGGGTTTATTGTGTCCTATCATCACATAAAAAATGACGAAACCCCCAAGTCAAGAACAATAACAAAAAGTAAAACTACAGGTATTGCTTAGATGATAACGAAGGTGGGTTTGGGGATGGATGGGCGGTAGCATGGAAACAACTTTATATTTAAGCTTTTTTTACTGTGAACTTACTTATGTAATAAACACACCTTTGTTCACATAATAATGTAGATAAAAAACGGGCTCCTCAACTGACTGAACTTTATCCAACCACAGCATCTTATATCGGTAAATATGTGATGCCAGATCGACTCAAACAGGGATTTGTATACGTCATCTGTACGGTCTAATGTTCCATATCAAATACTGCAACAGGTCACAAATACATTACAGTAATCTTCTTTTCACATAAATATCGCAACAATGCAATGTTCTGTTACAATGTGGAATGTAATTGTAAACACTGTCACTTTATTTTGTAGACAAAATCAAACCGGTACTTTACACCGTATCAAACAATGTGACACGACACGCTTTGAACATTTTGTTTTGGCAAATGTTCTGTCTTTTGTAAAGTGTTCTGTTTATTTGGATGGAAGCTTATTCTTTGATTTATGGTAATCAAAAATGTATAATACAATTTTACTGTTTCAATTTCGTTTGAGGTTAGTATTTTGCACACAACAAATGAAAGATACAGCGTCTGTCAGAATGAGCGAAATATCTGTGTAAATAATTTCTACTATAATAAAACTATAGGAATCTAAAATTGCTAATCATTTAATATTAAATTTATGAAACTCGTCAAACAATTTCCAACTTTTGCAAGCCAAGGAGGCTGGACATCATTCAACTCGTTTCATAAACCCACATTAGAACTTCTATATCTAAACCTTGGTATCTCTCGTTCTTGATGATGTTTACGACGTTTACAAACATTTTGTGCAATTTCAAATTAAAACCAATTGATTTTTAGCGGACTCATATATTCGACTAAAACGGCTTATCCTATGGCACATCTGTTCTACAAAGTCACTATGATTTTCTGAATGAATGTGATCTAGAGTCTATGCGGTCTCAGTGTTAAATTTGGTCGTTTGCATTATAGGATCTATGCCTCTTTAACATGGGTGGGCTACTCTAGGATCTTTGGGAATTAAACATAGCGAATATATAGCGACAGTAGATTGGGCCTGTCTATGAATTGGGGAGTGGGGACGTCACGGTACTGAACATACTGAAGAAATTATATATATATATATATATATATATATATATATATATATATATATATATATATATATATATATGCGTGTGTGTATACGTGATACGTGGTTAGAAACATGGTTAGAGACAAAGAGAAATAGAAGCATATGCATCCTACACAAACTTAGATTTATGAACATAAATCTATCGGCTGTGGAGACGAGGAGTGCCGGCATAACAACGGTTACCAAAGCAAAGAAAGTCTTACGTCCTGAAGAAAACGATTTTAACTGGGATTTAATTGATTTTCTCTCTTTTTTACAATAATTTTTTTTCCGGCAATAGCACCTTCATCACCTTCTCCTTTCTTACCGTACGTCACGGATATTAAACAAACAAAAAGAAGAATTTAAGAAATTTAAGAAATTTTTGCAACAGTATACAGAAGCAGAATAAGCCTGTCTCATTCAACAGCAACAGCGAAAAGACGAAGAGGTAATTTTAAAATGACAAGATGAAGAAGCAGAGAAGAAATATGGCCAAGGAAAGAATGAAGACGGTGAAGTCAAATGGTGAGGTACTCTCAGAGATTTTATCAGAATTATGGAGTATGAAAAATGTATCAAACTTCATTGATATGACCCAAGAGAAAACGACCTTCCTGAGGCAGGCATCACAACCCCGTCAACTTACATACTATTAATGAGATAACATTACTAGTGATCTCTACCATATCATCGACAGTAGCAGCTCCATAAGTAGTCATTGGCCATAGCAAAAGGATAAGGCAGTTAACGCACATTAATTCCCGTTCCTGATGTTCCTTTTTTACAAAACAGAAATGAAAACAAAACACACACCCAACGGTCCTTTTCAGGGTCACCCATCTCTCTGTAAAAGAGACCAATTAATATTTTCCAAAATCAATTAAAACTTAAAATCCTCTTTTTTCCTATGATGGGCTTTTGCGAGTGCGCGAGTGTAGGTCCTTATTATAAAAATCAAAACCAATATATACTTAAATGTTTCTTTCTGTTTTATTCTTTAGTAC
>JAEAOA010002102.1:12500-30000 GCA_016746295.1 Potamilus streckersoni | reverse complement strand
CATTGAACTTCTATGCTGATGGTGGCACGTAACATTACGCTTTTTCTAATGAGACTGCAGCAACTTTATGTCTGCAGAAATGTTGTTATTCTGCAGAAAAGCATTACGTGCTTCTCTCTGCTGGTGTTGATTCCTAAGACCATGTCATCTAATCAATATGACAAATGCTATAACCACTGTTCTGCCATGACGCAATGCAGTCATTGGTTTAGCGATTCAGTAGGAATCAGTGCTTCTCGCAAGCTATTTCATAAAGCTGAAATCGTCATTGGCGCAAACATTTGGCTTTCTATTGTGTAGAATAGCATTTCTCAATTTTCTCCCGACACCTCTTTGGAGATAAATAGTCTTTTACCAAACAAAAGGTCGGTATCACCAAAATAAACTAGAATTTCCTATGTGAGATCATTTCATCGAACAATGTATGGAAATGAATTTCGGCTTAACGTAAACCTCTGAATTATGTATGCTGTATGAATGTGGGTATGTGCGAATATATATTTGGATCGACGGATTAATGGATCGATAGATCGATCGCGAAATGGATGGGTACATCTTATAGTGCATGAGTTTTGGTGTGTTAGTATTTACTTATGTTTCATTCTAAGGCCATTAAGTGTTCAAACTCTCAACCTTGTATGCAGTTGGATCTCTCTCTCTCTCTCTCTCTCTCTCTCTCTCTCTCTCTCTCTCTCTCTCTCTCTCTCTCTCTCTCTCTCTCTCTCTCTCTCTCAGAGAGATGTCAGAAATCATTTTGCATACTTAAGTTTTCCGTCGCCAATATTGAAGCAAAATGCATACCGAATTCGTCCTACTGACGAAAGAGAAATGCTACGATGCGTATCATTTTAAAAGAGAATTGTTACCAGAATATTTTTGTTCAAAATAGTAATAATTTTGGACTTACCTGATACTAACCTTGCATTTTCGTGACTCGTGATATGTCGGCCTATTCTCCGTATAGCTCTAAAAATATGTACGATTTATTAATCCGGCTACGGAAATGAAATACAGGACTTTGGACTGTTTTTGTCAGCATTTCGGTGTAGTAATTAGGTTAGGTTTACAGCTGGATTTACACAATTCAACGTAACAATGTCAATAAATAGCAAGATATATGAAAACTAAACAGATCATGTAACAAAATAGTTACGTTCAGAAGTTTATTACAAAACATAAGCTATTATATTAATGATAATCAATAATGAATAGGATGTAACGTGTTTACAACTTCTCGTATATGAAAATAATATTACTAAATAATTTAGAAACAGACCATACGCGATAGAATTTCTTGAGAATCCCGTTCTGGAGGCAAGTTTACATGTTGTATAGCAGACGATAAAACTTCGTGTGGGACAACGCGCAAAATTGAAAATTTCGATTAAAATGATGTTCTTTTTAAGGTATGCATTTCCATTTTTTATATATCGTATTTATTTTATGATTCTAAAAGATACATAGTAAAATGGATTTTCTGGGTTATAGTATCAAGACGGTCATGGAGTTGGTCTTCATGTTAACATTTCATATGCAAAATTAGGGTAGAAATACGTGATATTTTGTACACTTCATGAATATAACAACCTTAAAAAAGTACGATCGTTCCTTCTTGATAGAAATTTGATTTTCGACCAAAAGTAGCACGTGTTCCAATGTTAACAGGAATGTTGTATAGTTGCACAGAATTGGCCGACATGGTGGTATATATATATATATATATATATATATATATATATATATATATATATATATATATATATATATATATATATATATATATATATATATATATATATATATATATATGAAGGCATTCTTATAGGCACAGAATCATATATACCTTTACCATTGCTGAGGTAATGTTAGACCGTTGAACCTAGCATTAGTTGGAATGCAAAGCTACTTAAGATACTGGCAGACAGCTGTAGATTTCTTCTCTGCAAGCGATATTTGTCATCTGTGAACATTATTTTTATCAGATCGTCCTGGAAGGAAATCTCTTAAATGCGATGTTTGAAAATTACCAAGAAACAACCAAAGAAACATAGCAATCTGTACACATTTGACTATGACTTATACATATATTATTGAAATATGCCCAGATGAAAGTCACATTAACTGCAATAGCAAACTGGGAAAAGAAAATAAAGCCGTTGTGTATAAAACGAAATTGTTTTCCTGCACCGGATTCGTTAACAATGAACTGTATTTGGATGAAGTCATATTTTTTTCTCTTCTCTAGATCTGGTTCCTTTTCTTTATAGTGAGTACATTTTACCTCTGATAGAACCCACGAAACTCCAAAACGTACATCATTCATAAATTTTCAGATTGATGCTACTTTCATTCTGAATCCATTTAGTGCATAGTCAAAAAAATGGATCCAGTCTTAGCGATACAATATTCGCTTGAGGCATCTCAGAAAGTTTATTTTCAAGGACGTTTATTCCACTAAACTGAACAAATGGAATAATGACGATAAACTCGAATGAACATTAACAAATGTATTTAAACAGTGAGCACCTAATGGTGTATCTCAATGAAAATTGCTAAATATAATAACATGATATAAATTTCGAAGATAACAATATTATTCTTTTCTGTATTGCTGCATTATGTCTCCATTAATGAGTACTATCAGGAAATCACAGCATGGCATGGCATATTATCCGATTAAACTTCAGCAAATAGCCTCTTTCATTCAGTTTTATATCGTTTGAAAATAGGTTATTTTAAATTTGACATAATAGCCGCAGGATTTTCCTTGTCGTGTTTGTTGTATTCAATTTTCTTATTTCTTTGTCTACTCGTTTTTATTATGTTTCAAGAAGCATGACGAATAGGCAATTGCTATTTTGAATTGTTTTTGTTTTACGAAAACCAATACGTGCGTGGGCTATTATTGATGAGAAAAGGAAGCAATATCACAATAATTGCTTTGAGCCAGTTAGTCACTCTGTGGCTTAAAAAACACTTTTGTTTGATTGGTAGCAAGCTGAAATCGCAATTGCAATGCCATTGAATAGAAGCCTTTTCAAAATGCATTCAAAGAATGATCATTCTGTCCTCATGGAACATGCTTTCCAAAATAAAACAATCGGACTGCTTTTACTGTGATATATGTAATATATCATTCAAAATAATTATAACGGTTGATATTTCACTAACAATGTCGCTGTTGAATTCAACATGAAAGATCAAAGGAAATTGGATATAGTTTCATTCTTATAATAAATCCAGTTATCTCACCATCTTGGAACGCATTACACACCTTATATCTACAATATGTCAACACGTAAAGAAAACTTCAATTTACATACATACATACATACATACATACATACATACATACATACATACATACATACATACATACATACATACATACATACATACATACATACATACCTAAATACCTACCTACCTACCTGCCTACCTACCTACCTACCTACCTACCTACCTACCTACCTACCTACCTACCTTCCTACCTACCTACATACATACATACATACATACAAACATACATACATACATACATACATACATACATACATACATACATACATACATACATACATACATACATACATACATACATACATACATACATACATACATACCTATCTACCTACCTACCTAAATACCTACCTACCTACCTGCCTACCTACCTACCTACCTACCTACCTACCTTCCTACCTACCTACCTACATACATACATACATACATACATACATACATACATACATACATACATACATACATACATACATACATACATACATACATACATACGTACGTACGTACGTACGTACGTACGTACGTACGTACGTACGTACGTACGTACGTACGTACGTACGTACGTACGTATGTATGTATGTATGTATGTATGTATGTATGTATGTATGTATGTATGTATGTATGTATGTATGTATGTATGTATGTATGTATGTATGTATGTATGTATGTATCTATGTATGTATGTATGTATGTATAATTCAACTGATGTTGATTATCAGTGTCAAGGAATCAATATAACGTACAGATAAGCTGCAGTTTTTTCTGCCTGAGAAAAGGACGGTATAAAAATCCACCTAAACAAGCTCTCTTTGGATGATGGTTATTTACGAGATTACACCTAATTAAGTTAACAAGCGCAGGATTTTGCGCTATCAACCAGATGACTGCGGAAATACCAAACCATCAATGGTACCACAAATTAGTGCTAATCATTTCTTATGCCCAGTTTTCTTCAACTCTTCATATAATAACGCAAAATAATACCGTGCTGTTTCATGTCGTTTAATTGTATCCTTGTTTCTATGTAGTCTGTGCTCATTAATCTCTTGCCAGGTTTTAACGGCATATACATCTTTATGATTGTATATGTATTCACCTACACAACTTTTTATGTAAACATTATGTTTATATGCAATGTAGGTAGAAATACATGCCGCTGTACTTATTCTACTTTTTTGTTGTCTTTTTGAAATGCAACGCATACATATATGCAAACTATGGACTCGCCTACCTTTACCTTGCAAATACCTACATCAAAAGTTCAGCATCTACCAGATTTGCCACTGAATAGATTATCCTAACAGTGAGACAAGATATCGTTTCACTCTGTATATTGGCATGACAAGTGTCAGTTATTCTCTGAACATGATGCTTATCATCGTGGATGCATTGTTTATCAGATAGTTTCCACCGAACATACATGCTTCGGCAAAAGAATAGTTGTTTACTTTTCCATCAATATCAAGACTATTACGCATATGTAAACATTCTCGAAACCGTGTACTGTTGATTCTAAATCAAACTATGAATTTTCACACATTAATAATTAGTGACGTATGAAGATAATAATAAGGATTAATAACTGTCATTTTCTAAATGAATTGAATGTGTTACACAATTTCTTAGTCTTCCTTTCTACTTTCTTTCCCTCATCTACTCTCATGTATAACGGACAAACTGCGCAGAAAGCTTAAGTGAGAGAGAAAAATAATTTGCTCTGGATTAAAACCTTGAAATTGAGCTTTTACCAAGTAACTTTCGAGAATACGATTCTTTATGATGGTATGTCTGAATGTTCCTTGAGATTTATGTACAGTGCTTTTATAATGAATGGTACAAAGTTTTAAATCAAATTGACATTATAAGGTAAATGTCTTGATTACGTAGTACACATACTGTGAAATATTAAATGTTTTCTTGCTGTTGTTGTCGTTGTTTCTTACACCTTTCATAACATTTTGAAATAAATTATTATTAATTAAATAAGAAAATTCCAAAGGTCTCTCTCTCTCTCTCTCTCTCTCTCTCTCTCTCTCTCTCTCTCTCTCTCTCTCTCTCTCTCTCTCTCTCTCTCTCTCTCTCTCTCTCTCTCTCTGGACCATCGTAGGAAGATGCTGGCGAAAATCTATGAAACGATGAGAGTTTGGGATACTCGTTTGTGTCATCCTATGATGCCTCTGGACTTATTAATCATGTTAAACGGTAAGACAAACCGGCCAAGGTTCAGTGAGAGAGAGAGAGAGAGAGAGAGAGAGAGAGAGAGAGAGAGAGAGAGAGAGAGAGAGAGAGAGAGAGAGAGAGAGAGAGAGAGAGAGAGAGAGAGAGAGAGAGAGAGAGAATTGTGTGACTTAGATCAATTCTAAATATCTTAACATATTTTAATTGCACCCTGTTGGTTCGTCGTTTCGCTTAGGTTCTGTTCCACATTGACTTCCATTCACCGTTACGTGTTTGGCTGAGCGTTCATGTGAATATTGTAGTAACCATACTGTTTGTAATGATATAGTATCTTCATTAAAACCATCTTTCATGTTTAAATCATAAGTGTGTATGATATTGAGTTAATCATTCTGAAAAGTAAAATAGAAATTCAAAATTAGAAAAGGTCATATCATTAATATGCAACATTGATTGTGAATAGCCAGAAAAGGCATATACTTACATTCTGTAACGCACTCACTTGCCAGGAATGTGAGGAGTTCATTCACTCGGTTAATACACAGTTGCCTGTAGTAAACCTTAATTCCGTTCATATAGCAAATATACGTATTTGTGTGTGAAATAAAGTATATGTATAGCATGTACACTGTATCAATGATATTCCACTCGCAGTATAATTTTTTCATTAAAAGGAAACAATGAAAGCTTCGTTTCCTTTTATTGAAAAATTAAGGTAAGTAGAATATGGGTGTTTTATACAGAAATACGAATTTGAACAGACGCATCGAACGCCAGATCAAGCATATATTATTAAATGTTACGTAATAAGGGGTATTGCGTTTATTATAGAAAAACTGATGAGAGCATAGGGTCGTATCGATACTGTGAAATTTCCATACAGCCCAATATGTGTATATATATCATTGATATAACATACATACTATACATGTTTTTAAGTTGTGCTTAGTTCAGATGAAACTTATGACACGAATCAAATATCGTATACGTATATATGATTTAGTCTATGCATTTTTAAGTTCTATTTGAAATGGGTCAAGTCTAAAATTCTAGTTATGTCATGAATAAAATTACTGATTAGATAGGACCGCTCAAGTGGTCAGTGGTTAGAGTGTCCACCTCGGGTGCGAGAGGTCGCGTGTTCGAACCCCAGCCGAATCATGTCAAAGACTAATACAAATGGTACTAACAGCTGCCTCACTAGTCGCTCAGCATTAAGAGGTTAGTGCTATGACTGGTGAAGCTGGTGTGAGGATAATTTAACTGGGAGGGTCATCATGTTACATGTCAACGGCAAGATGCCCCATAGCTGAACATCACTATAAAACTGCTACAATGCATACATCGTAGCGATATGACTGAATTTTTTTAAAGCTACGATATAAATCTAAATCACACACACACACACACACACACACACACACACACACATTAATTACATTTGATGAACCTGCAGAATAGTATATTGGGATGATTCGAATCGAAGTGCTCTCCCATGACGTAAGCAAATCAAGGTACTGCTTGAAAAGACTATTTGATAACGGGGTAAGTATCTCTTGAGGTGTTATGTCATGTTTTTGCGTCTAATATTGAAACAGAAATATGTAAAGTTAACAATAACAGTGCTGGAGGCGTAGGCGGAGGTCAAGTTTATGTATTATCTATAATATCTTGCTAATTCTTAAGACAAAGGAGTCAAAACAACAGGAGTCGTTTCTGCCAGAAGTAGGCTGATTTTACTTTTAGGTGTCAGTAAAGTTTAACAATAAAGAATGCAACCTGGAGTAGATTGGAAGTGACTTCGAATACATTTGAAATCCTAGTTCCTTCAGCTGTTGCGCTACATGAATGAATGACGTAATTACGACGAGTTCGGGTGTATATGTTAAATTGTGATTTTGTTGTTGCTGTTGCAGGGCTTATGTTTTCAGCACATGATAAGCTATACATGTCGGCCAGTATGAATGGTGGAGGAAGAAACTGGAAAAACTCCAGAAGGAACCACTTACCCAAGAGAAGCTACTGGCAAGCTTCCTCACATATCCACTTTGGCCGAATCCGAAACTCGAATCCAAGCAGACAGAGTTGAATGGTAATATGGGTATAATAATCTCAATATCACAGAAGCCACGCGATAACTAATTTTCTTCACAAACCAATGTTATTTTATGTGAACAATTGTAATATTGTAGAAAACGCACATTTCCTGCCTGTGCAAAGATAAATTGTCTTTTATAAAAAATAAAATAACAATTTTACGTGTTGTATACATTGATTTACGAGCCTTGTTGCACTCTCTCTCTCTCTCTCTCTCTCTCTCTCTCTCTCTCTCTCTCTCTCTCTCTCTCTCTCTCTCTCTCTCTCTCTCTCTCTCTCTCTCTCTCTCTCATATGCTCTCGATGTAAGGAGCTAGGAAAACTTTTAAATCAATGATTAATCATGCAATCAATCTTACTTAATCCCAAAAGTAAAATGATTGGGCAATATCCCAGTTGCATGCCATAAAGGAGAGATCTTCACTATATTGGAATTTTTCTGAAATTCATTAATCTGCAACTTATATTCTATCCCTTAGACGATGGAGGGTCGGCCCCAATCGATAATCGTTTAATGTAAGTTAAAGGCTAAGTAAATGCTGTATATCATTATATTCGAAGAGTCCGTTGATTCTCGCGGAAAGCAAGTAATTTTATACTTTTTGCGTGATATTACTATTACGATTTCTTTAGCTATTGCTACCTCGTCTTATTTATCTTTGCAAACGCCAGGTGGTTGATAAATAGTCCATGTTTTATCAATGCCGTTATGGAATGGTGCCAAAATTAACAATAACTTGAGTGTAATTTCCTTCGTGAATTATTTGAGATTACCCATCTGCGCTACCTTCAAATTTGCGTTAATTGTCGAAAACTTAAATAAACAATATAATGTTATTCGGACAGTATTGACCCTATGCAGGTTTAAAATGTGAATTTGGGCCACTATTGGAGTTCTGGGGAATTCAACGTTTTGGTTGACATTATGGTGGTTTGAGTCCATTACAAATAGCATACTTTGTCACTGTGAAGGTTATAAGGTATTTGGGATTGGTCCCAAATGCGGCTTAATGACATCATCACACGTTTCACTATCACATCCAGTGATATTTAACGTTAAGGAAGCTACGATGTGGATTTTACACACTCGGACTTCATAATCCTCTGTAGAACTACATCATTAGAACCAGATTAATGTAATCAAAAGATGAGTAAAAGCACCTTGGTAACAATGACTCATTGTTACAATCCGTGACAGGCCTGTTCCAATCTAACACATTCTCTTACAAAGAAACTGATGAGGTATAGAGAAGATATGTACAGCTCACTAGCACACATCTTAGTGACCAAAACAAGTACTAAAACAGACCGATAGTAATTATCAGTGGCAAACACCCATCCGTACTGACCAATATTCACATATACTGATGCAAACGCATATGTAAAATAATGTAAAAGATGGAGGACTAACATCTATCTTTGTATTCTAAACACAAACATCAACAAATTTACAAAAAAATGGAGTAGATATGTAATGGTCATCAACACGTATAGTCTTATTTCAAAACCCAACTTTACAATACCTACATTCTTATTGCAGCCCTTATAAACAACAGGGATGAGAGAAAGTGGGCTTCTGTAATGTCAATAACATACGTAGCTACAACTGAATACTTAGACACATACAAACAAATAGATGTGAGGGAATTTATGGTGCATACACAAACCCGCATAAGCGTTTCGTTTTGTGTCGGCATAAAGAAAAAGTTTGTAATTGCGTAGGAATACGTCGAGGCCAGAGACAAGACAGTGTTCATAAGCCATTCCAAACAAGATAGAATGATGCTTATTACATACTCCTCTTCTATACTTTTATGTGCTTTTTGCACTATGAATGAAATTCAAAAGGAATTAATATTCATAAACGTTCGATTAACTGTGTCATAAAATATCGATGTAAAAACGTCAAAGACACTCAGGTAATTAGAATATGAGTGTGTTATACAAAAATACGAATTTGAACAGACGTATCGGACGCCAGATCAAACATATATTATTAAATGTTACGTAATAAGGGCTTTTGCAATTATTATAGAAAAAAACTGATGAGAGCATAGGGTCGTATCGATGCTGTGAAATTTCCATACAGCCCAATAGTGTCATCCGTAATATTAAATTCCAATAACTGTTACACTCAACCTGGACTATGTTAAACTCATAAAAGCGAAAATGAATGGTCCATATGCTAATATGTAACGTTCATGATACTTTGTTCTTAATGTCTTGATTTTTCCCTTCGTTCGTGTTATACACTTTGGTCTTTTCAATACTGGATAAAACGACTCCATTAGAGTTGAAGTGGATAATGTTTGATACATACATATATAAATAGGCAGTGAAATGTAAAATAAAAATTATGCATGCATTAAGAAAGATTGCGTAAGCTCAAGAGTATAGGTACGATATATAAAACATGAGTATGCAAAACAATGGAATTATGCTAATTGCATTGACATTGTGACCAATAGCCTCCATACTTGTTATTGGCATCACCACAGGGGGTAAGCATCACATCATTCATGTTCCTTATCCTAAACAAAGGATCACATTTTAGAAATCATGTTTCTCTACGCATTTGTAAATATAGCGAATCTTAAATTGCCCCACATCAAAAGTAGGTCGTGTTTATTTTCAAAGATTACCATTCGCTTATTATGTACAATAAGAAAACTAAAGGCAATCCAACATTCCTTTATACAGCAGCTTCTGTATTCAAATGCTTCTATCTATCTGGATGGCGGTTGTAGATCGACATCAATATTTCATTATTGGAGTTTGGGGGAGATAACTGTTAGTCGTTTTCTCAGTCATTTTGCAAAACCTGTAGTAAAACCGCTTTTTTTGTTTGAACATCACGTGATACTCGCCACTTGACTTATTTATGTTACCATAGCCACTCATTAAACACATTAAAAAGCAACTCTTCGGCGATCGATACCATGTTGTGAACTAGGCTTAACAACATTCATTTTTATTCAAATGTGAACTGCAGGTGATAAGCCAAAGTGTGTGATATAGAAATCAGGCTACTGCATCAAGAAGTTCTGACCTTACTCCTGCGGAGACAGATTTAGCGTCATCACAAATAACTCAATAACTCACCGTCTTAACTAAACTACAACTTTCAATTTCAAACACACATCGTTTCAACTGAGCTAAAACCTTACTCAAAATGGAACAAAGGTCAGTTGTTTTTTTCTCTGCCTCTACAGCTCTCCGCCTAGTCAGAAAACCACGACAAGTGAATCTCCATGGAGCGGTTTCCTGACCTCATATAGTATGAAAATTTTATAGGTAGCAACCGGAATATTCTTTTAGATTGAAAAGTTTACTTGGACAGACCGGAAAATCAATACACATCAAAATTACTAGATTTTCAACCTCAGTCATTCTACCAAATCACCAATAAACATTTTAGACTGGACTCTTCATGATGTAAGTATGATACAGTCTTCATTGGTGTTCAGCGAATTTGCATTAAATCAGCTCTGAATCATGTGCCATCTATCCGTATTAGTCCCTATTCCTCCATCCCTGTTTGCCACCTGGATCAACGTCCGTATGGTTAAGTAGAACATAATTATTTCTTAACATCAAATCAAATCTTGCATTATCGTTTTGTTTTCCAACTTCATGTCATGTTTTTTTTTATTAGACTTTTTGTATTTTCAGATATTATCTACTATTGTAAAGCGCTTAGAGCTTCCAAGGATTATATGGCGTACAACGTCGACATTGTTATTATTGTTATTATTATTATTATTATTATTATTATTATTATTATTATTATTATTAGTAGTAGTAGTAGTAGTAGTAGTAGTAGTAGTATATAATCATCATCATCATCATCATCATCACCGTTGCATTTGATCTAATTTGGTTTGATTATAGGACAATTACCTTTTTTATCATGTAATGTATTCAATAAGTTTTGATCTCCTTAATTTTTTCAAAAGAAAGAAAAAGATAGCTTTCTTAAATGGATCAGCTCAAATTTGTATTATCCTTGCTGGAATACTCACTGAAAATTGAGATACCAATGTTACGAAATGAAAAACATTTTCTTAATTTTCATAGATCTATAAGTGTATTTTTCCTGGCTGGACATATTCTTGTATATTTTCATTAGATCGCCCCCATTGACAAATTTGATAAATAGGATCGTAAATAGCCCCAGTTCAAAAGTTCATAGCGCGAATGGAACAATAAACGATTTACCTTTAAACTCGTTATCTATTACAACTGTCACAAATTTATTCAACAAATTCGCAAACTATCTAGTTTAAAAGTTCATGGTATGACGGACGCATATCATAAACAAAGGTGTCATCCTCATAATCATCACCTACAGAACAGACTTACGCTGATACTCTTAACACCATTAGACGCCATTCCGCCCGGCTATGCTGCATCAACTCCAGAAACGCCAAAAGTTCGGCTCTAATGCCTTTAAACCAGTCAGAAGAGATGCTTCCTTCTATTGTTTTGCAGCATTAAAAGATGTTGTAGTGTTGCTCATTATATATGTATTCTCTAGTTAAAGTGTTTGAGCGATTCCTCAACACAGAGTTTTCTAAGCAGCTATTGCCCTGCATATTGAATTTTTGATGCAAGTATTGCCCTGCATATTGCATTTTTGAACAGCTATTACCATGCATATGATCAGCTTCTGAGTAAAGTTTGAAATGATAACAGCGACACATCCCCTTTCGTACGTCATAGGTAACGTCAGTAATACAAGCTCTGTTTTACAATTTTGATGATGCACTAGACCATGTCGAATAAGTTTTACGATTTGAATGATATTTTCGCGTATTTCTCCAATGTTGTATTAAATGCAATTTTTATTTCAAACACAGATTTCAAGGTTTGATTGCTAATGAACAGACGTTATGGTTATTAGAGGAGGACTAATACAACATTAACATTTTCACTTTCATTACTCACAATTAATACCAAATTCTTCCAAGGTTCTCTAAGCAAACCTTTTAACCTCAATATCGCTGGCATTTAATGATATTTTGTATGCAACAAGAAGATAAACTCAATATCTGCTTCCTAGTACTATCCATAATAATGAGAGAGCTTTTCACCACATTTCGCTAAAGCAAAATAATAACCGTAGTCACCGATAAATATGTTCTGCTGATATGCAAAATGCATATAAAAATTAAAAAGTAAAACGAAGAGCAAAATAACATATAAAAATAAGAAAGCAAGAACTGCATGCTGATATTAACTATTTATAATCCTCTAACCAGACTAGTATTAGCATAGTTTAGGTACAATTTATATATATATATATATATATATATATATATATATATATATATATATATATATATATATATATATATATATATATATATATATATATATATATATATATATATATATATATGTATATATATATATATATATATATATATATATATATATATATATATATATATATATATATATATATATATATATATGTATATATATATATATATATATATATATATATATACCAACCTATTGGTATATTTAACCTTTTTCGAGTTTTCGTGCCTGACTCATTTTTATTGTATTTTTGTATTTAACTACATACTTTAATTAGGAAATTCTTGTTGTATTTTTTTAATTCACATGAATGTACCACTATGAATTTTGATTTTCCTTGCCTTTTGAAATTATCCCCCTTTATCAATGCATTGCATTTTTGTATTTTTAATATTTTTACCTTCCTGGGATAAATTTAATATTTTTTTCTTTTCGAGCCTCGAGGACTCGGTTACAATGACTCAGAATGTTATATTAAGATATCAAGTTTGGAAGAATAAAATAACATCTAAGTTGGGTTAGACTATGTTGAGACTACTAGTTACGGAGAGAAAAATTCGCTAAGATGTGTCAAAATAATCTCTCCGTCACCTTCTTGTATATTTTCATTAGATCGCCCCGAGTGACAAATTTGATAAATAGGATCGTTAGCAGCCCCAGTTCAAAAGTTCATAGCGCGAATAGAACAATACACGATTTACTTTCAGACTCGCTCCCTATTACAACTGTCACAAATTTATTCAGCAAATTCGTAAACTATCTAATTTAAAAGTTCATGGTATGAATGATCTCACTCGCAACAAATGTACAAGGTTGTAAACAACATACGACTTAAAAGGTCATTCGCTTAAGAGACCTCTTAAAAATACCTCTCTTATTTGGTACAAGGACGCGCTGATACTTTCGGACAAGGACGCACGTGGTACCGCCATGTTACACAGGGTATAAGAAGGCCGGACCAAGGTATGTCTTTAATTCGTCAATTCCAGATCAGAGAGAGTGTCTGTTTATATTTTGCATTGATCTCCGCTAGCTCTCGTTGCCAAAGCTTATCCCTCAGAAAAGATGTAGCTGTATCTAAACTATTATAAGTGACAACTTATCTTTAAAAGCGCCGAAACCAACAATTTTCTTGCATAGCACATATATTTGATTTAAAAATCCATATAATTTTAGCCAAGTGGCATCTATTTCATTATACACGCCAGTGTAACTAGCTACACGGCCACTCAGAAGAAATCATTTGTCAAATCTTCGACAAGGCAATCCATTTCTTGTTATAGTTCTAATAAGACTGCATTGATATTATTCTGGGATTTCCTTTTACTCATATGTTAGTGATTGTGATATAAAACGCCATATTGAAAGGCTGTATCATTGTGTGCGTGTTGTAATGACAACAACAGGACTACTTAACTACATGAAAAAATAATGTTTCCCTTTAAAAACAACAGATTTTGAGTTACTTTACGAACGACAACACAATTTTCCATTGGCTGTTGATACAAGCACATTTGCTAGTAGATTTCCGCGCGGCAAATTCTTGCTCCAACGACATTTATGTGCACAAAAAATATTTGAGCTTGGGAAAAAAAAATGACGAGAAAAAGCATGCTAAATGTCATTTTTGATCTTCAGAAAGAAATAGCTGTCAATTTCAGCAGTAATATCCAGGTTAAGTACAATTCGTCGTTCGGGTGATAGATTGTTGGACTCGTGATTGAAGGTTGACGGGTTTGATAAACGATCCAGAGCACATGGAGAGGCGACCTTGTTGTATCCAAAGGGAAAGACCCATAGCTAAATAAAATTCTGAAAACACAGATATAAAAACCAACCAGAAATGCTTCAGCTCTCCTGATTAATGTTGACCTTCACATTAACATTTGATGGAAATGAGAAAATGCTCATCCTCTACCGTGTTTTGGTGTTAAAATATATTCTGAATTAAAGGTTTTCCCACTGTACTACTGTGTAAATTCATATATATTACAGGTAAAACATCTATATTCGTTTTGGATTCTCCCTTAATATTGACAATTGCTGACTGGAAAAGGATAAGACAAAAGGCGATCCAAATTAATGACAAAAGCAGTAACGAAAGTAATGGGTATAAGAATTGCTTACTTTTGACTTTCTATTTTTTGTTAGGATTAGCTAGAGGCGAAACACGCTTTAAACGTTCATGATTTTTCGGTATTATTTCATAGCAAGAGCTATAAATCTGTGTTGGTTGTTTAATGTTAATTTGATTAACCAATGAGAAGTGATACATTTTAAAAATTGTGTTGTCACAATTATATAAATACGTTCTTTCATTCATACATACATGCTTGCATGCATGCATGCATACATACATACATACATACATACATACATACATACATACATACATACATACATACATACATACATACATACATACATACATACATACATACATACATACATACATACATACATACATACATACATACATACATACATACATACATACATACATACATTTGTATCAGTCGATGCTTATATAGATACGACTGTTTTAATGAGCTGGCGATATGGACGACTGCCTGGGGCGCCAAGCCAGTGGGTAGGGGGCAATTAGTAGCGTTTGGGATATTCTTTGAAAGAATTGGCCTTGCAGGCGACACTCACACAGAGCAACATTCCGTCCAGCGCAAATCTGTAACGGTCCTGCACATATGTATGCATTTATGTGTGTATCATTCATATACATACTTACACATGTTCGGTAATGAACATGTAAAAATATTGTTATACTCGAGCCAGTATAAATGGTAACTTGATTGACATAGTTGCAAACGGCACATTTGTTCAACCTTTGTTTCGGTATTGATCATGTCAGACTTATTATTTGCTTAGTATAATAGTTTTTTGTCTTCAGATTGTTTCCTTCTCGTGCAACATTATACCGCCCCGTTGTGCGAATCAGAGCAGATTCATTAAACTGCCCTTGAGAGTGTTGGCTGGCATTTTACTTGCCCCTTGTAAAGCTTTGGTAGCTATTGGAAATCTGTAATCAGTTCTCCGCTCACTTCAAGCTTTGCTGTCATCAAAGAGAGTATATGCTCCAAGATCATTTGACGCAGCACATACGTTCGCTGGTGTGTGAAGATAGTAATTATTTCCAGGTGCTTACTACATGTTCTGGTAGAACTCACCATTTCCTCACACAACTTGAAGTAACCAAAGTATTTTATTTTCGAGTAATAATGGAGTCAACTGTGGATGATCTTTGTGAAAATGTTTCTGCACCTAACGGCAATTATTCAGATTTTGTTTCGCTCAGCACTATATCTAATAATTCGCACATTTTGAGTACAGAGGAAATGTTGCTTGCCAAACTTGGCCCAAGAAGGCAAGATCTGCATTGGGCAGTTATTTTGCTCATCCTTTATTCTCTAATTTTTATCTCCGGTACGTTGGGGAATATTTGTACTTGTATTGTTATAGCTCGGAATGGATATATGCATACAACAACCAATTATTACCTGTTTAGTCTGGCTGTGTCTGATGTACTCATACTGCTTCTAGGTAAGTGACATTTTCTTTTTGATATGATATTTAACTTCGCAATTTAACTAAGGATGAGTGTATATAAAGTTCCAGCTAATAGGAAATGTAAAATCGTGATTAGTTACAACTATTTCATCGCTAAATCGAATCTAAATCCTCATATTGTTTAATCAAACACGACGAAAATGTTAATATATTATTGTATTAAAGAAAACAATGAAGGTTTTTGATATAAGGAGAAGCATGACGTTCGCAAAACATACACAATTCATTATACTGGGAAATAATGCCATTTATACAATCCACGAAAAGCATCATATTGGGAGACACAAGTTGTTCTTACGACAGACAGACAGACAAACACAGCGCACCTTCAGTATGTTACGTCTATACGGAATCTGACACTAGACGAAAAGCCAGGTAGAATAGTTCTGCAGACATCCTTTTAGAATTCAAACCCTTCTAAACAGAGTGTATAAGAGAAAGGAGGATTCTGCGTGCATGCATGGGTGCGTATGTGCCTTTGTGTGTGTGTAGTTTCCTTTATTCGTGTTTTATTTATTGTCCATAGATTAACTGATAACCAGAAATGTTTTGATTGTTAGATGACCATGGGATGGTGCTCGCCGACCCAGCAGTCAACCTATTAGAGGGATAATAAAAAAACTCAAAAGAAAATGACTAAAAGTGTTCATTATACAAAATATTCGCAAAAATTATGTCTTTGCTAAAGGATTCACTTTGAGTAGATTGCACTTGTGTTTGTGTGTGTGTGTGTGTTGGTGTGTGTTCGTGCGTGTGTGTGAAAGCATTTTCATTTTGGATTTGAAAACAAGGAATTTAAATTAAGTTATGACTTGCATCATCGTGCAAGTACTTTTATTCAACCAACTTAGGCAAAACCAACGAAGCAAACATGTAGTAGCCGATATGGTTCCCAACTCAAGATAAAATTATATTCGATTTCAAATGATATTATTCTAATCTAATGCCAGACGAAACATATACTGAAAAGATCGTGGTAACGAACATATAATGTCGACTGCTTGCAAGAATTTATAGTT
>JAEAOA010002102.1:0-10000 GCA_016746295.1 Potamilus streckersoni | reverse complement strand
AATTTTTAAACTTTGGAAGTTTCTACCCTTACTCCTTTCTATTTTGTAATTAGCTGTTTTATAAATAATTAATAAAGACGTCACATATGCTAGATATCAAAAAAAATATTGTTATGGCAAAAGTGAATTTTTTAGAAACTGAACAAGAACGGTCTGTCTGATTCGTCTTCAACATAAGCTCTTTGTTGGTTTAAAACGTACAACTGATTTAATGTTAGGGGCGACCTGGTGTCAATATGGTGTCAATATGGTTAGATATTTATAAGTTAATCAATGAATTTAATAAGTTGTGCGTATGTTCAAAAATCGATAACGAGTACCAAAAAAAACCGCATGGTAGCTGAATACATTTGATTACATTTCAGGAAAAGTTCTCATTCAGGATATAGTTGCATTCCGCATTACAAATTTGTTGCAAGCATTTATTTTCACAAACTGTGGCTGTCAAACCAATATATCGTAGCTGTTGCAACGTCAGTGTTCAGAGCGCTATAACCTCGGTGTCTTTCCAATGTGTATTACCACTTTTAATATTTTGTTCTTCAAATCAGCCATAACGCGTAATAAAGCATTTATCATCTCTTTGTAATGTATGTAATTAAATGTGCTTTTCATTTATGTTGGTCTCCGGTTGAAAAAAAATATTTAATGCGAAGTAATAATCTGACGGTTTGTCATCATTAGGGCAATATTAAATAATGGCATCCTTAGGGCAACATTAATTAGTGGCATTCATAGGGCAATATTGAATAATGGCATACATATAACAATATCAATTAATGGCATCCATTGGACAATATCAATTAATGACATCCTTAGGGCAATATTAATTAATGTCATCCTTAAATCAATATCAATTATTGGCATCATTAGGGCAATATTAATTAATGGCATCCTTAGGGCAATATTAATTAATGCTATCCTTAAATCAATATCAATTAATGGCACTCATTGGACAATTTCAATTAATGGCATCCATTGGACAATATCAATTAATTGCATCCTTAGGGCAATATTAATTAATGACATCACTAAATCAATATTAATTGATGTCATCCTTAAATCAATATCCATTATTGGCATCCATTGGACAATATCAATTAATGGCATTCTTAGGGCAACATTAATTAATGACATCCTTAGGGCAATATTAATTAATGCCATCCTTAAATTAATATCAATTAATGGCATCCATTGGCCAATATCAATTAATGGCATCCATTGGACAATATCAATTAATGACATCCTTAGGGCAATATTAATTAATGGCATCCTTAGGGCAATATTAATTAATGGCATCCTTAAATCAATATTAATTAATGTTATGCTAAGGGCAATAGTATTTAATCTGCGTTGAGGTCATTGAAAAGAAAAATGCTCTGATTTGAAGAGACCATTATGACTTCTAGGTGCATCAGGCAAATTGGTAAAAATATTTTTTTGAAGAATCTTTCAAGCAAAATTTGCAAAGTGAATGATGCGAGGCAATTGTCTGCAATAATAAAAATAATAATAATAATAATAATAATAATAATAATAATAATAATAATAATAATAATAATAATAATAATAATAATAATAATAATATAGGACGTTTAATTAGTATTCTAGAGACATTAATAATGCAGAAATTATTGATCATTTTTTAAAAATAATTTATCACTTGGATATCCTGTCAAACTTGTTTACAGTGACTCTAATACCCCCTCTTTTCTTGTTTAGTATTTAAGAGCAGTGCTCGGTAACACTTAATTTAGGACAATGATGTTTTTTTAAAAAAAATTTATCTTAAGAAAGAAAACTGCATAATAATTACCAACAAGTTAATCTGTTTAGTGCCTTTCTCACGCTAAATGCACCCAAAAATATATATGATTTTGTCTTATATGAAATGTTTTATCTTTTGTCCCAATGTGATAAACCGTAACTGATTGTTCTTGATAGCTGCAAAGAATAGGCTTCATCAGTTAACAAAATAATTTGATATTTTGCGTTCCGATAAGTTTTATAATATGTATCACAAGCTGTGAATTAATAACGAAGATAACCAAATACCACTTCTTCGTGGCAGGTATGGCTTGTCTAAAAGTTGTCCCCATGACTAATTCTCTTCAAGTAATATTTCGTACGAGTTAGTTCATTGTTTTCGATGTGAATGCACTATGATACGTTCAACATTCTCATAAAACAATTAGGCTAGACCAACTGTTTAGTAACACCAAAAGTTAAAATAAATCACAGCTATAAATGTTTGTATAACATAATCTACAGAAACTGAAAAATAAAAAAAAAAATGTTTGCGACTCGTCGTAATCCAAAATGATGTTTATTTGTATAACGTCATCTACAAAAAACTGAAACACTCGATGTTTGCGACTCATCGCAAGCCAAAATGTTGTTTAATTGCATAACATTATCTACAAAAAACTGAAACAAATGATGTTTGCGATTCATCGTAAGCCACAACTCTGCACATCTTCGCCTTCAAAGAGCTACAATGTCTAATGAATGGATGAAGAAGTAAGGTGTAGACGTTATAACAAATTAATCAATTACTGGGTAAGCAATCACGGTAATCGCCACTAACTTAATTTAGGGGAAAAATAAATAAACTAATTTGTTCATCACGAATATGAAAGTTAAGAAAATTGATGAGATTAAGCAGTTTTCATGTAATACAATTAAGTTTTGTGACATGCTTCTGATTTGACTATCTAATACATCATTTCCTGATATATTAAGTCATTCTCTGATATATAAGCACGAGCCTCTATCGTCGTAATTCTGCAGAGTGAAAGTCCTATTAGTTTACACATGGTACCGTTATGGTTTTGAAATGGAAACGCATATTCGTGCAATGGTCAAAAATATGAACATATATTGTGCTATTAAAAATGGTTTGGTTATTGGCGCTGCTCACTGCATGAGTTCAATCTGAACAAATTTGAGTTTGACACGATAAACGTGCAAATTGTCTAATAAAATTACACTGGAAATACGAGAACAGGTGGTCTGCACTTAAGTTTACCAACCATTTGAAAAACAAGCAAACAAAAGCTGTTTTTCAGTACTTTGCATGTGAAACTCTGGCCATTTTGTCTAATTATTTACTTTATTACGCAACAAGGCAAGCACTTTGGAAATCATTTTAGCTTGTTCACATAAAGTGCCTGATCATATGGTAGGGATCTTCTTTCACGTGCTCACCAACAAACACACACTTTAGATGTGCTATTTATTTTTGAAAAGCGTGTTTCTTAGTATCTTGTGGTACGAGATCCTCAAAGTAGTGTCACATCATTTTTTCACTATATCATTTTAGGAAGAATGCATGTTGAAGTTTTAGAGAACGATCTTAAAGCGCTTTGCCTTCATGTGCTTTAACGTTATATGTTTGCTATAGTAAATATTGTGTTAGGACCACACAAATGTAATTACCAGTATCATATTCTTACCATCATCATAATAATTGTTTGTTGTGGTGTGTGGATTGTTTTTAAATACACTTATATGTATCTTTATTTCGGCACAGTCAAAGGGTAAGGTACCTTTTGTTTTATTGTGGCGGGCAAATGCATTGTATAGCATCATATAGCAAATTTGCCACTTACCGGAGGTCTTTAAACGCTTACGGGATGATGACGAGCATGTACATGACCCAATAAGCATGTTGTTACTTAATGCGTTCAGCGTAGTTAAGAACTGCCTGTGGAAGAACTTTACAAATGACGACAACATCAAATGCAGACGTTGTGCAATAACTATTTGATAACACACACGATTTCTTGAATCTGTCATAAAATGTAGCACGAAGAGACTGAATTTTAGCAGACCCCTATGAACTTGAAGAATAATAATAAGGTATTGAATGAGCCTCATCCCGACGACGCAAATTGGGTCAACATTAGTTTCAAATTTGACCTCAAACAGCGATGTTCCTAAGTGACAAATTGTTGCCAGGGACTTTATTGAAAGAACGAGAATATACACATATATGTAGCATTTGCATGAAACATGAAAATATGTAGTAGATGAATATGGTACGGTGAAGGATAATCCCAATTAATAATAAACATTGTCGAAAAGTGTGTCTCTGCTAGACAAACTGACCTGTCGGAGCATTACCCAAAAACCCTTCTATATAATAAGAGCATTCCAGGCCTGATCCAAAAATATCGTTGGTGGTGGAGGGTGGTGCATGAACAAGTAAGGAAAGAATCTGAAAGATGAAAACCATAGTTGGAGCTCAGGGGCGAAGCCCTTAAACGATCATTCAGTTTGAGCCATTGCAGAAAACACGTCTAACCGTCTAGCCGTTAAGAAAACTTACCCTAGTAGAGTTGTATGCATTTTAGACTTCACATGGACTTGTTCACCATCTGATCTATGTAGATTACACTTCATTAACACTGCTGCAGGGTCTCTATGTTTAGAATCAGAGATGAATCCAGATTGAAACTTGGAAACCTAACGCGGAATGCAACCGCTTCAGGTGATAAAAATCTTAAATATCAAGAGCGTTATTATACGACCAGATATGATTTCCATAAACAGCATTGCTAGATTATTTGTGCACAATCGTTATCAGACGCAGAAACCCAATTCTGTTTCATATATAACACTGTAAAAAGCTTCCCATTATTATGAAAACCCATCGAACTCCTTTTGTTTCCAACACCAGTGCTTAAAAAACGTTTAGAGCTTACTTGCAGAACTGTTATTATTCAAAGGATGTGGTGGAAAATACTTGGTGAATTGATTTAAATGCCGCAGAGAAAGAAGAATGGAAGATTATTGAAGAAACCACTCTGTGAGGAAAATAACAACGTGTACCCTGTATAAAAATAATTTGTCCGAGAGTCCAATTCAGCAAATAACTATACATAAATATACCGTCTGAGTTGTTCACAATTATAAAAACGTGGTCAACAATCAAATGAGAAACGTCAGACAAATGCCTTGTTCATTCTGCAAGACCAATATTTATACGTCTACATTCAATGACAGAACTGCCTCCATTAACAAATCAAACAAGCACTCATGGCAACAAAATCAACTCAAGTTGCGGCAAACCACACCCAGATCGGAGATTTAAATGAATATTTTGTCGCACCCATATCAATGGTTGTGATTTAATTTTCAGTATAATTCAGAAATAATAAATTCTACTAGCATTTTAATTGCTGTTCAGAATTAATTCATGGCGAAGATCTCATGGATATCTTTTCAGCCACATGATGTAACATTATGTAAAGGCTAAAGATGTCATTCAAATCATTCATACGTCTGTTGCTCAATAATTTGTAAAATACCAGACTCTTAGGGTTATGGGCCTGTGAAATTTTATGAGTCAATTGACGAGAGTGATTTGACTTCAATTAAGTAAAGACCAAAAGTATATCATGCCACACTTATCGCAAGTAAACAATTTCTTTAAATGTGTTAATTTGTTTCACTCAATGACGAGGGTGCATTTTAGCAACATTTTAGTTACCGTTACAATCGCTTCTAAAGTGCTTAAACTATCAGACTCAAAGGGTAAATATAGATTGTACGGCGTGAATTAAACACCTGGAGCTGTGTTTATAACTAAAATTTACAACTTAAAAAACAATAAAAAAATATAAACATTTTTATGTAAACAATCTGCCCAGGGAGATAAGAGAACAATACATTTACTTCAAAATAAATGTCAATTTGCAAATCGATTGAAATATTTCCCTCTCAGTCACTATCTGCATGATTTGTAACAGCTCCTTACTAGGATGAATACAAATTGGTATTTGCCATGTCCTTTGCATCCATTATGTCGACCGCCTCTCATGATACCTGCTAATTATCACTGTCGAATATCACTACACAAGTAGTACGAAAATAGATGAGGCAGCTATCCGGTAGTGATCGCGTCCAATTAACCTCTGTCCGACAACATTTGCAAGACTAATATATTTCATCTCATTAGATCGACTAGCGAGGATTTACGAGATATTTCCAGATTGTATCCGCTGGCATGTCTGCCCAGTTACTTCCATATATAATTTGGTGCAACGTGGGATATATATATATCAATGTCAATATGGCTTGAATTTGTTTGAAGTGCAATATGATTTTAAACTTTCATTAGTTTATTTCCACATTATTATGAATGAAGCATGATAGCCCATACACTGTATCCAACAAACCCCTGTAATTTCTATGCTTTCTTTACATTGTTGATGGATACGTGTCAATTGCATAAAACATGCTTTGTTTCAAGAATTGTAATGATATATAATCCTTCTTAGGTGGTGTTAACTGCCTGATTTTGTTGGAATTGTTTACATATTGCAGTGTGCTTTATTTATATTGATTTTGAAACATATATACTTTGTTGGAAATGGTCAAACATACTATAAATGTCCTTATTTTGCATAAAAAACTATTAAGAATTTGCTAGCAATCTTAACCTCATATGCTTAGTATAGACAAACTCTTTTTTTTCTTATAGACGTTTATTAATCGTCGAACCAAGTCACGTAGTTATGATCGTTTGAATCATGCGATACTATCGGACAGTTACATTAACTATAACTTCTACTCACTTCAGAATTAAGGCTCACTCACGACGATTTAAATTGGTCGGACCTGCCATTAAAACTGATTCGAACATAACATTGCAAGACTGAATAAAATATACTGGAACGTAAAAATTTAGACTAGTCTAAACTGGTAATTGTAATGCCTAGCTGAGGAAGCAAATGTAATATGTAGAAAGTATATAAATTTGCAACCGTAAATGGGGCAAAATAGTAAAGAGAAACAATAAAACGGGATTAAAGATCAGATAACGTCCACCTATTGACTGGATAATCCACTTAGACACAAGGCGTAAGATAAGAAAATGGAACTTACGTAGAATATTTGGACGAGGAAAATATTCGTTTGCAGAGAGTCTGAAGCCACATACTACTTTAAAATGGTCTTTAAAACATTAAATATATAATAACCTTCATATCATATTTGCAGTCTCATCACGAAACAAATAAATTTAACTTTCCTTCAAATTGAGCGGATTTAACAGAATAACAAAATCAAATCCGGTCACGATCTATCAGCTTATAAAGTATAACCTCCTTTAATTTGCTGATGTTAAAATATAACTATTTGAAATTACAAATACGTCATTTTTGCAGGCTTTTTGAATTTATTGACAATCGATGCCCGATATACGGTAATTTATAGACAATTTAAACCCGATCTATGTAATTTATTGACAATCAATATCCAATATAAGGTAATATATAAATACTTGAAAGTCAGTATACGTTTTATCTAACTTCTTGCAAGCACACCTGAATACGTATTCCTGATGTTCAAGAGGTTGTTCGACTGATACTCCAACAATTTAGTTACTAGATGAATCTTCAGATATGGACAAACTATGGGTAGCTGCTACCCAAATTTAGTATCATAACATTGTTTGACATTAGAGTTCAACAACTCAGCTATATTTAGATATGCTTTGAATCAAAAACCTTGGGTAATTCATGGGATCAGTGGGGTGGAGGACTATTTTTCCCCATATCACGACAACAAGACAAATTTTTTATATAAATTGGATATGCTAGATTTTGTGATTTGAATTTAACCCCATTCTTCAAGCATAATACCTATAAACTATACACAAATCTTTGCCCAAAACGATGTATTTAAAATAGAACCGCGCGTCTATGTGTTCTTTTTGCAAATTGTTCAAGGTATCTTTCAAGGACGTTAATAAAAATATATGCGAATTACGTTAAGTCCTTTACATTCAGTATATATATATATATATATATATATATATATATATATATATATATATATATATATATATATATATATATATATATATATATATATATATATATATATATATATATATATATATATATATATTTATGCATGAATGCATGCATGCATACATACATACATACATACATACATACATACATACATACATACATACATACATACATACATACATACATACATACATACATACATACATACATACATACATACAAACATACATACATACATACATACATACATACATACATACATACATACATACATACATACATACATACATACATACATACATACATACATACATACGCATGCATGCATGCATACACACATACATACATACATACATACATACATACATACATACATACATACATACATACATACATACATACATACATACATACATACATACATACATACATACATACATACACACACATACATACATACACACATACAACATACATACATACATACATACATACATACATACATACATACATACATACATACATACATACATACATACATACATACATGCATGCATGCATGCATGCATGCATGCATGCATGCATGCATGCATGCATGCATGCATGCATGCATGCATGCATACATACATACATACATACATACATACATACATACATACATACATACATACATACATACATACATACATACATACATACATACATACATGCATGCATGCATGCATGCATGCATGCATACATACATACATATATACATACATACATACACAGAGAGAGGGAGCATACATACAGAGAGAGAGAGAGAGAGAGAGAGAGAGAGAGAGAGAGAGAGAGAGAGAGAGAGAGAGAGAGAGAGAGAGAGAGAGAGAGAGAGAGAGAGAGAGAGAATTACAATAGGGTAATTGGCAGAAATAAAACCTGAGACCGTTCGCATGCGAGTTTAGTATGTTTCTCACTGAGCCGCTGTTGCTTCGTTCTTCACACGAACACAAGGAATGTTAAATAACTTTTATTATTAAGCATCCATTTCAACAAAGGGTCCTAAGGCAGTACATTTGAGGACGAGCAAAGGCACATTGAGAAGTCAAGCATTTGCAAAGCAGCATGTAGCTATAGGTAATTGGTATTAACAAGGGCTGGCAATCTCCTCCACTGGGTCACTGTTTCGGAGTTTAGTACAATATTTAAGCATGTATCCACAGAGAATCCAGCCAGGAATTACACTATCCAAATTTGTACATTCACGTTTATCCGAATTGGTTACATATGTAAGAAACACAAAATACAGTTGACAGAAGTCTGAATATTGTTTTTGATTGAGTATATAAAATTACACCGGTGAACTGATTGTTTAGTATTTTACATTATGAATATATCGATTTTGTCCTTCCGCATCACCTTTACATATGCTCATCTGCAATTCATTATGTAAAACATTCTGTATATGTGGCTCGATTATTTTCGCACCCCACCTTTGTATTTATCAACGTCAATGAATGCTGAAAAGCATGCACAAATGAGCGGTAATGCGCATTATCACCGACAGTTTCATTCTTTCAGTATAAAGGCCTAGTAGTTAACAATTTCTCAGTACTAGACTGGCTAAATTCATACAAAAATAACCATTCCCAAAACCAAAAAAGAAAACACAAATGAGTATATAATTTCATCCGTCATTGTTCTCCTTGATTTAAAAGCACATGGTTACGATACACTTTATTTTGCAATGTTACATGAAATGAGAAAAGGTGATAAATGAAGTTATGTTCACTAGTCTCAGCAATCTCTTTAGTAAAAGAGAAAGTCTTACATTTGCCATGACCACCTGGCATCAAAACATTTCTTTCAGTTCCATTTATATTCTGTGTTGCTTTCACCTCAAGGACTGATAAGAAATTCAAACCGCAACACATATGGTAAATAAAAATATTATGAAGCATAGACTATTAATAATTTAATATACGTCTATGACAGTCAGGTTCAAAACAATATATTCAAACAATTACATTATATCATATATCCATCTCTTTGTATAACGTCACATACCCATTCAATTATAAAAGTATCACATATCCATTTAATTATAAAAGTATCACATACCCATTCAATAATAAACTATCACATACCCATTCGATTATAAAAGTATCACATACTCATTCGATTATAAAAGTATAACA